>CM034155.1:413914418-414514418 GCA_019776745.2 Taxus chinensis | reverse complement strand
AACATAAAATAAAAAGTTTTTTCTTTTTTTTTCACTTTATGCACCAAGATTAGTACAAAATTATCTAAAATTACATCAAAATAAAGTTTTTGTGTCCCCCCTCTTTAGAAAAAAAGGTCTAGAATCACAAAATACACAATTTAAACCAAAAATATTTTTTACCCCACAATAGGTGTTTTTTCACTAAATTTAGCAGTAGCTCTAAATGTGTTTGGTGAGCTTCTAAATTTGGAAATATCCCCAAATTTAGTAATTTCTCCAAATTTTCCAAAAAAAATAATTTAATAAAAAATATGGAGAGAGTGGGAATTGAACCGCTGACCTATTTGTTCCCAAGATCCAAACAAACAATTGTAATATTGTTTTCACCTTTTCTCACAAATTATGATCTGGGTTTTTATAAAATTTTGACAACAACATGATACTATAGTTTTCTTGAAACCCACAAAATTTTAGAAGAATTTAAATCTTATTTTTTTAGATCTTACCAATTTATCAGCTAGATCTGATTTTTTTTCAGAAAAAAAAATGATCCGACTTGTACGAAATTTTCGTCACATTTAGATGCTGAATCTGAAGATGATGTAAATTGAAAAGTTGTGCACCTCCTTCTTATCTTTCCAAAAAAAAAAATAGTATATCAATCTAACATTGTATGAAAAAGTTACGTCCTTTTTTCTAAGAGCTATCTGCTGGAATTTTGTTGACGGGACTGCTTCAACCTTTGCTCCCGAATTCTTCACACCTCCACTTTCAGATTTGATTTTTTTTTTTTTTTTAAGATATGACCTTTTTTTTTTTTAGATCTGTAATTTTTTTCAAGATCTCTCTCCTTTTTTTTAAGATCTCTTTTTTTTACAAACTTTTTTTTTTTAGATCTGCAATTTTTTTCAAGATCTCTCTCCTTTTTTTTAAAGATCTATTTTTCCACAAATTTTTTTTTTAGATCTGCAATTTTTTTCAACATCTTTCTCCTTTTTTTTTTTTTTTAAAGATCTCCAAATCTGAAATATTCCACCAATATGTTAGATCAATTGGCTATGCCAATGACTAATCAAAAAAAAATTTACCTTCCAAATAAGTTGATAGGTCAAATTTTAGTTGAGGGATGCTTGGAAGGAATGGAGGCTACGGGATGCTTCAATGGCTCTCCTTTGATGTAGATCTTCTTATCTAATGGATACTCTCAATAGTGCTCCTCTTCAACCTTGCTTGGATAGAACCTGCTCTGATACCAAATGATAATAATGGTATAACTCTAATACCAATTGATAGAATAGAATAAGATTACAATGATCAAAGAGGGACAGAAGCCTCACAAATATTATTGATCATGAAATCAGATTACATAACAATCCAAGAGTTGTAATATTTATAGATATTAGACAACCTCATATGGATAGACATGACACCCTATCAGGAACCAACTACGAGATGATAAGACCCATCTCACATGCACATGTAATTACTACTAATACCAATATTGAATGTCATCCAACATAACAATATTGAATGCAAGTCACTAGACTAGAGTGCACATGTTACACATTATTAAATAAAAGACAATGTAATAAAATGCAATAAATATGACTATGCTAAATTATGTTAACAGGGCCTCAGGCCAAACCAAAAATTTCAGTGCTTACACATATCCCTAAGGAAACTACTCAAAAATATGCATCTAGAAAAGGCTTGGTCACCTCAAGTAAAACTTGTGTTCCTCCCCATGCTCATACTGTAAAAAATCCTATGCCATCAAATGAATTTGTAAACACTCCATTAGCCAAATATGTTCCTTGTGACATAACCCAAATCTCAAAGAAGATCAATATTTTTGTTACAATTGTTGAGATGCTTTGAATCCCTGAGCATAGGAATAGAGAATTCAAATATTTGGGGTTTAGAGAAGAAAAGGTCACCCAAGGCAGAAATGTTGAGATTCCTCCTACCATTATAGAATTGAAAAAACCCCAAGTACTAAAAGAACTAGGTGAGCCACTTGAAGTATATTTGGGAACATCCTTGGTTGAGTCTTAGTTGAAGGTGGATCCATTTTTCACTACTTTGATTATTAAGGATAAGTTGTAACAAAATTTTATGTTTTATTTTGGAGCATCATCAAATGTTATGCCTCTTCATGTCATGAATGATTTAGATCTGAAAGTAACATTAGCTTATGGCAAGTGTAATGTAATGGATTCTAGAGAGGTTCCAGTTATAGGATGTGTAAAGGTTTGGTGGTACAACTTGCAGCTTATCCGGGTAAGAACTTAAAACTTGATGTTTTTATTGTTGATTTCTCTTCCAAATGGGGCATGTGGTTATCAAGAAATTTTTTTTTTTAGATCTGCAATTTTTTTCAACATCTTTCTTCTTTCTCCTTTTTTTTTTTTTTTTAAGATCTCCAATCGAAATATTCCACCAATATGTTTAGAGTCAATTGGCTATGCCAATGACTATCAAAAAACAATTTACCTTCCAAATAGTTGATAGTCAAATTTTAGTTGAGGTATGCTTGGAAGGAATGGAGGAGGGCTACGGGATGCTTAAATGGCTGCCTTTGATGTAGATCTTCTATCATTGATACCTCATAGTGCTCCTCTTCAACCTTGCTTGGATGAACCTGCCTCATTATACCAAATGCTAAAATGGTAATCACTCTAATACCAATTGTAGAATAAATAAGATTACTGATCAAAAGGGACAGAAGCCTGCACAAATATATTGATCTGAATCAGATTACATAAACAATCCAAGAGTTGTATATAGTTATAGATAATTAGACAACCTCATATGGATACGACCTGACACCCTACAGAACCAACTACGAGATGATAAGACCCATCTCACATGCACATGTAATTACTACTAATACCAATATTGAATGTCATCCAACATAACAATATGAATGCCAAGTCACTAGACTAGAGTGCACATGTTACACATTATTAAATAAAAGACAATGTAATAAAATGCAATAAATATGACTATGCTAAATTATGTTAACAGGGCCTCAGGCCAAACCAAAAATTTCAGTGCTTACAAATCAAGATTTCTGTTACAATTGTTCAACTGCTTAGAATCCCTGAGAATAGAAATAGAACATTCAAATATTTTGGGTATAGAGAAGAAAAGGTCACCCAAGGCAGAAATGTTGAGATTCCTCCTACCATTTCAAAGTTGAAAAAACCCCAAGTATTGGAAGAAGTAGGTGAGCCACCTGAAGTATATTTGGGAACATCCTTGGTTAAATCTCAGCCGAAGGTGGATCCATTTGTTACTACTTTGATTATTAAGGATAAGTTGTTACACAACTGTATGTTTTATTTTAGAGCATCATGCAATGTTATACCTCTTCAGGTCACGAATGATTTATATCTAAAAGTAGCATCAACTTATGGAAAGTGTAATGCAATGGATTCTGGAGAGGTTCCTGTTATAGGATTTGTAAAAGGTTTGGTGGTACAACATGCAGCTTATCTGGGTAAGAACTTGAAACTTTATGTTTTTATTGTTGATTTCTCTTCCAAATGGGGCATGTGGTTATCAAGAAATTGGGTTGTATGTGTTAGTGGAAGTGTTTAGATGGATATGTCTTTTGCCACCATTCCAATTGAAGGTAGCCTTGTGAAGTTACCTGGTGAAATGAAAATTTTATATCTTATTGAAGACCCCAAAAATTATTCTTATGAAGTATTGCATGCAGATATTGATATTACTAACTCTGTGAGCTATGTTGCTTTTAAGGAATAGGAAATTGATCAATGTAGGTATCATGAGTAGGATGATTTTCCTGATACTTTGATGTTTGGTATAGGCTTGAAGGATGTTAAAAAATTTGACCCAAGCACAAGGGGTAAGCCTAAAAAAGTGTGGTCAGATAGCAACTTGGATGGAAAAGAGAGACAATCAGATGACTAGATGTTAATGACATATCACAACTACTTAGCATGGTCATATCCAAAATGGTAGGCACTTGAAGATTTTCCTTTATTGTTTTCTTTGAAACAAGATTGTCACCATTATACAGTGTATAGTCTTTTGGTTTCATTTTGCTTTCGTGTTTTCCTATCTTGGTCCATCTTGGTCCTTGGTGGTTGTTTTTTGTTTGTTTCTTAGTTTGTCCTTTGGGGAGTTAGTTATTATTGTTCTTCTCTGCAAGCTTAATCTTTAACTCTGTTGCCCAATGGTTTGTTCTTGGCACTTGTTCTACTATTTTTTTCTTGTGGTACTCACAGGGAGTGCCCATCCCTGAGTTAGAGCTGATGTTTGTGCACAATATGATCTCCCCTCCATTTGCCCTAGAAATTATTCAATTTGTGGGCTTTGTCGTCTTTTCTATCTCCCCGTATTGATGAATGACAACTCTGTCCTCCATTTGGTTACCATGATAAGTCCCTTTTGTTGAGGATCACTTTAAATCTAGATTCTATTTTCCATTCCTCTATCCATGTGAAAGATTTGTAACTTGGGCATAAAATTGGGTTTTTTCCATTCCTTCCATTTTTTCACAGTCACGTTTTTTTTCCCTATCAATTTTTTTCCCAATATCTGTTGAAACACCATTGTATGCGGCTCATTGGATCATATTTCTTGAAAGAAAGATTCATTTTCATGTGAAAATGGTGATTTTCTTACATTTTACGGTTTGACAGGTGTTTTTTTCCCGTCAAATTTACATCTTAACATCTTTGGAATCTGGCCCTTTCTAGTTGGATGCGGCTTGGCAGGGCACTTTGAAACTCAAATGCATGATTCAACACAAAGTGTTTCTATGTGTAGGGCCAACACTCATATGAAATATCACCTTTTGGTTTGACCTTGGAGTTGTGTCAGGGAGACATGTGGAGGTTTCTGTTTCCTTTCCCATACTTAGAAATTTTTTTCATGTGGCCGGTGCAGTTTTGGAAGACCATGGAAACGTGGAGGGGTGGTGCTCATTAGAGGATTAGCCTTAGGGTCCCCACCTTCACAATTCCACTAGGAAGATGCGTGGTGGCTTCCGCCAGCTCTGCTCTATACTTAAATTTTTCAAAGAAATTTTCTAAGGCCTGGGATAAGCAGAGGGACCGTGCCTATTTGGGGACCGGCTCCTAAATTTTATTATGAAGAAGCCAAGAGGACACTAGGAGGCTTTCGTTCACTCTACCCTTGCTTCGAATTTTCAACAGACAAGGAAAACAATCTCGAACCCTAGACAAATGACACCTTCGACTGATTATTTAAATTTTTTAACAACTGTACCAGACTGAGACATGTGGTGAGCCCACACTTATTTGGGGTCTTTATTTTTAGGGACCATCTCAAAGTGTGTCATTGAGACATGTGGAGGATTTCGTTCGCTCCTTTTTTCTGAGACTTTTTCAAAGGCCAAAAGGCATGTTTTTTGGGACCAGGGCACATGGAAGGCCCGCGCTTGTTTGGAAACTTTCCCCTGTACTTCTCCTTGGTAGTTACGCCAAGGAAACACGTGGATGACTATAATATAAAGTAGATAAGGGGAATAATCAATGGTTGTTTTGCATTGGGTCTATTTTTCAACCATTTTCACTCCAAGAATCCTGGAGATGTGAATACACACTATTTCTCATATTTTTTTGATGAAAATCCTTATCATTTTTGTCTGCAAGGTGCCATTGAATAGATTTAGAAATTAATTTGCGAGTCCAAGAATTTTGGAGGTCGATATTTTAAAGTTGGAATTGCTCTAGCACTTGCAAAAATGTGAATTACTATAGAAGCTGGATGTGTGATAGAGTTGCAAAGGAAAAAGAGAGAAAAGTATGAAATGATGGAGGTTTAAAGATTAAAATATGAAAAAGGTGTTGCGTCGAGAGCAAAAAGGATTATGTGTCAGACCCAGTTGTACAGATCCTCTAGAAAATGATTAAAACAGGGATTTCTCACATAACAGAATCAAAATGATTAGAAGGGCTGCCAAAACATTGTGGCATGGGATCCTAGTCATTAGTCGAGGGTCTGAAAAATGTGATTAGTTCATAATTGGTCCACCTAGAAAATTTTTGTTGTAAATTTTTTAAAAGTCACTTTCTAAGGCAAATTGCTAACAAACAAAGGTCCCTCGAATATTCTTCTTTTTGGGGGGTTGAATTATTAAGACAAAATTTGAGAGAGCATGTATTCCTGAGAGACCAATCAGAGATACTTGGTTAATTTATTCTATGTTATATTTTCTATCATGTCAACTTGGTTGTAGATGTATAACCATTGATAAGATCTGAGATTGCTTTGGAATCTTTCCCCTGCTAATGAATCTAATCAATTTTGAGTTAATTTGTGTCGATCTTAGATTAATTTGTGTCTTATTTGTTTCAGAATGTCTGAAAGTAGTTTTTCTTATTTTTATTGAAATCTTGTGTTAAAGTCCCTCCAAATCACATAGGATCTTGTCCCTCTTACAGTTTACTGGTATTTGCAATTTCATTTCAAGAAGAGACTTCATCCAGAGATGAGATAAATAATTTAAAATCACTTCACTATCATTTGTTGATAAAGATTGTTTGTAAGCCTTCGAATGTATCTTAGGCGTGAGGAACTAGTGGTCTTTGAGGTTTTATTGAGTCTTTATCTCAAGCGTTCATGTTAAATTCTTGGATATTGTGTGAAAGCATGCGAATTTGGGATTTTGTTGATGCACACCTTCTAGTTTAAGTAATATTTTAGCTATTCTGAAGCCTTTTGTCATTTATATTTCCAATTATTGTGAATTCTCTCAAATATTTGGTATAATCAATTTTATCCTACTTAATCTCCCACCAAAATTCTTCAAAAACAATGAATCCATCCTGAACTACCCATGTTTTTCCCTTTATATCCACAAAGTAACAAAATCTATTTACTAAAATATGTAGAAAAATATGGATTTCATAATGTCTTCAGTAAACTTAGCTTTGTTTTGAAAGTTTCTCCATCTTTTAGAAGTGACAACTCCTGAGAGTTAAATTATGGAGTATTGATCATACTTTCCCAAGGTTTTCTTCATAAAATTTGTGAAAAATAAGGATATGTCCATCTCCTTCATCAAACAGAGGTTACATTATGGGTCCTCTCACCCTGGTCGAAAGGGATAGCCTAAAGTAGTGAGGATAGGTCAAATCCTCTTAAAGGTGATATCCATCTCTCCATAAATCTGAGTGCTAAATGGCACATTAGATCTGATCCTCACCTAAAAATGACATGCATTATGATCTATTTGATGCTAAGCTCCATGTTAAATCTGTGATACTGCTCAGCTTGAAAAGGAGAACAAATTTAGATAACGAAACTAGTTACGAGTGT
This sequence comes from Taxus chinensis, assembly GCA_019776745.2. NCBI lineage: Eukaryota > Viridiplantae > Streptophyta > Pinopsida > Cupressales > Taxaceae > Taxus > Taxus chinensis. Next base: position 414,507,119 of record CM034155.1, on the reverse strand, counting down.
TGGTATCCAAATTTGTTCTCCTTTTCAAGCATAGTAGCATCACATATTCGACATGGAGCTTAGCGTCAAATAGATCATAATGCATGTCATTTTTAGGTGAGGATCAGATCTAACTGGCCCTTTATCTCTCTGATTGTTGAGAGATGGATAACACCTTAAAGACAACTTGACCTATCCTCACTAATTTAGGCCGTACCTTTCAACCAGGGTGAGAGGAACCGTAGTGTAACCTTTGTTTGATGAAGGATATGGATGTATCCTTATTTTTCACAAATTATATGAAGAAAACCTTTGGAAATTAGGATCAATACTCTGTAATTTAACTCTCAAGAATTTCCTCTTCTAAAATATGGATATACTTTCAAAACAAGGCTAAGTTTACTGAAGACATTATGGTATCCTTTGTAAATAGATTTTGTAAGTATATTTTGTTCGTTTGTGGACACATAGTGAAAACATGGGTGGTTTCAGATCGATTCATGGTTTTTGAATGATTTTCGTGGGAGATTAAGTAGGATAAAATTTATTATATCATATCTTTGAGATACTTCACAACAATTGGAAAGCTAAATGACAGAAAGCTTCGGGATAGCTAAGATATTCCTTCAACCAAAAGGTGTGCTTCAATGGAGGCCTAGATTAGCACGGTTTCAAAAAATATCCAAGAATATAGCATGAAATCTCAAGCTAAAGACTCAATAAAATATCAAAGACCCCTAATTACTTGCGCCTAAGCTACACTCGAAGGATTACAGACAATCTTTATCAATAAATGACAGTGAAGTGATTTTATATTGTTTATTTCATCACAACATGAAAGCTATTCTTGAAATGAAATTGAAAATACCACTAAACTATCATAGGGATGAGATCCTATGATTTTTGGGGGGAATTTAACAGAAGATTGCAATAGGAATAAGAAAAAATACTTGTAGACATTATGAAACAAAGCAGACATAAATTGCTCCAAGATTGAAAAAAATTAACTCGAAATTGATTAGATTCATCAGCAGGGGAAATATTCTAGAGTAGTCTCAAAGATTTTCAATGGCTATACATCTGTAACCAACTTGACATGATAGAAAATCAAAGATACAAGATATTAACCAGGTATCTCAGATTTGTCTCTCAGGAAGATAGGTTCTCTCAAATTTTCTCTTAAGAATTCAACGCCTAACCCTTTCTAAAAGTATTCTCATTGCATTTATACATTTCACTCACTCACTCATCCCAAATTTTCCCCCAAAAAAATAAGAATATTTGAGAGACCTTTGCTTGTTACCAATTTTCCACAGAAAGTGACGTTTAACAAATTCACATCCGAAAGCTGCCCGGTGGACCAATTATGATTTTATAACATTTCTCAAGCCCTCAAAAAATTACTAGGATACCATGCCACATCTTTTTGGCATTCCTTCTAATCATTTTGATTCTTTCATGCGAGAAATCCTTATTTTAGTCATTCTCTAGATGCTCTGTATAACTAGATCTAATAGGTAATCCTTTTCACTCTCGAGGAAACACCTTTTTCATCTTTTGTGCCTGCAACCTTCATCATTTCATCCTTTTCCCTTTCTTTCCTCTGTAACTCTGTCCTGCATCTAGCTTCTCTGGTAATTCACATTTTTGCAAGTGCCCGAGAAATTCCAACTTCAAAATATCGACCTTAACAATCCTTGGACTCAAAAATTAAGTTTTGAATCAATTCAATTGCATTTTATAGAAAAAAACGACACGAAATTTCATCAATTTTTTTTTTAAATAGTGCGTATTCGTATCTCCAGGAGTCTTAGAGCAAAAATTGAAGAAAAACAGACATATTGCTTAGCAACCATTAATTTTTACCCTTATATAATCTATTTTATAACCATCCACATGTTTCCTTGGCACAATTGTAAAGGAAAAGTATAGGGGCAAGTTTCTAAACAAATGTGTGCCTTTCACGTGCTCTGGGACCAAGAAAAACGCCTTTTGGCCTTTGAAAAAGTCTCAGAAAAAAGGAGCGAACGAAATCCTCCACGTATCTCAATGACACACTTTGAGATGGTCCCTAAAATTGGAGACCCCACATAAGCCTGAGCTGAAAACATGTATCAGTTAGGAAGATTTGTTAAAAAAATTGAATGATCAGCAGAAGGCACCATGTGTCTAGGGTGTGAGGAAGTTTTCCTTTGCCATTGAAAAGTCCAAGCAAGGGTAGAGTGAGTGGAAACCTCCAAGTGTCCTCTTAGAACTTCTTCAAAATAAAATTTAAGGGTCAATCGCCAAACCAATATGAGCCCTCCACATGTGCCAGGCCTTAGAAAATTACTTTAAAAAGATTAAGTATAAAGTGTAACCGGTGGAAGGCAACCACGTGTTTCCTAGGTGTAATTGTTAAGGTGGGACCCTGAGGTGGATCCTCAAATGAGCGTTAGACCTCCACACATGTTCATGGACTACCAAAGTTAGATTGGGCACATGAAAAATTTGTCTAATTTTGGACAAGGCAGTGGAAACCTCCACTTGTTTCCCCAGCGTAACTCTAAGGTCAAACAAAATGGTGAAATTTCAAATGAGCGTCGTCCCTCCATGTGGACAAGATTTGAGTTGAATAAAGCCTTAGAGTTTTAAAGTGCCCCATAAATCCACATCTGACTAGAAAGGTACAAGTTTCCATAGATGTTATGATTTAAATTTAATGGGGAAGAGCACAGCTCGTCAAACCCCAAACTACAGGAAAATGACCATTTGCACCCGAAAATCAATCTTTCTTTCGAGACAGAGAATTTGGAAATGATATAAGGCCCAAATATGATCCCTTGAGCTACATCCAATCATGTTTCCACATATATTGGGACAAAAATTGACATGGAAAACAAAACGTGACTGTGGAAAAATAGGGAAGGGAAAGAAACCCAATTTTACACCCAAGTTACAAATCTTTCGCATGGACAAAGGAACGGAAAACAGTCTCTGGATTTAAAGTGATCCTCCACCAAAGGAATGGACTGATCATGGTACAAAAATGCAGGATAAAGTTTTCATGCATCAATACGGGGAGATAGAAAAGACAACAAAGCCTACAAATTGAAGAATTTCAAGGAAAAATGGGGCGAGATCAAATTGAACACCAACATCATCTCTGAATTGGGGATGGGCACTCCCTCTAAGTTCCACAAGAACAAATAGCAGACCAAGTGCCAAAAACAAACCATTAGTTAACGGAGTCAAAGAATAAGCTTCTAGAATAGAAAAATAATAACCAACTCCCCCAAGGATGAACCGAAAAACCAACAAAAATAGCTGCCAAGGACCAGGATGAACCCAAAAAGGAAAACATGAAAGAAAATCAAAACCAGAAGATTAGAGACTATATAATGGTGAGCATCTTGATTCAAATAAAAAAATCAAGGAAAATCTTCAAGTTCTAGATATTATGGATATGGCCATGATAAGCAGTCTTGATATGTCTTTAACAGTTGGTCATATGATTGTCTCTCTTTTCCATCCAATTCACTATCTGATAACATTTTTTCAGGCTTACCCCTTGTGCCTAGGTCAAGTTTTTTAACATCCTTTGAGGTTGTATCAAACATCAAAGTCTCACAAAAATAATCCTTCTCATGATTCCTTTATTGATTAATTTCATATTCCTAGAAAGCAACATAGCTCACAGAGTTCTTAATATCAATATCTACATGCAATACTTCATAAGAAGCATTATTGGGGTCCTCAATATGATATAGCATTTTATTTTCACTAGGTAACTTCACTAGGCTTCCTTCAATTTGAATGGTGGAAAAATACATATCCATTTGAAAACTTCCACCAATACTTGCAACCCACTTTCTTGATAACAACATGCCCCATTTGACAAGGAAATCAACAATAACAATATAAAGTTTCAAGTTCTTACTCGTATAAGCAATAAGTTATACCAGCAATCCTTTTACACATCCTACAATTGGCACCTCTCTACAATCCATTGTAGTACACTTGACATAAGTTGTTACTTTGAGATCCAACTCATTCATGACCTCAAGAGGCATAACATTGCATAATGCTCCAAAATCAAGAATACATTTGTGCAACAAATTATGCTTACTAATAAAAGTAGTGATAAATGGATCCACCTTAAGCTGAGACTCAACCAAGGATGTTACCAAATATACTTTAGGTGGCTCACCTAGTTCTTCCAATACTTGGTGTTTTTTCAACTCTGCAATGGTAGGAGGAATCTCAAAATTTCTGCCTTGGGTGACATTTTCTTCTCTATATCCCAAATATTCGAATGTTTTGTTCCTATGCTCAGGGACTCTAAGCAGCTCAACAATTGGAACATAAATCTTGATCTGACTCAAGCTTTGGGCTATGTCATAAGGAACATATTTGGGTAATGTAGTTTTTACAAATTCATCTGATGGCACAAATGTTTTTACAGTGTGAACATGGGGAGGGACACAAGTTTTAATTTGTGGTGACCAAGCCTTTACAAGAAGCATATTTTTTAGTTGTTTCCTTAGGGATACTGGTAAGCATTGGAATTTTTTGTTTGTCCTGATGCCCTGCCCCTTTGAAAACCTTACTCCTAGTATTATATTCTTTTTCATGGCCAACCACATCATTCATTAATAACTGCCTATCCTCCTAATAAGGTATTCTTAAATCATAATTCTCAATCATTAATTCCCTTAAGTATTTAAAATTATTATTATGTAATTCAAAATCTTGCAGCATATCAATTTTAGAAGTATGAGTGGGAGGAAGAGGTAATACCCGATGAATGCAATTGTGGAAATATTTAACAGTTCTGGCACTCATCACCTTAGTTAAGGTTACTCCCTGCTATGAACTTGTAGAGGTATCCATCATGAATGCATCATAATCATACACTTCTTTAACTTGTTGATCTTCTTCACATGGAGAATGTGGAAAGAAATAGTTATCACACCACTCAATTTCATGAGCTTCACTAATAGCATCAACTCTAGCATTTAGAGGATTTAGAACTAATCTATTTTCCCTAGCTTGGGGTTGTGTAGCTCCCATGGGTCCTTTACCTATGTCATCAAATATCTGATCATTTCTAGTATGATTTTCAAATCTTTCTTATCCTTGTTGCCTATGTTGATCTTAAGAACCTTGTCTAATCCCTTACTCTGCTCTGGCTAGCTTGTAAGAAATATCTTTGATAGCTCTAGCGAAAGTATTTACAACCTCATCAAGATCCAAAACCTTACTTGTTTGAGGCTTCTCTGGGTTGATCAGTTCAACACCTTCCCTCTTAGGAGGTTTTACAATTGATTTAATGTTGTTCTCAATTTTCAGAGTCATGGTAAAGGCTTTCCTCAAAGTTTTTGGGTTCTTGTGTCTAAAATAATAGGGAGCTTTCTTATTAAAAAAAATCATATTATTTTATCAAACAAGAAACATCACTTGGCCTTAGAATCACAGGAATCCTATTTAGGGTCTTATTGAACCTTGTATTGAAGTCTCGAAAAGACTCATTAGGATTATTTTTTATATTTTTAAATTTTGATAAAAGAAACCTAGGGTTTATTTTATCTCCATAATGCAATCTAAAATCATTTTTCATCTCTATCCAAGAATCAATGGAATTGTTTGGAAAATATTTATACTAGTCCCTTGCATCTTATTTTCGAGTATGGATAAACAATTTAATGTAAACATCCTTAAATCATATTTCAAAGTACTCCATCATATTGACAAAGAGATTCAAGTGTTGATCACCAATGATTTCATTATTTCCTTGAAACTTAGGCAATCTATTTCTTACATCTTGTGGCACGACATTTGGATAGCCAGCCATACCTCTAAAATTGATCAGACCAAAAGTATTAACAACAAATGGATTTCGTAGTGGAGGCTGAGCCATATTATTTTGAGAAGGTGATCATACAGGAGAAACAAAATGATGAGGAGCAAGGGGTCTGTAGAGCATAGGAATACAATTCTTAGAATGGATGTTCTTTAAAATCTATATTTCTTGGAATATCCTATCAAATTTGGAGAAAACAGGGACAAAATGAGATGCAAGTCTTTCAAATACAAAAGAAAGACACTCTCTAGTAGGAGAATTCAGATTTACAAAGAGAGTACCTGACTCAGAAGCATTTAATGAATTATTGTAAACTTCAATCACATGTTAATCAATGTCACCAATGGAGATCTCTTTTCTTGATGCTTGATCTCTAACAACCTTCTAAATTCTTATGAACCTTTGGAATTATACTTTCCCATCTTTGGAAACAACCTTCTACTAGGGTCCTTTGTGAATAATGATCTTCTTACTTCTATTTTTGCACAAAATAATGACAAATCTTACTTGATACATGTTAAGATACTGGTATTTATTTAAAAAGCATGGAGTCGTCACTAAGGATTTTCACCTTAGTTTTTGGAGATACACTATGAAAGACCTCTCAAATTTCTGTCAATACCAGATTCATGCAAAGCTTAAAAGATCTACTCTTCTTCTGTAACAAATTTTTCAATGATGATACAAAAGTTAATGTAATAACTGTATAAGATAAAAATATTTCACTCATAACTTACAACTTTAAACAATTCTTACAGATCTGACAAGATAATGATGTTTCAACAATCTATTTACACTTATATCATGTAAGAAACATTACTAGGGTCTATATGTACTGCATTTGTAAAACACTTCAAAGAGTCCCCAGCATTGGCACCAAGAGTGTTGTTGATGGGCCAAATGGATTTGAACTGACAAAAAATTAACAAATCATCCCCAGTAACACAAATCAGATCCCCGTCAATTGCGCCACGAATGTTGGTATCTAATGTTTTTCCCCTTTTCAAGCTGAGAAGCATCACATATTTAACATGGAGCTTAGAGATAGAAAGATCATAATGTATATCATTTTGTATCCATGGATGAGATCTAACTGGCCCTTTGTCACTCAGACTGTGGAGAGATGGATAACACCTTCAAGAGAATTTGACCTATCCTCACTACTTTAGGTCGTGTGTTTCGACCAAAGTGAGAGGACCCATAGTGTGACCTTTGTTTGATGAAGGAGATGGAGATATCCTTATTTTGCACAAATTTTATGAAGAAAACCTTGGGAAAGTATGATCAATAATCCATAATTTAACTCTCAAGAGTTTTCAGTTCTAAAAGATGGAGATACTTTCAAAACAAGGCTAAAGTTAATGAAGACATTATGGAATCCTGATTGCTCTGCATATTTTAGTAAACATATTTTGTTTCTTTGTGGACACATAGGGAAAACACGGGTGGTTTAGGATGGATTCATGGTTTTTGAATGATTTTTGTGGGAGATTAAGCATAATAAAATTGATTATACCAGATATTTTAGAGACTTCACAACAATTGGAAAGCGAAATGATGGAAAGCTTCAGAATAGCTAAGATATTCCTTCAAATAGAAGGTGTGATTCAGTGGAGGCCCATATTACCATGGTTTCACACAATCTCCAAGAATTTAAGATGAAATCTTGAGCTAAAGACTCAATAAAATATTTAGCACCCCTAATTCCTCACACCTAAGATACAATTGAAGGCTTACAGAAAATTTTATCAACAAATGATGGTGAAGTGATTTTAAATTTTTTATCTCATCACAGGATGAAAGATATTCTTGAAATGAAATTGTAAATTCTACTAAACTATCACAAGGATGAGATTTTGTATTATTTAGATGGACTTTAACACAAGATTGCAATACGAATAGTAAAAACTACTTGTAGACATTTTGAAGAAAAGCAGACACATATTTATCCATGATTGACACAAATTAACTTGAAATTGATTAGATACATTAGTAGGGGAAATATTCTAGAGTAATCTTAGATCTTGTTAATGGATATAAATCTATAACCAAATTGACATGATATAAAATTTAACATAGAATAAATTAATCAGGTATCTCGAATTGGTCTCTCAGGAAGATGGGATCTCTCAAATTTTCTCTTAATAATTCAACCCCCAACCTTTTGTGAGAGTATTCTCATTGGATTTATACATTTCAATAGGTCACTCATCCCAAATTTTCCCCCCCCCCACAAAAATAAGAATATTCTAGGGACCTTTTCTTGTTAAAAATTTACCTTCGAAAGTAAATTTTAACAAATTCACACCGGAAAGCTGCTAGGTGGACCAAATATGAACTGATCACATTTATTAGACCCTTGACTAATGAATAGGATTCCATGACACAACTTTTTGGTAGTCATTCTAATCATTCTGATATTTTCATGTGAGAAATCCCCATTTTAATCAATTCTCTTGAGGCTTTGTACAGTTGGATCTAGGAGGTAATCATTTTCTCTCTTGAGGCAAGACCTTTTTCATCTTTTACACCTGCAACCTCCATCATTTCATCCTTTTCCCTTAGATTCCCCTGCAACTCTATCCCACATCCAGCTTCTCTGGTAATTCACATTTTTGCAAGTGCTTGAGGAATTCCAAGTTTAAAATATCGACCTTAACAATCCTTGGACTCATAAATTAAGTTCTAATACCATTCAATGGTACCTTGCAAACAAAAATGACAAGGAATTTCATCAAAAAATGATGAAAAATAGTGTGTATTCACATCTCCAGGAGTCTTAGAGAAAAAATGGCAGAAAAATAGACGTAATGCACAAAAACTATTGATTTTGCCCCTTCTCTACTCTATTTTACAACTGTCCACATGTTCCCTTGGCACAAATGCAAATGATAAGGTACAGTGGCAAGTTTCCAAACAAACATAGAACTTCCATGTGCCCTAGGCCCAAGAAAAATGCCTTTTGGCCTTTGTAAAATTCTCAGTAAAAAAGAATCGAGTGGAAGCCTCCACGTGTCTCAATGATGCACTTTGAGATGGTCCCCAAAAGTAGAGACCCCAAACAAGTGTGGGCTCACCATGTGTCTCATTCCAACTGAGTTGTTAAAAAATTTTAAGGATCAGTTGAAGGCATCATGTGTCTAGGTTCCAAGACAATTTTCGTTGTCCCTTATGAAGTCTAAGCAAGGGTAGAATGAGCGGAACCCTCCAAGTGTCCTCTTAGCACTTCTTCAAAATAAAATATAGGGGTTGGTCCCCAAACACATGTGATATCTCCACGTGTCCCAAGCCTTAGAAAATTTCTTTGAAAATTTTAAGTATAGAGAGGAGCCGGCGGAACCCACCACGTGTCTCCCCAACGCAACTATTAAGGTGGGACCCTGAGGTAGATCCTCAAATGAGTTTCAGCCCTACATGTGTCCATGGGCCACCAAACCTGTACCGGCCACATGAAAAAATTGTCTAATTCTGGGAAAGGTAGCGGAAACATCCACGTGTCTCCCCGGTGCAACTCCAACGTCAAACCAAAAGGTGAAATTTCAGATGAGCGTCGGCCCTCCATGTGGACAAGCTTTCAGTTAAATCAGACCTTAGAGTTTCAAAGTGTGCTTCTGAGCTATATCCAACTAGAAAGGGCCATGTTTCCACAAATGCTGAGATGTAAATTTGATGGGGAAAAACACCCCCGTCAAACCGTAAAATGCAAGAAAATCACCATTTGTGCCTGGAAATGAATCTTTCTTTCGAGACAGAGAATTTGAAAATGATATAAGGCCCAAATATGATCCCCTAGAAGCATCCAATCACATTTCCACAAATATTGGGACAAAATTTGATAGGGAAAACAAAACATGACTATGGAAAAATGGAAGGAAGGGGAAAAACCTGATTTTACACCCAAGTTACAAATATTTCACATGGATAGAGGAACGAAAATCATAATATGGATTTAAAGTGATCTTCGACCAATGAAAGGGATTGATCATGGTAACCAAATGGAGGGTAGAGATTTCACCCATCAATGCAAGGAGATAGAAAATATGAAAAATCCCACAAATTGAAGAATTTCAAGGACAAACATGGCAAGATCAGATTGAGTAGCAAGAACATGATTGATATGTAAGCAGGTAGCTTAGTCATGCCAAAACAAATAACTAATCAGCTGGATATTCAATATGAATTCATCTCCAAAAAGGTGTGGTGCAATTGAGATTGGACAATAGACTAACAACAGTTGGATTAATCAAATATTTGAGCCTCACATTGCATGCATGCCCCAATGTGACCATCTTGCAATATGTATCAGTCACTCTTTGTGTTGTGCTTGTCAAGAGAATTCACTTCCAAATTTGGAGGCAATTTGCTCAGGATATCTGCATTGATCAATCTCATAATCCTTGAAAACAACATAAATAATAGAGTTCATCAATATCAATATCTGCATGCAATAATTCATAAGAAGCATTGTTAGGGTCCTCAATCAGATATAAGCTTTTCACCAGGTAACTTCACAAGGCTTCCCTCAATTGGTATGGTGGCATAATACATGTCCATTTGCACACTCCCACCCACATTCAAGCCCATTTTCTTGATAGCAACATTCCCCTTTGACAGGGCAATCAACAACAACATCTAGCTTTAAGTTCTTTCCTGGGTAGGCTGCAAGTTGCACCATCAAACCCTTGACAAATCCAACCACTAGAACCTCTCTGGAATCCATGGTAGTGCACTTCCCATAAGATGTTGTTACCTTGACATCTGACTCATTCATGACCTCAAGAGGCATAACATTGCATGATGCTCTAGAATCAAATATACAAATATGCAGTAACACCTTGTCCTTAATAATCAGAGTATAGAAAAATGGATCCAACTATATAGCTGAGACTCATACCAAGGATGTTCCCAAATATACTTCAGGTGGCATCACCTAGTTCTTTTAGCATAAAATAAGACAAGACAAGATTTAACGTGATTCACCCAATGTGGGCTACGTCCACCAAAAACTTGCTCAGATTTTAATTATCAACAAGATTAAAACAACTCTCATACTCTTCTCTCTAGTTATGAACTCACAACAGAATTCCAAAGATGTTAAACCACATCTAAACCACAATTAACACCCAATTTCATAACGTTGATCACTCTTGATCACCTCTTGATCATTAAGACTGAATACCTCTTGAACACATCAAGATCTATTCAAGATACCCTAACACCTCTACTTATAGGATTAAAATCCTCTTAATAATTCCTAAAAGCTGACCCTAGAAGTTTGAAAGACATGATCTTTCATCTTTCCACATGGCTGGAAAAGAAACTCCCAATGTTAACATCCAATTAACAACATGTTAAAAACATGGCTCACAACAACGGAATAGTGAATGCATGACAATGTCATTGACTGCATACTCCTAAAGTCTCCAAACTTAAACGTTTGAGCTCCAACACTTCAACACTGATTCAAGAAGACCAAAAACAGGATCCACACCCCAAAAATCTCCCACTTAAAGACTATTTCCTACTGAGGAATGTTCTCAACCCTTTATTATCAACCATAAAGGCTAATCAAAGTTGAACACAACTTCAAATTCTCCCTTGTGACCTGCCTTGGTCATCATATCTGTAAGATTCTGATTTGTGTGAATATTTTCTAGCTTCAAATTATCTTCTTCCAAGAGATGTCCATGATGAAATGATATCTCAGTAGAAGGTGCTTTGTCCTAGAGTGGAAAGCAGTAGTTCTTCGCTAAATGAATAATGACTATGACTATCACTGTGTAGTATCCCAACTTCCTGCTTATGACCCAACTCATCAAGAAACTATTGTATCCAAATCATCTTCTTTCTTGCATCTATGGCAGCAATATACTCAGCCTCTTTGGTTGACAAAGCTACAATCTTTTGTAACCATGAAATCCAACTCACCGTTGTATCACCAATCGTAAATACATAACCTATCGTGCTCCTCCTACGAGCCAAATCTCCTACCTTGTCTGAATTTACATAACCACAGAATGTAGTGTTTGATCCACCGAAAACATAAATGCTTCTCCCATGGTCCCTCTCAAATACAGAAGGATTCACTTTACTACCTGTCAATGCTCTCTACCTAGATCACTCATAAAATATGCTCATTACTCCCATTACATGGGAAATATTAGGCCTAGTGCATACCATAACATACATTAAGCTACCAACTACTGATGAGTATGGTACCCTAGTACATCTGGATTCTATCCTCCTCAGTCTTGGGACTCTACTCATTTGATAATTTAAAGTGACTTTCCAAATGGGTACTAATCGGTTTAACATCCTGGATAGTAAACCTCTCTAAGAGATTATTTATGTAATCTTCTTGAGATAACACCATATTCCTCTCCTTCTTATTCTGATTTATTCTCATACCAAGGATTTAATTTTCTACCTCCAAATCCTTCTTAGAAAAGGAGTATCCTAGCTACTTCTTAAGTACCTTTATTTCTTACATGTCCTTCCCTGCAACAAGCATATCATCCACATACATGAACAGAATAATATAAATACCATCAAGAAAATTCTTGATGTACACACAATGGTCTAAGTGACACCTGGAGTAACCCTGCTCCTACATAAAATTGTCAAACTTCTTATACCACTATGGTGGAGCTTGCTTCAAGCCATACAATCTCTTCTTCAATTTGCACACTAACCTATCCTTCCCTTTGACCTCATAACCTAGTGGCTGCTGGATATATAGTTCCTCCTCCAACTCACCATGAAAGAATGTAGTCTTCACATCCATGTTCTCTAAGTGTAGGTCTTCCACTACTACTAAACAAAGAATAGTTCTAATAGAAGTCATTTTAACAACAGGAGAAAACATTTCATCAAAGTCTATACCTTTCTTCGATGCAAATTCCTTTAGCTCCAACTAGATATTATATCTTTTCCTTGCTCCATATTCTTCCTCTCTGATATTATACACCCACTTCTTTAGAAATGCTCTCTTTCCCTCAGGTAGGTACACCAGATCCCAAGTCTAGTTTTCTATAAGAGATTTATGCGCTTCATCCATGGCCATCTCCCACTTCTTCCTAGCATCCACCTACAATGATTCCTCAAAGCACTTTGTCTCTCCAATATCAGTGAGTGATAAATAATTCAAATATGGAGTAAAAAGTTCATGTTCCCTTCTTACCCTAGAATACCTTCTCACCTTAGGAGTTTGGGGTTCCTGATGAGTAGAATACTAAACTGGTTGTGATGGAACTTGTTGTACCTAAACGGGCCCCTTGGACACCTTTCTATCTGTAATGTCCTCTAACATTGTGTATTCTTTTTTTGATTCCTCTTTCTGTTCCTGTAACTAATCTTTCTACATGAATTTTTCATTAAAGAAAATATCTCTAGTCTAAAATATTTTCTTGTCCTTAATACTTCAAACATGGAAACCAAAGTCATCCTTACCATATCCAACAAAGGTGCATTTCTAAGACTTAGCCTCTAACTTGGTCCTATCATCTTTATCAATATGAACAAATACCTCACATCTAAATACTCTAAGAAATGAGTAATCAATTTTCTTACCATATGAAGCCTCCTCAGGTGTACCTCCATCCAGAGCCATAGAGGGTCCTCTGTTGATCAAATAAATAGTTGTGCTCACTACTTCCACCCAAAACATGAGTGGAAGCCCCGCATGTAATCTCATGCACCTAGCATGCTCCATGATTGTCCTGTTCGTTCTCTCTAGCACTCCATTTTCACGTGGAGTATTTGGAACCATTATTTTCATGTGGATCCCATTCACCAAACAATAATCAAGAAATTCATTACTGCAATACTCCACTCCGGTATCTGACCTGAGACATTTCAACTTGAGAGTTGTTTCATTCTCAACCAAGACTTTCCATCATTTGAATGTTTCAAACACATCAAATTTCTTTCTAATGCAATATACCAAAACTTTTCTAGTTTCATCATCAATGAAAGTGACATAATAACATGAACCACCAATAGAGTTTACCTTATATGGCCCCCATACATTTTTATGCACTAACTATAACCTACCCTTCCTTCCTAGTAGGTCCAACCTTGAGGAATCTCACCCACTTTTGTTTTCCATAAACACAAAAGTTTAAATCTAACTCCTTTAATCTATGTAACCTATCCTTTATAATCTGCATTCCCTTTACACTCATATGAATGAGTCTTTGATGTGAAAAAGTTACATCTCCATCTGCAGTAACTAAATTACAATAATTAGCACCACTGGTTGAATACAAAGTACCAGTTTTCTTACATCTTGCAACCACAAGGGATCCCTTAATAACCATCTAAGAATCCATTTTAAAACTGACCGTATAACCATCACTTCCTAATTGACCCATTGATATCAAGTTCTGCCTCAACAAAAGAAAATTCCTGGCATCCCTAAGTAGTCATGTGTTCTCATTCTACATTTTCACCCAAACACAACCTTTCTCTACTATTCTGCATGGTTCATCATCACCAAGATATACATGTCCAAAATATCCTTAAACAAAATCTGTAAAGTAATTTCTATGTGGGGTGGTATCGAAAGAAGCCCCTCAATCTTACACCCAAGACTCAACAATATTATCTAAAGAAGTAACTAAGGCATCCTGACAAACAACACCTACTACCACATTTACCTCTTTGGTTTCCTTCTTCTTGTTCTTCTTATCTTGAAGAGCCCAGCAATCTTTCTTAGAATGACCAACCTTCCCATAGTGCCAGCATTCTAACTTACTCTTAGAATTTGACCTTCCGTAATCATTCAACTTCCCATGGTTACCTTTACCTCTATAATTTTGTCTCCCTCTGCTCTCCACCATAAAATCATTTCAAGAAGTAGAATAATCTTTGGTGATCTTCCTTCTCATTTCCTTTCTTAGGATCACACCTATTACATCCTCAAACTTCAGCTTTGAATTATTAGATACTGGATTACTTACACCCATAACCAAATTGTCTGAGCTATCTGGTAAGGAGAAAAAAATTAATAAATCTCTGACCTCATAATCAAAGTAAATTTTTATCGAGTTTAACATACTCAAAACTGTATTAAATTCATCAAATGAACAGTAATAGAACCATTCTCAAACATATTCATATTAAATAACTTTTTCATTAAAAATATTTTACTATAGGCAGAGGGTTTTTCATATAACTTTCCCAACACACTCATGATACCTTCCATGGTCTTCTCCTACAATATGTTGAAAGGAACTGAAGATGTAAAGCATAACCGAATTGCCTCGAGTGCCTTTTTATTCAGTAACTCCCAATCCTTATCTGACATGGCTATAGGTTTCTTTTCTTTTCCAACCAAAGGAACATGGAGATCATTTTGATATAAGTAATCCTCCATTTGCATCTTCCACAAACCAAATTTCTACCCATTGAACTTCTCAACCATTGATCTTCCCTCATACGCCATAGATCCTAATCAAGATAAACTTTCCCTGTGATTTACCACTTCAAGAAAAACCCACAAAATCTCTAATACAAGTTGTTAGGAATTAGGGAATAAATATGTGGAAACAATTCCTCAAATCACATCAGTAGGAAACTATACAACAAAAGTATACATGCAGAAATATAACAGCATAATTAAATAATGCACAAAAGAAGAAAAGACAAGATTTAATGTGGTTAACCCAATGTGGGATACATCCACCAAGAAAAATAAATTTCACAGTCTTCTCTCAGTTAAGTAATTCACAACAGAATTCCAAAGTTAGAAGGAAGAAGATCTTTCTTTGTTAAGGAACCTGCTAGAAGGTTGTTTCCAGAATTGGGAAAGACAAATTATGAAGGAAGAAGAATTTGGAAAGTTATTGGAGATTAAAAATCAAGAAAAGAGTTATCAATTATGGAAAATGATCAGCCTGTCATTGAAAATTGCCATACTTCCTCATGTGCTTCTGAATCAGGTAGTATTTTTGTAGATCTCAGTTCTCCAACTTGAGAGGGTCCTTATTTTGTATTTGAAAATTTTACGTCTCATTCTGTCCCTATGTTTCCCAAAGCTGAAATGATATTCTAAGAAACAAAGTTTTTAGAGACCATTCATTCTAAGAATTGCATTCTTGTGCCCCACAGACTCCTCACTCTTCATCATTATGTTTCGCCTGTCAGGTCACCTCCCCAAAATAAGATGGCCCAGCCCCCACCCAAACCTTCATTTGTTGTGAACACTTTTGGTCCTATAGATTTTAGAGGTATGGCTCGATATCTGAATGTTGTTCCCAAAGATGTTAGAAATATAATTCTTAAATTTCAAGGAAATAATGCTATTACTAGTGATCATCACTTAAATATTTTTATCAATATGATGGAAGACTTTAAGATTGAATTTGAGGATGTGTACATAAAATTATTTATTCATATTCTAGAGGAGGATGCATGTGACTGGTATAAATATTTGCCATACAAATCAATAGATTCATGGATAGAAATGAAGAATGTTGTTAAATTACAATATGGAGATAAAATAGACCCTAGGTTTCTTATATCATAATTTGAGAATATTAAGAAGAATCCTAATGAATCTGTTCATGACTTCAATACTCAATTCAATAAGATCTTGAATAGGCTACCTATAATCCTGAGGTGAAGTAGTGTTTCCTATCTAATAAAATACTTTGATGCTTTTTATAGGAATTCTGCCTATTATTTGAGGCATAAGAATCCACCAACATTGAGGTAGGCCTTCGCCATGGCTTTACAGATTGAAAATAACATCAAGGCTATTGGTAAATTTCCTAAGAGAGAAGGAATCACGCTGATTAATCCAGAGAAGCCTCAGTCAAGTAAAGTTGTGGATCTGGAGGAGGTTGTAACAACTTTGGCTGGAGATGTTAAGATAATGTCCTATAAATTGGTCAGAGCAAAGAAAGGGATTGGACAAAGTTCCTAAGGTCAACATAAGCCACAAGGTCAATAAATATTTTCCAATCATCCCAGAGGTGATCATAGATCAGATTACATGGGTAAAGGGCCTATGGATTAAGGAAATAGACAACCCTAACCCTGGGAAAATATATTGGTGCCTAATCCTTTAGCTGCAAGAGTTGTTGTTATTGAATAATCTCATTAGATTGAGTGGTGTGATAGCTTTTTCTTTCCACATTCTCCATGTGTTTTTGAAAAGGGAGTTGAGGAAGAAGTTGATGACAATGAGATAGATGATGATGCATGCAAAATGGATTACTCAAAAAGTTCACAGTAGGGAGAAACCTCAACTAAGCTAATGAGTGCCAGAAATGTTGAAAAATTATGGGATTGCATTCACCAGGTATTACCTCTTCCTCCCACTCATACTTCTGAAATCAATATGTACAAGCTTTTGAGTTTCCTAATAATTATTTTGAATACTTAAGGGCATTAATAATTAAGAAGTATGATGGAGGAATTCCTTCAGAAGAGGACATACAGTTGTTAATGAATGCAGTATTTGGCCAAGAAAAAGAATATAACAGTAGAAGTAAAGTTGTCAAAGGAGCAGGCCCTCAGACCAAACAAAAAATTCCAATGATTACTAATATCCCTTAGGAAACCCCTAATAAAGATGCATCTGGCAAAGGATTTGTCACCCCAAGTAAAATGTATGTTCCTCCCCATGCTTAGACTGTGAAGAATCTCATGCCACTAGATGAATTTGTAAACCTTCCTCCCAATACTACCTTACACAAATACATGTTCCTTGTGACATATCCAAAATCTTGAGTCAGATCAAGATTTCTGTTCCTATTTTTGAATTTCTTAAAATCCCTGAACATAGGAACAGAACATTTGAAATATTTAGGATTTAAAGAAGAAAAGGTTACCCACGACAAAAATGTAAACAATGTAAAGGTTCCTCTTGCCATTGTAAAATTAGAAAAACCAAAAGCATTGGAGGAATTGGGTGAACCACCTGAAGTTTATTTGGGAACTTCTCTAGTTGACTCTAAGCTGAAGGTAGATCCATTTTCACTACTCTGATTATTAGGGATAAGCTGTTACATAGTTGTATGTTTGATTCAGGAGCCTCATGTAATGTAATGCCTCTTGAATTCATGAATGATATGGATCTCAAAATAATAGAGGCTTATGGGAAGTACATTTCCATGGATTTAAGAGAGATTCCAGTGGTTGGATGTGTCAAGGGTTTGATAATGAAACTTGTAGCCTACCCAGGCAATAATTTAAAACTAGATGTTGTTATTGTTGATTACTCTGCCAAATGGGGAATCTTGTTATCCAAAAATTGGGCAACTAGTGTGGGTGGAAGTGTGCAAATGGACATGTCTTATGCCACCATACCAATTGAGGGCAGCCTTGTGAAGTTACCTGGTGAAAAGAAAATGTTATATCTCATTAAAAACCCCAAAAATGCTTCTTATGAAGTATTGCATGCAGACATTGATGTTGATAACTCTATGATATATGTTGTTTTTGAGGAGTATGAAATTGATCAGTGTAAATATCCTGAGCAGATTGATTTTCCTTGGACTTTGATGTTTGATGCAGCCTTGAGAGATGTTGAAAAACTTGACATAAGTACAAAGGATAAGACTAAAAAATTGTGGTCAGATAGCCACTTAGATGGAAAAGAGAAATAATCATATGACTAGTTGTTAAAGACATGTCAGAATTTCTTAGCATGGTCATATCCAGAGTGACATGCACTTGAAACATTTCCTTGAATATTTTCTCTGAATCAGGGTGCACAGCATTGTACAGTGTATAGTCTTTTGTTTTCATTCTTCTTTCATGTTTTTTTGTTTTGGTTGATCCTAGTCCCTGGTGACAAGTTTTTGTTGGTTTCTTAGTTTTTCTTGGGGGACATGGTTATTATCTTTCAGCTCTGTAAGATTTTTTTTAAAAATACATTTCCCAATGGATGTTTGGCACATAGTCTACTCTATTGTTCTTGTGGTACTCACAGGGATTGCCCTTCCCCGAGTCGGAGCCGATATTGGTGCTGAATTTGATTTCACCCCATTTGTCCTCAAAATTCTTCAATCTGCAGGCTCTTTCATATTTTATATTTCCCCTACTAGATGCGTAAAATTTTTTCTTCATTTGTATTTTGTTGAAGATACTTCTACATGGTCGTGGATCACATTTGGGCCTTGTATCATTTCTAAATTCTTTTTCCTTAAAGAAAGATTTAATTCTAGGTGTAAATGATGATGTTACCCTGCATCTTACTATTTAATAGGCATGTTTTCCCCATAAAATTATATCTTAACATATTCAGATACGTGTTCATTCTTGATTGGATGCGACCCAACAGGTATTTTTGGTGAAATTTTCCACTTTGGTCACATTTGTATAAAATATCAATTTGGCCCCTTGACCTCGATACTCTCTGATTGGCTATCTAGAAAATATGAAGGGGAAGGGAAAAAGTCTTACTTTGACCCCGAAGAAGGACATGTGGCACATTTCAAAAGTTAGAAGTAGGAGACGGGTCGCTGGGGATTTTTGAAGTTTTTGACCCTTTTGTAAAAATGAGTAAAGTTATAAACTGACCCATAACCCCACAAGGAAAAAGTCTTACTTTAACCCTGAAAAAGGACATGTGGCATATTTCAAAAGTTAGAAGAAGGAAGCGAGATCCCAGGAAACTTTGAAATTTTTTTCCCTTTTGTAAAAAAGAAGCAAAGTTATAAATTGACCCACAACTCTGTTGGGGCCCACATCAAAAGATAAAATAAGGAAGGTGGGTCGATGGAGGAAAATTGGAAATTTTTCCTGTTTGTTAAAAAGGGTAAAATTGCATAAATGAGTCACGAATTGATCAAATGCCCAGATTAAACCATGTGTTAAGCCTTATTTTCAAAGGAAGAGGTGCGGGGAAAAATGTTAAAATTTTACATTTTCTCCAAAAGTCATAAAATAAAGAAGGAAACCCTAGGCCCACATTGAATCAAATTTTTCCATGTGGATGGCTCTAATCTAAAGTTGAGAAAGGGAAAAATAAACGGTCATTGTGCATTACATCTGATTTCGATGCTATTTTTGCTCCAAGACTCCTAGAGATATGAATATGCATTGTTATTCATCATTTTTTGATGAAGTTTCTTATAGTTTTTGTCTGCAAAGTGTAATTGAATGCATTTAGAGCTTAATTTTTGAGTCCAAGGAATGTAAAGGGTTGATATTTTGAAGCTGGAATTTCTCGGGCACTTACAAAAACATGAATTACCAGAGAAGCTGCATGCAGAGCAGAGTTACAGAAGAAAGAATGGGCAAAGGATGAAATGATGGTGGTTGTAGGCGTAAAGGATCAAAAACGTGTTGTCATAGGAGATGAATGGGTGCCCCAATTAAAACAATGATGGAGATATTTGCAATGATTCACCTTTTTAAACAACTGACAACTTTTTGTTGCAAAGCTATTACACGTCATTTGTTTGAAATCATGATCAAACATGTAATGAGAAAAGGTTCTTGGAATATTATTTTCTTGGGGCGAAAGCTTGGATGTAAATTGAGTTTATAAAAATCATGCTTTAGTCATGTAAATGGTAGGGGGTTGAATTCTTACGAAAAAATTTGAGAAATACCATCTTCCTGAGAGACCATCTGAGAAACTTGGTTAATCTCTTATGTTATAGATTTGATCAAGTCAACTTGGTTGTAAGTGTACAACCATTGACAAGATCTAATCTCCTTCACGCTAGGAAACCTTCCCCTGTTGATGAATCTAATCAACTTTTAATTATTCTGTGTTAATATTGGGCAAATGTTTGTCTACTTTATTTCAGAATGTTTGCAAATAGTATTTCTTTATCCTATTGCAATCTTGTATTAAAATCCCTCTGAATCACAAAGGATCTCATCCCTTTGATAGTTTCATTACAAGAGGAGACTTCATCCTATAATGAGATAAACAATTTAAAATCACTTTACTATCATTTTGTTGGTAACGATTGTCTGTAAGCCTTTGAGTGTATCTTTGGCGTGAGGAACTAGGGGTCTTTAATGTTTAATTGAGTCTTTTAGCTCGAGTATTTGTGTTAAATTCTCGGAGATTGTGTGCAACTATGCAAATTTGGGCCTCCATTGATGCACACCTTGTGGTTGAAGGAATATTTTGGCTATTTTGAAGAATTCTATCATTTAGGTTTCCAACTGTTGTGAAGGTTATCACAGATCTAGCAAAATCAAGTTTATCCTGGTTAATCTCCCACTAAAAATTATTCAAAAACAATGAATCCTACCTGAACTACCCATGTTTTCCTTGTATGTCCACAAATGAATAAATTCTACTACCAAAATATGCAGAAGCAATCAGGATTTGATAATATCCTTAGTAACCTTAACCTTGTTTATAAAATATGACCATTCTTTAGAAGTGACAACTCATGAGAGTTAAATTGTGGTGCATTGATCATATTTTCTCAAGGTTTCCTTTCAAATTTGTGCAAAAGAGGATATATTCATTCTCCTTCACAAACAAAGATAACAAAATGCGTCCTCTCACCCTGGTTGAAAGGAACTACCTAAAGTTGTGAGGATAGATCAAATCCTTTTATATGGTGTTATCCATTTCTCCAACATCTGAGTGACAGAGTGATCCGAATTGACTCCCTAGCTAAAAAATGAAATACATGATGTTTTATATGTATCTAGGCTTCTTGCTAAATTTTTGATGCTGCACAGCTTGTAAAGGAGAATCAATTTGGATACCAACACATGGTATGCAACTTTGAGTGTCTTTTTGGTTGTCATACTCTTACATGTTCATTTATTGTCTTCGGCATGGAGTTTTGACTTGTGTGTAGGAATTGAGGAATGATGAAGTGGCATCCTTCATGGAGCCACCTCATCATACTCACATTCCATTTCTATATATTGAGGGAATTTAATGGAATTGGGGTTAATTTTTCGTTTCCTTTCTGTTGAACTTTTGGTTTTGGATTTGGGAGCTTGTTGGAGTTGCTTTTTGAGTGTGTTTGGCTTGAAGGAGTCAAATATCTGGTAGAGTGAAGTTTCTTAGGAACTTGATGGATATTTTGGATCTCTACCTTTGTTAGTCCATTTTATTATGCTTGTAGATGTGAAAATATTGTGCTTGTTAAGTTTGTATGAGTGTTGTGAATGAGGTTGTTTTTGTGTGGTTGGGTAGTTGCCTTAAGTTGGGTGTGTGGAGATGGATTTATGGGACCATTAGGGAGGGAAAATGGATATGTGAGTCACGCATTTTGGAGGGAGTTCTATTGCGAGTTTCACTTATGGGGAGTGAAAAGGGAAAAAATGGTCATATTGTTGCATACTTGCATGGGAAAGGTAAGGTAGTTTTGTTATTGTATTGTGCACATAGAGGATTTGGGTGAAGTTCCCACTTCACTTGGGAGAATAAAAGAGGTGGTTCCCATAGTCATTTCTCCTTTTTGTTTTGATCTCAAGCCTATTGTGTTGTTTGAGAAATCTGTAAATTTGTTGAGTGTGTCCATGTAAACGTGTTACATGCTTTGGATTGTTTTTTGTTTTTGAAAGCCATGATTGTATTAAATTGTCAAATGTTTCTCAATATCCATTATTTTTCCTTGATTGGGGCTCAGGGGCCAATAAAGGGATGGCTTCTTCTCTTATTAGATTAAAGGTGGGGAGGAGAATGTTGCCTATTCCCCCTCCTTTGTATTGTGATCCTTGTTTTTGAAAGATTGAAGAGTGCAAGTTTGAAGCTAAAAGTTTGGAGAAGACATGCAAGAAGACTTTTTTCTATCCTTGTTCCAATCTCTATGATATATTGATCATATTATTATTCCCTCTTTGAGTAAAAGTTTGTAACATTTTATGTGTGAAGGAAAATTATAATATTTAATTTCTTCTAAGATTGAAATGAGTAAGTAAATAATGAAATATCTCTTAGTTTTTTACATTATTAGAAATGATTAGTCTAAGTGAAACAAAAGGATTTGAAGCCATTGCATTGAAAGAATGATTTGGTAAATAGATAGTTTCCATAGTTGCATTTTAATGTTATAGTGAAAGGAAAGCTTAAGTGTATAGTTTATTGAAACGAAACTCTCCTAAATTTGTATGCATTTAAAGTTGCTATATATATACATGCATATTTGGAAAATAACAAAGATGTATTAAAAGGAAATGAGTTGAATTCTTGTTGTTTTGTTGCTAAAATGGAATATGTGAAATATAATGAATTGAAGTAATTGAAATAATTTGTGAGAATCGTATCAAAAATTGTGCCACATGATGAAGTTGCACTCTAAAGGAAACATAATAGCTCCAACATAATCACAAGGAGAAATTGATCAATTAATGGAAGAACTTGTAGAACAGAACAAAGTTTGCACGTATAGAGACAGACAATGGAGTGTCTTGGCATACTCAAAAATGTCAAATGAAGGGATACATATCAGATATTGAGTAAGCTTAGTGCATGACACACAAGTAAACCATAAACTTTACCCTAAACCTAACCCATGTGAGATTACCCTCCATATATGAGTGGAGGACACATAGGATCCAACACACCAACACCCTCCCTTCATCAAAGCTGGGGTAGCGGCTATGATATGTCAGATATAACAAGAACACACTCCTAAACAACTAAGAAAGATGCGTCAATGGGGCCTGAAAACTAAAGGCATGATAAGGTGCCCATTTACAAACAACATCTTCCTAGAAGAAGAAGAAGAAGAAGCAAAGGACTATATAGCCCAAAGAAGATGAGTAACTGAATAAGACCTCACCCCAAGAAGAAACCACAAGTAAAGAAACTTCACCTTAGTGAAGGCATTGGTGAATATATCTGCAATCTGATCAGCTCTCTGAATGTATTAAATGTCGATGATACAATCATGAATAATCTCTCATATGAAGTGTATATGGATCTCAATGTTCTTCATCCGTTGATGTTGAACTGGATTTCTAAAAATTGAGATAGTGCTCGTGTTATCACAATAGATAATGGTAGGACGTCGAAAGTGGATGCCAAACTCTATCAGAATAACCTATAGCCAAGAAACCTCTGTGGCAGTGTTAATTGCTCCTATGTATTCTACCTCTGTAGAAGATATTGCACTTGCATTCTTCTTCTTACTAGACTGCAAGAATATTCCTTCAGAAGTACAAAAAACCATGAACCTATTGTTTACATATTCACCTCCATTGTCAAATCGAAGAACGCTAATAGACCATTCCACCTATTTCTCAGCAAGAGCCTTAAAGTCCTGAAAATATTCAAAGACTTTAGACTTAATCTTAAGAAAATATACCCAAGTATATCGCAAATAATCATTAATAAAGGTGAGCACATAAAGAGATCTTGTAAAAGAAGGAGACGGAAATGGACCAGAAATATCCCTGTGAACAAGATCCAAAGGATGAGTAGCTCTTCGGGATTTTCATTTGTCAAATTTCTTTCCAAGATGCTTTCTAAGGCTACAACCCTCACAAAGACCCTTAGAAAACTTGACGTGGGGTAACTCGTTGACCATTTTATTTTTGGTCAATTGTTCAAGGTAGCAGTAATTTAGATGTCTGAAACGATCATGTCATAGATTACTAACCTCATTTACATGAGTGAGAAAGGAAGTGGGCAAAAAATTAGAAGTAAAGTGGGAAAAGGTATTCAACCGTGAACAGTGATCCATCTTTCCCTCAGCCACTATAGTGTCATCATTAAACTCATGAATAATCACCGAGCTAGGACCAAATTCCACTCACATTCCTTCACCAAGGTGAGTAATTTAGTAAACCGATAGGATATTGGTAGAGAGATCAAGAACACTCAACACTTGGTATAATGTCCCCCATCTATCTCTACCGATCCACTACCAGAAATTGACACTATTGTGTATTTACCCATCGTGATTTGGGACATATCGTAAGGCTTGATGTTGGAGAACTCAAGATGTGAAGAAGCCATGTTGTGCAAGGTGTTGGAATCTATAATCCACGTCAATGAAGGAACAAATTTGGCTACAAGTTCCTTTCCTTTAGTCTTATAATATTTAGACCCTTTTGAAGTAGAAGACTCAACCTTTGAAGCATTTTGTTTGATACACTTAGGAACACCTATTTTATTTTTCTCAAGTACATGAGTAAGGTGATCAATTAGTTTTCTCATACACATATGCTCTTTATGACAAGGATTCTTGCAATCAGAACACAAATACTTTTATTTACGTGGTCTAGGCTCAGAAGTGGAATTGTTCGTCTTAAATTTAGTTTTGTTCTTGGTTTCCTTCTTAGGTTAGTCCTTTCTTTCTTTCTTCTTTTCATTCTTCTTTTCCTTACTAGTACTTTCTACAAGGCCATGTGACTTTGACTTGAGAGACCCCATTTGAATGATTTTGTCTTTTTCTCAAATGAGATGGGATGAAAAATAGTCAAAGGATGGCATATTCCAATCCTTTCCCAAGACATATTTTTTAGCATAAAAAGTTGACACAAAGACAAAATATTTAGGATGTAACTTAGAGAGAATCCACAAGATTAGTTGAGAATATTTCTTCTCTACTTGAAATTCCTTTAACAACAATCTAGTGTAGACAAACTTACATAAGAATGCTTACCAGTTTTCAAAATCACTAGGATTTAACCCTAGTAGTTCATTTTCCAACTCATGCACTCTCATGTCATCTTGTTGTCCAAACATTCCAGTTAACATTTTCCATAAAGAATTAGGTGTTTTGGATGACTCAATGTGGAAGAGAAATTCAAAAGAAACAAACATGCAAAGACAACCTAAAGCTTGAAAACTAAGGTTTAACCAATTATAATTTTGAGGGTCTTCATCTGGTTCAGTCTCAGTTCTCATGGTGATGTAGAATAATCCTTTACCCTTTGGTTTCATAACTATTTTTTGATCTCCATTCAAAGAAGTTAAATGGTGTAAAAAAAGGAATTGAAACGACATCAAAAGTGAAGAGAGAGAGAATGCAGAAAATAAACACAAGCATCACAACCACCTAGGACAATATAATAACCCCCTCCTTTCAGAACTTTATAGTTTAGTGCATTGAATATATTCAGGTCCGAGCATGCATCTTGAAACATTTGGTAACTCACCTTACAATCAACATAATAACGTGCAAGGGAGGAGACCAAGATTGTGTTTTGTGGAGCGCAACAAAGTGACACCGTATACAAGCACAACTTGTAAAAATATAGGAAGGAGGTGAAATCAAATCTGGGTTGTGAGAAAAAATGTCTCACGTTGCAATGCATAACCCCTTTACTACAAACTATGCTAGATGCACTCACTAGTCGCAAGCAATAATAAGGGTAAATAAAATGTTTAAACGAACTCAAGATGAGTCTTGATGATCTTCAAAATGCTGGAAAAGCATGACAAAGAAAAAATTCTCAGAGTGTCACTGCACGCCTAAGCGCACAATTAGTAAAAATAAATCGACAATAATGGCTAAAATTACCATTTTAAAATGCCTAAGTTAGCCAATTTTAAAGCTATTGGAGTTTTTAGAAAATGAAAATAATACGTTATTTAAAAGGATGATTTTTAGTGATTAAATAATCATAAATGATAATTAGATCTGAAATTAATAACACTAGATTTAATATAATTAAATCTAGTTAATTTCAAATAATTAAAAAAACTAATTAAGATATAATTAAAAATTAATTCCTAATTAAATATCTAAGTACTTTCCTTTTTAAAAGAAATCAAATTTAAATTGTTTCCCACTACAATTTTTAAAAAATCAGTTAATCTTGCCTTAAATAAAATTAAATGCCCACTTTAAAAAAATCCCACCAAAAGGAAATTTTTAAAAATCTTACCAAAAATAAATTGTAACAACTTACGGTAGAATGAAATAAATTAAATTTAAATGAGCTTACCCAAAAAACTTACCAAATATAAGAAATAATTTTGTGCAGTTGTGGAGGGAAAGTCGAGTTTTTGTGGAGTTTCTTCGGTGTGCTTTGTGGAGGCGATGGAGAGTGTAACCATTGGGAGCGGGTGGAGGGCTCAGGTAGGAGCTTGCAGATGAAAGAAAATCAAGGCCACGATAGACCACGAGGAGGTCACACAGACTATGCAAACCAAGCATGGAGAAGGATGGCTCAGCCACATAGGAACGACAGGTCTGAAGTTGCAGGTCGAGCGGTAACACGGGAAGAGCACGCAGATAACTAGATGACTCATCCGAGAGAGGAGAGGAAGATGGGCAGGGGATGAAAACCAAGGTAGAGAAGGGCTCATCCTAACTAGTACATGAGACCATAAGGAAAAAATGCACCCACAGAGAAAAATTCACCCACAGTAACTCAAAACATGAAAGAGTTTGGTAGATAGGAGTTGATTGTAGAGGGAGTAGCCCGGTCAGATAGCTTGAAGGAGGTGAAGAAGGAGCTTGGTGGTGAGCACAAAACTACCTAATAATGAATTTTGAACCTCCAAGGTACAAAAAAAACTGTATTGTGTAATAAGACATGCAAAAAACACAGAGAAACTAGAAAAAACAAATATATAAAAACAATTCAGTTTAATAAAAAAATTAAAAAACCAAAAAAAATAACCTCTTATTTTAACTGATCTACCAAATTTAGCTGTAGTTAGCTTAATGTAGCTGTAAAACCCCTAAAACTCAAGGAGATCTAGACATGCATGAAGAACACAGTATAACCAAAACTTTCCAAGAACAATTTGTTAAGAATGTTAGCTAATGAAATTATAAAATCTAATGATAAAAAAAACTTGCTCCAAGAGTAAAAAATAATGAAACCAAGAGTTATGGCAACTCAGATGACAAATGCACGTTTACTCGATCTCAACTCTGATACCATGAAAGAGTTTGCGAGAATCATATCAAAAAATGTGCACCACGATGAAGTTTCACTCTAAAGGAAACGTAATAGCTCCAAGGTAATCACAAGGACGAATCGATCAATCAATGGAAGAACATGCATA
This sequence comes from Taxus chinensis, assembly GCA_019776745.2. Taxonomy (NCBI): domain Eukaryota; kingdom Viridiplantae; phylum Streptophyta; class Pinopsida; order Cupressales; family Taxaceae; genus Taxus; species Taxus chinensis. The sequence goes on along the minus strand of CM034155.1, from coordinate 414,479,388 downwards.
ACAGAACAAAGCTTGCACATATACAGAAAGATAGCGAAGTGTCTTGGCATACTCATAAATTTCAAATAAAAAGATACATATAGGGTGCTAAGTAACCTTAGTGCATGACACACAAGTAAACCCTAAACCTAACCCATGTGAGATGACCTTCCATATGTGAGTGGAGGACACATAGGATCCCAGACACCAATAGTAATGTTATACTAAATTTTTACATTTTATTGTAGAGGATAGTATAGAGATTGACTTGATATTATAAAATTCAAATTAAGAAACTAGATATGCTATCACCCTACCATCCAATGAATAAAAGACATTCATGAAAATTAATATTGCATTAAAAATAAACTGAAGAAGAAAAACTATGAAAATAATTTATTATTGAAGGTTGTGTTTTTGGTGAACAGAATCGCCATCCTAAGCAGAGCAGTGGTTTCAAATCTTCCACCCAGCACAAAGCGGGGGTTGATGAACCCCCCCTCTCTCCGCCCCTCAAGCACAATTGTGGTATAAAGACCGCTGGTCTGTGTATGGTGGCTATTTCGGTATTTTTCATGAAAAAATATATTTTTGTCCATTAAAAGCCCAATTTTCAATTTAAGTGAAATATAAGCTTAAAAATACAAGGAACCTTCCAACAACTAGGAATCCATTAAATTTAATTGTTCTAGCCTTTAATTCTAATTTTTAAAAACAAATGTGTGAAAATCTTGGATTTAAAAGAAATGGTTTTTCCCCATTAGTTGAATTTAAAAATCAAGAAAATGTTGTTTATTAAATAATAAAATAGATTTAAGATAGGATCTGTACATTAAATGGGAAACATTACAATTGAAAATATCTACAACCAATATAAAGAGAAACTTTCCAAACCTCCTCCTCTTTCCAAACCTGAAAATAAGAAAAGAACAAATGAGGTTGTTTGAGGAAAATAGGAATTAAAATAGAACCATAAGGAAATTTAGGGCAACCTAAATCTAAGGGCTAGGATTGATTCAATCCTATGGCCCAAATTAAACCCTACCTCACTTAAGTGGGAAGGTATTTTTTGGGAATGTAACTTTTAAATAAAAAGAAAGAACATTTATAATGGGGTGAATGGGGCCACTTAGGGACTAGGTAAAGCAATTAAACCTTTGAGTTAGAAAATAATATTACCTTGTTGCTTGATAACTAATTTAACTATTGGGACTTAGTAGATGTTTCGAAATGTAAATATAACTTAGGAAGTAAATTATAATATTTAATTATTAATTTAATTCCATTGTTCACAACCTTGGGTATAAAACCCTAAACGAAAAATTATTAAGTGTGATAATGTCATACCTTGCTAAAATTATTAAACAAAAAAATTATTACAATAAATTTGACTATTAATTTATTGGTTCTACTTGTTTTGAGGGCAGAAAATTTTGGGCATTACACAATACCTTTTTCCCGATGCTTGCTAGAGACATCACCTAGGAAATTTTTGCCATGGCACTTGACCGATGAAAAATATTTGGTTTAAAACTTTTGATTTGTTTTTCCACGAATCCATTTCGTGGATATTCAACAATCATGGAATTCCATGGGAACACGTCTTCTGCAGGAATTTTTACAAACAATTCACATGCTTTGGTCTTGCTTCCTCTCTTTTAATGCTGCAATAGTAATTAAACAATGCCAATGTCATCCACTTCCAATCTCAATTTCATATCATAATACAACACGGGTCTAAAAAGGAAAGGTACTAAAATTTCTACTTGGTACAAGCAAAAACCCTTTGCCATCACATATTTTTAAAAGTCCAAAACTTGTTCCAAGATCATCTTTTACCAAGGAAGAGAGGATGGTGAAAAAAAAAGTTATTGGATTTTGTCCTAACACCTGCCCATCGCACATTCCTTGGCCTCCTCAAACATCATCATGGCAGCCTTGGATTCCAGAATATTGGTGTATTCCATCAGCCTTCTACACAACACCAGAGGCATAAATGGGTACATGACTTCACACATCAGTCACGGTCTACCAGACATAGAACCTCTTAAGCATGGCACATAGACTTGTTGCTTCCCATGTCTTTGTTGTTGATTCTTGTATTTTGTTTTGTATTTGTTTTTTTCCTTCGTGCATCGTCTTGTTCTCTTTGCCCCTCTTTTAGTCCTTTTAACCTTTTTGGTTGCTTCCAGACATTGATTTTAAATTAAATTAAAGCCCCCCCTCCTTTTTTTGGTTTTTTGATTTTTTAATAAACTCATTTTGTGCATTTCTGGTACCAAGGAAAATCAAGACAATGACGTATGTGGGAGAATATCCTTTGAAAAACATCATTTCGCATGCCTAGCAACCATTTCTGTCTATAGTGGCCACATTTCTATTTTTTCCATTTTCTCAAATAGTTGGAGTTCCATGTCTAAGCATTTCACCTTTCCTGCATATACAAACACACTCCCAACTACAACATGTGGTAAAACTTTAATCCATTATGATTTGGTAGATCTCTAAGCCCCCCTCCTCAAGCCACAAAGACCAGTTTCCTTTTGACGTAGCCGTGAGGAATTATATTTTACAGCTGTCAAAAGTATTTATTTGCACCCCTTATTTTTACTAAGGCATTTTGAGTTAATCCAAAGTATACACAACCTATATTCATAATTACTCAGGAGACATTTCTGTGAAGATTTTTTTCAAATAGCTTCCATGCCACTCGCTGCCACCAATGTTGGCCATGAGGTCACATTTTAAAGGATTTTCAACCAAAATTTTATTTGCCTTGAATCCCTTTCCACGCATTGGCAATGGATGGTAAAAAATAAGTAAATAAAATTGTGTTTTCACGGAGGGGAATAGTGAAAGGGACAAATCTTTGTGATACATGAGTGGGATAGCAAGAAAGGCAATCTCAAATTCATAACAAAAAAACAACTAGTCAAAATAAAATGTAAGGAGCAGGAAAAATTAAGTGGTGTCTGACTTTTACCCTTTGAACAGTGTTGGAATGGTTAAAGTGTACCCATCACTCGTACACAGAAGCAGAAAATACAAAATCCAAATTGCTAGACAATACGCCTGAATGGAACACCTTCTAACCTTTAACTTTGTCCTCTCTTCTGCATACAGGAGTAAAATAATGGCATACAATGGTTTTCGTTCCTTAAGATACTTTGAACCTGCCTCTGTTACATACACTGATCCAGATTATTCAATTTGTATAGAGTCAGGTGAGTAGGTATGTGGGCTTGTATTTGTCCCACTGTGTAGGATTGATTTAACCCAAACTGTAATGATTTTAGACGACTATTGAAGAGAGCTCCGCTTAGCACAGTTCCCTACACGTTCTGCCCTCGCTGTCATTAACTTATTCACTGCAAAACTTGCAACACTAACTTGATTTTCAAGGTGGCTAATTCTCCTAGTCAAAATAAAGTGCATGTATTATTGTGCAACGAAAGTTACAGGTCTGAAGGTTCTTCAGGGCGACCATTCTCTGTCCGAACGCCTTGGGATCAAAAATAAAGTGTTTGTATTATCATGCAAGGGACGTGAGAGGTCTTGAAGGCTGGGAGGATGCCTATTTCACCCTCTCCAAACGCAAAGAATCCACCACTAGCCACACAATCTCCCTTTTTATTTTTATTTTAAAATTATTTTGTTTTTTTGTCTTATGTTGGCACTACAAAATACATGTCATATAACTTGAAGATAGATATACATCTTTAGTGTATCTTGTAATTGCTTCTATGTCTGGACAAGCACCCATTGAGTCAAATAATTTATCACATCTTAATTTGTTATCTTGGTCCATAATAACATTTAAACTCTAATGCAACATCATATTTATGCTGATCTAGTGACACTCCAATAAAAAAAGACCCTCTTTCTAAAATAATGGTTGATTAGTTTTTTGATGAGCATATTTTGTTGCTTGACCTTAACATCTCCTAGTTTAAAATTTTATAGTCCTAAATAATTTACCATATACAATTTTCTTAAAAGACATAATTTAATAATCCGAACCAAAATATCCGTTTAATACATCTTTAAATTACGTATACAAATATAAAAAATCCTATTAAAATCACTTTCTTCTTTTTACAATCACTCTATTTTAAATAATCACACTGTTGTATACATACTATATGATGCTGGATTTCCACTATGTCATAAGCTACGCCCAAAATGGACCTGGCCATATGCCCCGCAATATTTACTACAATTGCGATAGCTAAAAACTTGCGGATCTTTAACACATTCGAACAGTGGATTTTCCACCAATAGCATATTTCAAATATAGAGATAATGACTAGGCTTAAAATAAATCTACAGGGACCGCCATCCTCTTTCATGTCAGTACGATGAGTTATTATATTTAAAATGGAATGAGCTTCAACAATTTTGTATTTTCTTTAAAATGCATTGACAAATAACAGTCGGATCATCCTGCAAATACAAAGGTTTCGTATGTAGTCTTTCAAAACAGATGTTTATTTTCTATGGAGCAAACAAGTATTATGTTTCTTATTGCATGTGCATATTATATATATGCATGTTGTTCCAAGGTTAATTTGGTGCAGTTTTGAGATCCCTCCAGAGTATATATACTTTATTTATTTCTATACGTTGAAATATAGGAATAATCAAACCATAATAAGTGTTAAAAAAAAAATAGCTTCAATTTTAAAAACAACTTGTTTTTAGAGACTATATTAATAAACAGAAAGCCCCCACCACCTTCATATTCCACATTGGTAACCATATTAAATAATTGAAATGAAAAAGCAAGATAATGGCTATATATCTTTATACATTAATGAACAACTTGCACACGTCGACAGTATTTTATTTCTACTTTAACGAAACGGTAAAGCTTCACAGATTTGTTTATCCTTAAAAAAAAAACGCTAACAGCCGCCATCTTTTGTTAATCCTTGTACTGGGTTATGTAGATAAAAAAGAATAAGACATCATGCGTGTTGGAACTACCGTTTTTTTTCCTAATTCAGTTCGTGTTCATATTCGCACTATCGTATATTTACATTACACAATTGAAACGAACTACGTAAGTTAATTACAAATCTATAGAGAATAAATTGTCCTGGCGTTTGTTACTCATTTGATTCACGCCCTCTGTCCAGGAGGGTCGCCGTGGCCGATTCCAGGACTATGCCCTAACGGCTCCACACTAAACTCCCTTTCTTTATCCTCCCTCTTCTGGTTAATGGCGTCATCATTTTTTGGATAAGAAGGATAAGCTGTTCTTGTTTTAAAATGATGCACTCCCTCCACATTTTTAATAGAATGGATGAATGGAAGCTTAACCTTTGCAGCTATAATGACTTTCAACGACTCCTGAGGCCAATGGCCTCCAGCAGGTTTATTTTTTAACTCCACAGCTCCTCTGTGTGGATTCCGCTGGTTTCTCACAAATAAATAGCCTTGATTGCTCTTGATAGAATACAGTGTCCGAGCAGCTTCACCAATGGATAAAGAAAGCAATAACAGCAGAATAATTGAATTATATTCCTTCATAATGAAACAGTCCTGAAAGATAAACTATAGGTTGCTAATCAGAATAATCAGCCTATATAACTTAAAATCAAATATTGAGTTATAGATACAGTTTTTAGCACTGAAAACGCTGCAAAGAATAGAGAAGACAAAATGACATAGAAATGCTCGAAACCAAAACCAATATTTTTTTCTATTGTTACATGTTGTTCTCAGTAATGACAATTCATGGCACTTGTCAATATTTACCATATGGAATATTTTATAAATTATTTGAAAGAAGATTCTTGAGAGATAAGCCTATCAAATTGTATAATTTATGTTCATCAGTTAAGTTTGGTAATTATTGTTACCTGTAATTACATTCTAGTTAAGTTTTACGGAAAAGGTAACTACATGGTGTAATATAAAAAATTATAATAACATATTAATTTTAGTCCATATATATATATATATATATATATATATATATATATATATATATATATATAATGTACTGTGTGGGGGTGGTTGTTTGGTGGCAGCTCCAGTTGAAAACTCATATGTTAGTAAATTTCTTTGATCTGTTACATCCCAATTATTTATCTCCATTTAATCATGCTTCCTTGCAAAGAATTCTTGTATTTATAAACAGGTTCCTCGGGTCCTCTCATTAACACCACGGTATGCTGACTCTATTAGACTAGTGTTATCGAAATGATATAAATTATGTTAGAATCCGTTTTGGTTTTTTAATGTTTTGCCATTTTCTCAACGAAACAAAGCCATACACTCGAAGCAGTGCTGCTTTAAATTATTTTCTATTTCCTTTTAAAAAGTAAGATGATGTAAGTAAAATAAAAAGCTAATCATAGTGCGGATCAAAAGACAGAGAGGTTTGCACACTGTCTTTATGGGCACCTCAAAACACATTTTTTATTAATGTGTTTCCTCGATATAATTATAGAATTGATATTTAGTTTGGCTGGTATGAAGGACTTTATATTAGACTCGACTTCGGGGAATTTATTATAATGTGACTCTATATTTTTGTAATGCCCCACCATTGTTACGCTTGGTTGAGAGATAATGAAGGGGGGTCGGCAGTTTTATTCTTGGGAGAATGTTGATGTTTTGGCATATTTTTCTTACAATCAAATCATCGATACAATTTATTCTAATACCTAATTAGTAGTTATGAGTTTTTATCCTTGTAAGTTACTTTGACCCTAGATCGTAGTAACTAATAATAATAATAATGATAATAATTAAATTTATTAAGAAAATTTAATAATAAAATAGATTTTCAAAGTAATTCAAATGAGATAAATAAATTTGAAATAATAATAACAATAATGAAAATAGAAGTAAGGAAGTGGCGAAAATGGAAATGGAAGGAAGTTATTGGGAATCTCTGGATGGAGGATATCTATCAAATAATTTTACCTTTTTCTGACAAAAAAATCACTGCCACTCCATCTGCTTGTCAGCTACACTAATTAATGTGGTTAGATGGACTGCAATTATTTCAATGTATGCACAAAAGGCTAGAGCTACCCTCCCCACAAAACGGACCACATACATAGGGTGACCTATAAAATTCCACCAACAACCACATGGCATGCTCAGAAAAGAACATGACGTGCCAGGGATTTTTTGTTGCCGGAGGGAGTCACGTCAAGTGGCTATCAGGTGGAGCAAACTCTCGTATGTGAAACGAGATTGCCAAATCCGTTGTATACGAAATCGATTTCCGCCACTTCCGCCAAAGAAAAAGGAAGAGGAGGCCGCATTTATGGAGTTTTGGGAGGCGTTTCGTGTGGTTCACCACCCTCTGTAACCATTAAACATTAAACACCCAAACCAATGTAGCGCCCACTTCCCTTTAACACCTTTTGATACTGATCTTGATACGGTTGATTACGTTATGGACATTGTTAAGGTTTTGATTTAGTATGATGTTAGAGGTTGGACCATGGATTATTGTTGATCTTGATTTAGTTATGAGGCATGATGATTATTAGAGACACTTCATATGTGGATGATGATATACTATTTGACATGGATATATTATGAATGTTGTTCGGACATGTGATTTTTGGATATTGTGAGTAGACCTAGAAAATAGACATTATATGATGATGATATAGTTGTTGATATAAATTATAAGTGATATTGTTGATTGCCTTGATGTTGTTGTGATTCATGTGTATAGATGATTTTGTGATTATATTTATATCATGTTGGATGTTTTGATATGGCCACGATGCCGAAGGAGGTATTTTTGTTTTGTAGGTTAAAATATCACAACAAACATCGGGGGATTGGAGACTAACCACATTGGAATTCTAGATGAATTCAAAAAGGTCACCATGGCAGCATGTTTTGTTTTTGTGTGTCTGTTGTTTACGTTAGGTATTCCCATGGGGGGATTACCTTTGAATGTGACCAAGGGGTGTTATGTATTTATTAATGTGGTTCCTTTTATTAATGTTTGTATGTGTTTATTTTGTGATGCTTTTACCCCTTTCTTTATTCTTTTAACTGTGGAGAATTACTGTGAGTAATCATATTGTTAAAATAAATAAACTAATCAAATTTAGATATAACAAAGTAATTATAGAAGTTGTTGGATTTTGTATTAAATATTGTAAGTATGTGGTAAGTGAAGTGTAAGTATGTGGTAAGTGAAGTGTAAGTCATATTTTGGAGTATGAAACACTCCACCTCCTTCGAAATTCAAATTTGTCCTTGGAGGTTGATTTTGGAGGCTTGTGGGACAAGTAAAACTTGTCCCATACCTCTTAATTTTATTTACCAACCATACCTATAGTTGGAGGGTGGATCTTAAACCTTTTTAATGCTTTTTTTATAAATCAAGTTGCATGTTTTAATTGCACTTTATTCATGTTTTAAATTTGCAATCCTTATGGGGTGTGAGCTTGGCTGGAGTGTGTAAGTAATTTGTCATAATTTCACCCACCTATTTATCATGCTTGGGGGAATGAATTTGACTTTTGTGTTGGAGTTGAGGATGTGTGATGTGGCATCTTACATGGATCCACCTCATGCTCTTCTTTTCCCTCTTCTATAAAATTGGAACTCCTTGCTTTGTTTTGGGTTGTTGAAGTTTTTGCATACTTCATTGGGGGTGAATTTTCCTTGGATGTTTGGAGATCTTGTTGATTTTGGAGGAGGTTGGAGAGAATTTCATACTTGGGCATTGCTGATTTTGGGACTATATTTTGACATTGAAAGCTTGTTATACTAGAAAAAATTCTACCATGGAGAGGTAAGAACTTAGCTATTCACATATGCTTTTATTTCTTTTTATGTTTGTGTGAATGGTGAATGTTTTGTGTGTTTGTTCGTTGTTTGGGTAGAATACCTAGGAATGGTGTAGGAGAAGGCTATGGGAATCACTGAGGGGGGGCATAAGGGAATACCAGTGGCATCATATTTATTATTGTGGAGGGAGTTTGGGATTGGGATTAGTCGTTTGTTACAGGTGGATTCCCAATTCCCATTAGGAGGCATAAGCATCTTCCCCAATAGTTCTTGATCCTTTGGCTTGCATGGTGAAGCTTGGGTTTTGTTTGTTGTCTTTCATGTGGTTGCAAAACTGATGTTTTGTTTTATAATATGTTTTTAATTTGAAATATGCATGTTGAAATATTCCTTTGTGATGTGGAAGCCTGTTGTTGCCATCAGTTGAAATACATTTCTTATTGCATTGTGGTTGGGGCTCAGAGGCCAATAAAGAAGGATGGATTCTCCTTTTCATTGGATGTCTTTGTTGGGTGGTGAGCATTACCTTTCCCCTACTCTTGTTGTGATCAAATTGGATGAATGAGAAGAATGCATGTTGTTGTTCTAGAGCAGAGGAGAAAGACAGTTTGATAGTACCTTTTGAAATAAAAATCCCATTGTAACCTTTCCTACTTGAAGTGGATGAATTTTTAAATGTTTTGAAATGGAAAGATGTTGTATTGAGCTATGAAAGTTGTAAATTGAAAATGTGAAATATATATATACATTTTTATTTTCATTTGAAAGAAAGAAATTCAAATATGTTATTTGCATTCAAGGAATTGAGAGATGTAAAGTTATATTTTAAATTAATAGAGGATTACAATACCTTTCTTCATTTGCATTGTTGCATTGAAATCTGATCTTTAAATGTTATTGAAATCTCTGTTTGGAAAATTGAAATGAGGAATACATATGACAGAAATATATGTAACTTTGTTCTTTGGATTTATGTTAAAATTAGAAATCAGACTTTGCATTTTAGCTATTAAATGGTTTATTTAAATCAACTAAATGTATTAAATTAGAATAGAAATGAATCTCCATATTTGGATGATGGAAAAGTTAGATAGACCCTTTGTAATCTGATCTCTATTTTAAAATTTAAAATTGGTAAATACTTCTCTAAAACGAACAATTTGAACCTAAAAGCAAGAAATAACAATGAAACATTAAAATTAAAGATGCCAGGGTATAAATTAGTTCAATTTAACCAAAAAACACTTAACGAAATATTTTAAAACATTACAAAATCGGGCTTAAAGCTTTCATAGTCTTTTTGTTGTCAGAAGTTGTAAAAATTCAAATTGGAAATCAATCAAGAAAAATTCCCTTCCAAATACATCCTAAATCCTTCTTATAATAATTCTCCATGTCTGTTTTTCATGTTGAGTGAAAGAGAAGATCAAATTGAACCAAATTTATAAGTTAAAAATTACGAATTTTTTTTTAAAAATCCTGCAGGTCGTTTTCTTAAAATTAACCCCTTAAAATTTATCAAAATCTAAAATTAATATTTATTGTGTAGAAAGGGCATCGATAGCTTTCTAGAAAGTCATCTTTTTCCCAAAACTGAGCTCTCTATCAAAAGTTATGGCCCTCTGAAGTTTTCCTTCCTTGGCGGAAAATGTTGGGAAAAATTTCCTTGGCGGGCCTACAGCCTGAATTTTTCCATTAAAACACTTAGAAAAACTTTTTGGGAAAATTTTCAACATTTTCTCCACCACCCCTGTAGCCAATTAAAGGCTACCGTGTGACACCATGAGGTGACAGTGGAGGGGTGGAACCCTTGCAACTTAATATTTTCAAGAAAATAGTTTTTGGAATTTTTTATAATCTTTCCCGCAACCCCGCCAATCCGCAGCCAATAGGGTGTTGCCACGTGGTTTGGCAAAGGCATGGGAATATTTTGGAACTTAACCTTTTTACCCTCCCCCTTTGGAAAATTTTCTTAAATCTATTGTCCAACCCACTAGCCCACAGCCAATGACATCAGAACACGTGGTGTCATCTCGGATTAGCGGAGGTGCATGTAAAATTTAACCCCTTGCACTTTTTGAAACAAAAGTCTAAAATTTGTATGTTTCGCCACAATTCCGGTTTTCCCCACGTCAATATGAGCTTGACACGTGTCCTCTTCGGGCCCATGGGTACGTGGAGGAAAATTGTGATTTTTCCATGAAGAGGGGAAAAGCGCTAAAACTCTTCCCCGCTCCGCTGACCTGTGCAAGGGAAAATTTTCACCCCTATGCCCATAGGCCCGCCCTTGGGAAAATTTTCATCCCGAGGTCCATCGACCCATAACTTGAGTTTCTATGAGGAGTTACAAGGAATTCTTTATATCATTGGAAAGGTGAGGAAATTTACTATCCAATGGAAGTAATTTAGGAAAAAATTGAATGTGTTAATTATGATAAAAATCAAGGTGAATATTTAATCATGTTAGAGAGTGGGTATGGTAAGGAATTTACCCTCTGTACCTAATTGAAACTTCTAACCCTAAAGTTTAGACCCTATGAACTCTAATAATTGTTAATAAAGGAAAATTATGTTCTAGTGGATTAGAATTGTTTTGGAACTTGTTAGTGACAGTTGTTGCCTTGTAACCTAGTAGTGGATTCTTTTAAACAAAAAAACATTATTCCATAATTTTTCCTAACTAATCCTAGGTTATTTCTTGGGTCTCAAGTGGGTTGTTTTAACAGGGGTCACAACCAGTAAGCAAAAAAACATTTTTCCTAGTTCTACTAAGGTGCCATTTATAGCAAAGGTTGTTTAATTTCGGATAATACCAACTCATAGTCAGCTCGCCACACATCCGTGACTCCAAGGCTTGAATTTTCACATTGATCTTTATTTTAGAATCTTTCAAATTTTAGAAAGGATTGCAGTAAGGGTCTATGATTTTTAAAACATCTCAAATAAATGGATTAAATAAAGTTTAGGCTAAATTACAGACATAATTATAAAAATTACTCACTCGTGGATGAAAATTACAATATTTTTTCTAAGACGAGTAAATTTTTTTTGACTCATAGTTTACAATAAATCCACATTGTCTGTAAACCAGTTATTGGACCAAATTCAGACATTTTGTAAAGGAAGAAACCTATATTTTTTTAAACAAATATAAATAACTTCAATTCTAAATTTAAATTTTTCGAAGTATTGTAACTCTTAAATTAGAATGGAAGTAGACTATATTTACCATAAAATTATTCTAGGTTTCTTTCATTTAAAAGTGGGAATATAAGCTCAAATAAATGGTATCTAAACCATGTAGATTCTTTACAAACAATAATACTTTAAAGCCATGTTTGAGGCATCCTTGATTATTTTCCTGCTTTCATCTATCAATCCACATGACATTAGCAAATTTAATAGATTGGAACATGCCAAAAACTAATTTTCCTCAATTTTTATGGTGAGTTTCCACATGAACTTCATTAATCCGTACAATGTTTGCAAGAGCTACCCTCCCCAAAATAATTTTCATGATAATCACTATAAAAATCTTAATAAATCTACGTTTTATTCCTATAAAATATAATATTTCTCATCTTCACTTGTCTATAGTTCTCTAAAACTTAAAACTTAACAATATTTTTTTAATTTATGATCCAAGGTTTTTTTACTAGGATCCTACCTAGGGTACAAAAGGTCAAAGCCTAGATATTATAAGAAGGAGAAAATAAAAAAGAACCCATCACAGTGAAGAAGGAACACCACAAAAAGAAATAGGGGAGCTACAAAACAACAAAAAGAGAATAACAAAACCCCAGCGAGACAAAAGTGGAACAACAAAAAAACAATAAAATGTCTTTAGGGGGTGGGAGTAGATTTTTTGTTCTTCTTATACTGAAGCTTTTTCCACCCATTAGAATCTTCCTCTAGATGAAGAACAATTTCTATTCGATCAATTGGCTTATAGTTGCATTTTCAGATGGGAGAGAACATCTCCTTTTCCATTTCATGAGTTGGTTTAGGATTTTTGATCCTCATAGTTTCGTCAGTGGAAAAACCCTTAGGACTTATGGGAATAAGGGGTTGCAGGGTATCAACAACCACTTGTGTACTATCATCTAGTGAGGAGATCTTTTCCAAGCAGGTATACAATAAATCAAAAATAAAGTTAGTGGGCACACAAACCATATAATGGTCAGGTAAAGAATATTTCCACTAGACAGGGGGTAGATCAAGTGTTCTTAGGTCGTTCACAATTAGTAATCAAGTGCCATGTTTTGAAACATCTGTGGCACTGAAAGGGAACACCTTTAAAGTAAATATTTTTGACTCATGTTCTATCACCTATAAAGAGGTTCATCTCAGGGGGGAGGTCTTGGGTGAGGTCCATGTCTATGAGCAAGCTAGAAACATTAGTGTGGAAATGCTTAGAAGTATTGTCATCAGATTTAACATAAGCCCCCAGCCTATTGGATATGGCTTCAAAACGTTGTTCGTTCATGAGCTGGATGGGAAAGCCTAGGAGTCTAACCTAAAACGGATGAGATTCAATGGAGGATTTTGAAGCATCAAAGGCAGGGTACCGGGGTTTTATTATTACATTGTGTTCTGTCCAAATTCAATATTTGTTGTGTATAATGTCTATGTCTTCGGAATATTTAAAACCAACAATGACGAAAGCTCTAGGGCACGAGAAGAGCTCCAATTTACCTTTTAATTTTGGACTCCATCTTTGGGTTATCCATTCATTTAGCTGGAAAATATTTGGCCAAAATCCTTTGAAGTGCAAGATGAGGGATTATTTAGAAATCCTTTCGTCTAAATCCCGCACTATTTAAAGCATATTCTGATAAAAAGAAGAGGGTGGAAAGTACTAGGATTTAGGGTAGGAGCCCTCTAAGAATGTCCTTTAGCTACTTCTACAAAATACATGCCTCTTCCTCCAGTTGAAGTGCATTTATGTTCCAGTCTTCTACCACTCTAAAATCCAACATTCCTAGTGAATCCAACTCTAGCGGCTACACTATTGGTTGTAGTAGAAGAATGATGTAATGCCCACGAAAACAACGTTCTAGGAACACCCTAAAAACCTAAAAACTTAACCTGAATTTTTTTTGAATAATTGTTTTGTTTAAGTTGAAAGGTTACAAAGGTGTCAACCCTTAGTGTGTATTAAATTTATTTTCACCAATAATCTTTACTTTACAAGGGATGAACCAAGTCTAAGTTAAATGACTAAATATTCTTAATTTTTTTTTTTCTAAGGTCATTTTATTAACATTCAACTAGGAAGGTTCCATAATTTGATTTACTTGGTTTCATGTTTTATTCCTCCACAACTAACATTCACACGCTAAAATTTTACATTATATTTAGTTACTATAGTTCCATTATTTAATAACTTAAGTGTCTATTTCATTATTTTTCTAAAACATGCTAGGAACCAGATTATAAATTTTAAACACGAAGGTAATTAAATGGCCCCATTCACCCACCTACACATACCTTTAATTTTTATTTAAAACATCTATAAAATGTATTCCTACAAAAAAAGTTACGGTTGATCCTCAACCCTTAGATCAATTCAATTGTGGCCACTAGATCCTAGGGTTCCAAACTAACCTGAAATATCCTTATGAATTCTTATTTAATCTCATTCTTTACCCAAGTCTCCTCATTTGGTAAATTTTCCTTGGTTAATTTACAGGTTGAAGAGAAGGAAGCCATGGGAGCATAAAAGAAATAACTATGGAGGATTCTACAACGAAATAAAGATTAGATTAGTTTAGATTATAGGTTTATTGTTGTAATGTATTTCATTTAAGGATTAAAGGGATTTCCTTTCTGAATTTGGTTTTATTACAAAACTATTTGTATTTTGAGTTCTCCATTTGGGGAAAACCCTACCTCAATTAATATATATGAGTTTGAGTACCTTCAATTTACCATTAGAAGATTTTATTGCTTTAAACAAGGAGATTAGCCATTATTTTTTTGCTGGAGGTTTCCTCTAAATTTTTAGATGCTTAAAATTTTATTTTGATCAAGTTAAAATTTGTACAGGCATAGTTTTATATTTTTTGTAGTAAGTGACATAACCACCGCCCAGAGCAAGCTAGTGGTCATGGGACCACTGCCCCATCTGGTTGATGATTCACAAACCGCCATCTTGCTAGAGTGATGATTCTAAGACCACCGTTATGCCTGAACAACAGTTGTAACACCACCGCTCTGCACAGGGTGGCGGTCCTGCTCCTTAGAAATAGAACCTACAAATATGAGATTTCACAAAAATTGAAAGTTACTAAAGTTTTCTAAAATTCGTTCTGAGCCTAAATTTAAGTGCCTAAAATGTTCAGTTCTAAGATTTAGTTCCATTTATTCATTCTATGGTTAAAATTACTCATTCCAAAGCATTTTCTAGTTCAATAGTAACAACAACTAAAAGATTATTTTTATTTGGTTCAGTAAATTTTCATTAAAGTCCAAAAATAAGAAGATCTAAATCTTCTTCTACTATTGTTATTTTTCCTTACTAGAAAATGCAAAATTTCAATTATAACAATATACTTCAAATTTGTTGACTTTTTTTTCCATTTCCACTACAACTTATATGTTCAAAATAACTATAACAACTTTTCTCTATATTCAAGTTTACTATGCATACATTTTTAGTTTCTTACAAGTTATGTGATTCCCGCTAAAAACAACCCACTTGAGACCCAAGAACAACCTAGGATTAGTTAGGAAAATTATGGATTTTTTTTATTGTTTAAAAGAGTCTTCAACCAGGTTACAAGACAACAGTTGTCACAAACAATGTCCTAGATCAATTATAATCTACTAGAATATAATTTAAAAAAAAAAAAATTATTAGAGTTTACAAGGTTCAAAATCTAGGGTTAGAAGATTCAATTAGGTTAAGAGGGTAATTCCTCACCATACCCACTCTATAACAGGATTTAAAGATTCAACTTGATATTAACAAAAATTAACACATTCAAATTTTTCCAAAATCATTCCCATTGGATAGGAAATTTTATCTCCTTTCTAGTGATATAAAAAAGTCCTCCTAACTCCTCATATTTTTCAAATTATGGGCTGGCAGGCCTTCGGGTGAAAATTTTCCCAAGAAAGGGCCTGCGGGCCTAGGGGAGAAATTTTTCCCCAAGGCTGGGTTGGCGGGCCGCAAGGAGGAAAATTTTTCCATGGGAGGGTCTACTGGCCATGGGGAGAGAATTTTCCAAGGGACGGAAAGCCACATTTGCACCCGCGCTCCCATAAGTCTGCGAGGGACATGTGGCCTTTCCTAAGCCAACGATGGGATAGCGGGGCAGTGGGGAGAAAATTTGTTTAACACCCTGAAGGGAAAAAATTGGACCCGATCCTTCGCCAATTCCTCACAATGCCACGTTGCATCTCAATATTAGTTGCGGATGGCAGCGGGATTGGGGCGGCGGGTTGGTGGCAAAAATTTAGAAAATTTTCCCAATTTTTTTTTAAAGACTAAGTTAAAGGGGGATGCGCCCCTCCACCGATGCCTCGTGGTGCTACATGGTAGCCTCTGATTGGATATGGGTTGGTGGGGAAATTTTTGATAATTTTTTTTTTGAAAGTGCTAAGGGAAAAATTCAGGCCCATGGGCTAGCCAAGGAAATTTTTTCCAAATATTTTTTTGATGCCAAATGAAGAAAAACATTAGAAGGCCATAAATTTTGATAGAGATCTCGGTTTTGTAAAAATGAGGACTTTGTGGAAATGTCTCGACGTCCTCTTTGCAATGGATTCATTAATTTATGGTTCTAATAAAATTTAAGGAGTTAATTTCATGAAAATGTTTTCCAGGCTTTTACAGTGCCAACTAGTAAATTTTAACTTATAAAATTTTGTTCAAATTTGTCATTCTTTCTCCTTCAACATGTTAAATAGACATGGAGGTTTCCATTAGATAAGTGTTAGGATATATAGAAAGTGTGAAATTGTTGGTTTGGTCTGTATTTCGAAATTACAAGTTTCATTTTTTTTACAGCAAAAAGCTAGCAGATTTGCCTTAGCTCAATTGGAAGATTTTCAAGACATTTCCTTAAGTGTTTTTAGTTTTTTGGGGATCATTTTTTCCTCATAAAGTCCAATTTATTATTTCATTTTCCTCTTATCTATTTTCAAGGTTACTTGAACATTTGAGAAAGTAATTTTACAAAGTATATAGTGAATTGAAAGAAGTGTATACATTTACAGAATATAAATTACTATCGTTTTTGCCATGAAATAAAACATTGAATTCATTCCATGCTTGTCATATATAGTTTTATTTCTTTCAATCAAATATTAAAACAAGAATGTCACTTTCTATTCTCTCCAAAATCATATATTATTTAAACAAGGCAAAATAATACATTTTCTCCTCACGTGTTTCAATTTTCCACTTTCCAAACAAGGATTTCATAGTGCCTGTTAAACACAAATTTCCAATGGAAATAATATCATATGAACAAGGAAAATACTTCCATTAATTCAAATGAAAATCTTACAACTTATTTTCCATTTGATTTCAAAATACAACATACAAAATATGTATCATTCTTTCACATTCTTTCCAAAAACAGAATACAGAGTATAACTCTTTTACATTTCGAATTTCAACTTTTATTGTCAATAAAAATTATCTTTCCATTGCAATGAATATATAGATCATCTGATTTTAACTGGGAAAGGGCTACAATAAGAATTCATTTCACAAGGGACTGTCAAAATGTCTTTTTCTCAGCTCTAGAACAAAAACATGTGTATATCTCATTCTTCCAAATTATGATCACAATAAGAGTAGGGGAAAGAAAATGCTCTCCACCCAACCAAGACATCCAATAAAGAGGAGAATCCATCCTTATTCATTGGCCCCTGAGCCCAAGCCATAGTGCAAGAAACGATGTGATCCAACTCATGACAATAACAGGCTTCCACAAACACACAAGCAACATTTTCACAGTAAAACATAGTCCAAAAATAGAATGTATTTTACAACTACATTAAAAAATGACAAACAATACTAATGATTCATCAAGCAAGCCAAAGGAGAAAAAAACTATGGGGGATGCTTCTTATGCCTCCCAAAAGAGGAAATGGGTATCACCACCTGAATTACAAACCACCAAAATATAGTATATCAAAACCCTGAAATTCCTTATGCCTCCCCAAGTACCCCTTATTCATCACATTTCCTTATGCCTCCCTAACCTTTTATGGAGCCCCATACCAAGTAAAAAAATGCAAGCTATTTCTTTGTAAGGTGGAACCCAAATCTGAACTCCCTCCTCCCTTATACCTCCCTAAAACACACTTTTTCCTCCCACAAAATAAACCCCATAGTCTTCTCCTACACCATTCCTAGGCCATCTACCCAACAACCCACAAACATGCCAAAGCATTCACACATTAACATTTTCATAAACAAAAAAGAAGCATTGCAAGAGCCAAGATTCTACCTCTCCATGATGGAGTTTTTCCAAGTTCCAACACAACAAGCTTCATCCCAATGCAAGGAATCCAAAATAGCCAAGAACAAGCATGCAACAATCTTCCAAAAAAAAATTCAAAGCAAGAGCTCCAAAACAAGTAAAATAATTTTCCCAAGAATGAAGTCTCCAAAGGGAAGCAACCCAAAACAAGGCAAGGAATTCAAGTTTTATAGAAGAGGGAAGGGAAGAGGATGAGGTGGATCCATCTATGATGCCACATCACACATCCTCAACCCCAACCCCAAAAGTCAACTTCATTATCCAATGCATAATAAATAGGTGGGTGAATAAAATGACAGTTTACTTACACACTCAAATCCAACCCACACCTCAAAGGACTGAAATTAAATCATGTAATAAAAGTACAATTAAAACCTACAAATTGCCTTCACAAAAATCATAATAAAAGTCAAATTTCAACTCTCCAACCATAGGTATGGTTGGTAAGTAAATTTAAAAGTTATGGGACAAGTTTAACATGTCCCACAAGCCTCCAAAATCAGCCTTTAAGGACAAATTTGAATTTCCAAGAAGATGAAGTGTTTCACACTCAAAAGTTAACTTACACATCACTTACAAATCTCTTACAATACTTTAATTCAAGGCCAAAAACTCTATTAACTACTTTCTTATGACATATTTTATTTAATTAATGTTAACAACATGCTTACCCATAATATTAATATAACATTTAATAAATAAAAAATGGGGAAAATGCATCAAAAAATAAACACATGCAACATAAAAAATAAGGGTCAAATAATTAAAAAAACATAACCCCTTGGTAACATTTAAAGGTGATCCCCCCCATGGGAATCCCTAACACACAAAAACACATGCAAAAACAAACACTAGTTTCCATGATAACCTTGTTGAATTCATTTAGAATTCCAATGTGGTTGGTCTCCAATCACCCAATGTTTTTTGTGATATTTTAACTTGCAAAACACAAATACCTCGTTTAGCCTCGTGGCCATATCAAAACATAAAAAATAAGATAAATAAAATTCTAAAATCATGTAGATATATGAATCACAACAATATCTAAGCAACCAACAAGATCATTTGTAATTTTAATCAAAAACTATATCATCATCAAATAATTATCATTTCTAGGTCTAATCATAATATCCAAACCTCATATGTCCGAACAACATCTATAATATAACCATGTTAAATAGTATATCAACATCAATATCTAAAATGTCTCTAATAATCATCATGCATCATAACTGAATCAAGTCAACAATAATCAATTATCTAACATCTAACATCATACTATAATAAGTTCCATAATCATGTCCATAATATAATCCACAGTATCATGATTATTATCAAAAGGTATCAAATGGAAGTGGGAACTACAAACTCTATATTCCTTCTCTCTCATTTATACTAATACAAGTTCAAAATGAAGATAAACTTCCTGTTTCCTTTGAGCATAGCTCATTTCTTACAATATAAATTAAACCTAAGCTTTTAAGCATGATTTATATTTTGGTCCATTTATTTCATAATACAACTTAAATAGAATGAAAATTTTACAAATATTCCATGAACTTTTTAAAATAATATTATAACTTACAAAACTACATTTACTTTAAAAAAATACAATATTACAAATCTTCTAGCTTGAATGGGAATAACAAGTAGGCTTAGTCAGAAGTATGGATTTCTTGAGGACACCAACAATGTCCCATGTTTCACATCACCCACAAGAGAGATCCACCATGCTTCATTTGATCACAAAAAAATGGGGGAGAGACAACACTCTCCACCCAACCAAGAATTCCAATGAGGAGAAGAAGCCATCCTCCTCATTGGCCCCTGAGCCCCAACCACATTGCAATGAAAAATGGATCCAACTCATGGCAAAAAAACAAGCTTCCACATCACAATACAATATTTTTACAACCATACAAAAACAAAAACAATACAACTACAATCACAAGAAGGAAAAAAACAAATACACAAGTCTTCAAAATGTAAAAGCCAAATGAGAAAGATCTAAGGGGAGGTAACATATGCCTCTAAATTGGAAATGAGTGCCCACCTTAAGACCCTTAAACAAACATCTCAAAACCCATACACACTCTTATGCCTCCCTAAAGAACCTCTTATGCCTCCCACATGCTCTTATGCGTCCCTACAATCTATTATGGCTCCCTCAACAAAATAACCAAGTAAGAAATGCAAGAAATTTCTTGAACAATAACATTTGCACAAATAAAAGAAGAGCATTTTAAGAGCCAAGATCTTACATCTCCATAATGGATTTTGTTCCTTGTTCCAAACAAGCATAGATTTCTAATGCACACACATATCCATACAAGATCAAGGAAACACAAGCCTACTTAACAAGATTTTACCTCCTACTTTATCCAAAAATAAGAGTTTGATCCAAGAGCAACACACCAAGATTAGTTCACCCCAAATGAAGTCATGCAAAAGTGAAGCAACCCCCAGAAACTAGCTAAGGAATTACAAAATCCTATAGAGATGGAAAAGAAGAGGATGAGGTGGATCCAAGTGGGATGCCACCTCACACCTTCTCAACTCTAACTCATAAGTCAAACTTCAATCTCAAAGGCATCATAAATTTGTGGGTGAATGGATACGAAAACCTACTTACACACTCTAAAACAAGCTCACACCCCATAAGGACTGAAATTAAAAACATGCAAGAAAGTGCAATTAAAAAATTTAGCTTTTTGACTTACAAAAATACACATAATGAAGGTCTAAATTTAACCCTCCCAACCCATTGGAAAGGTTGGTATAGTAAATTTAAGAGGTGCATGGGACAAGTTTGAACTTGTCCCACAAGTCTCAAAATTTATCAGCCTGCTAGGACAAGTTTGAATTTACATGAAGGTGAAGTGTGTACAACACTCTAAAATTAACTTAGCACATCAACTTACAACACTTAAAATCCAATAGACAACAACTCTATTAATTGAATTATTTATGACATCATTCTTAATTAATTAACTTAACTAACAAGATTTACTCATCTAGATATTACATCACCAGTTAATAAATAATGAAAGGGGTCAATAGCACCACCAAGTAATTTCACATGCAAAAATTTAATAAAGGGGACCAAATAAAAGGATAATACCTAAAACCCCTTGGTCACATTTGAAGGTGATTACCCCTCATGGGAACCCCCTAACAAAAATTTAAACATACACACAACAAAATAAATGTTTCCATGACGACCCTTGTTGAATTCATCTAGAATTCCAAAGTGGTTGGTCTCCAATCCCCCTAATGTTTGTGGTGATAAGTTTTAAACTTGCAAAACACATAATACCTCCTTCATCCATCGTGGCCACATTATAATATCCAAACTGAAATATACAATATCATTTCACAATCATCGACATATATGTGAATCACAAACAATCATCAAGGCAGGTAACAACAGTATTTGCAATTTATAACAACATCTCGATTGCACAACTATTATGAATCATCAATAGGGACATTCAGATTAGTTCATTTGTCTAGGTGTACTCACTATGATCTAAATGTCTCAAGTCCGAACAACATCTATATATATAAACATATTAAAAAATATATCAACAATCAATATCTAAAAGGTCTCTAATAATCCATCATGCACCATATATGAATCAACATCCACAGTAAACCAGTGATCCCTAACATCTAAAACCATAATAAATTAAAAAGCTACAATAATGTCCATATGTATAATCGGTAGTATCGAGGACTCAATATCATAAAAAGTGTTGAAGGGAAGCAAGAACTACATCACCATCCCCTTAGACTCGAATTCCTTCTGGAATTTATTGGAATAGATGTGGGAACTAGAATCATAGTGACAAAGTATCATCCTTCCATGTATCCGTCAGTCTCGTCATATCTGTCCCAATGGACTCTGGACGTAATCAATCTCTCTACACTTAAAGGTCCAGGGTCCTATGATTTATAATGTGAACGGGCTCCACCATCACATGTCCCTACATCCACACATGTAATGATGTCCAATCTAGCACATGAGAAGGATCTAAAACATATCTCCTAAGAACTGAAACATGAAACACATCATATACGTGAGACAAGATAGGTGGCAACCCTAGATGGTAGGCCAAAGGGACAATATGCTCCAAGATCTCAAAAGGCACCAAAAAATCTTGAGAGCTAATCTTAGAACCTTTTCAATAATGAATAGGGCTCTTGTGTGGCCTAACAGAAAGGAACACCTTCATGCCCACATCAAAACTACAGTCAATGCTATGCTTGTTCCACATACTTATTCTTCACTATACTATGCCTCATGTAGTATTTCCTTGATCATAAACACCTGCTACTCTATGTCTTGCAACAAAGCTAATCCAAGAGAAACCTTATCCTGTAACCTATCGCAGCTAAGAGGTGTCCTGCACTCTCTACCATAAAAGTTCCTGAAAAGGAACCATTCCTATAGAAATGCTCGAAAACTATTATTATAGGAAAAATCCACCAAGTACAAGTACTTCTCCCATTTCGATTGATGATCCATCACATACATCCTAAGCATGTCCTAAAAAATATGATTCATTCACTCATTCTATCCATTTGTCTCAAGGTGATATGATGTACTGAAATTGAACTTCATCGCGAGGGCATGTTGTATCATATTCTAAAGGTGAGAAGTGTAGAAATGATCATGGTAACAATAGATCTTACGCAGAATCCCATGTAACCTAATGATCACATCAAGATAAACCCATGCCACTACACTAGCTGTGTAGGTAGTCTTCACTAGAGAAAATTGAGCTACTTTCATCAATTTATCCACCATGACCATGATGGCGTCGTTGTGGTATCTTGACATCAGTAACCCATCTATAAAATCCATGGAAATGGTGTCCCTTTTCCACTCTAGTATGGCATGAGGAAAATTAAGACCAACTGGATGCTAATTCTTAGCCTTCAGCTTTTGACATTCTAAACAACATGATATAAACTAAGCCACGTATCTCCGAAGTCCTCTCCAATGGTATAGTTGTCTCAAGGTGGCATGGATCTTCTTCAACCCTAGATGGGCTGAATAAAGTGGATGACGACCCTTTGTCAAAATTTCCTATCTCGAGCCTCCATCTCTAGGAACATAAATATGACCTCTATTCCTAAGAAGGCCATATATCTCTACTGAAAATCCATCAAACTTCCCCTCAAGGGGTCTCTGAGAATCAATCTCTTCTCTGGCTGCAAGGTAGAAACTATCATGAGGAAGTTACTGTAAGATACTACTCTGTAAATATGTACCCAATGAAGTGGCCATAACCACATGTCTCTATCTACTTAGGGCATCTATAACTACATTCTCTTTCCCCTTCACATTCTCTATCTCCATATCATACTCACAAAGCAACTCCATCTAACACCGCTGACGAGCATTGAGATTGGGCTATGTGAATAGGTGGAAAAGACTCAAGTGATCATTCCTAAGTGTGAATCTCTAGCCAAGAAAAAAATGTATCCACTGCACTAAGGCTTGCACAACTACTACAAGCTTAAGATCATGAGTTGGATAATTGATCTCATAATCTTTGAGTTTGTGAGACTCAAATGCATCCACTTTTCCCTCCTACATCAACACACCACCAAGTCCTCAAAAAGAAGCATATGTTGAAAAAAATAATGCACTCGAAGGATCTGAAACTACAAGAATATGCATTCTCGTGAGGTATTCCTTTAGTGTCCTGAAGTCCTGATCACATCTATCTATCCATAAAAACTTCTTCCCTTTCTACTGAAGGGAAGTGATGGGCGGTATAATCTGACAAAAGTCCTGTACAAACCTCCAATAGTACCCTGCCGAACCCATAAAGCTTCACACCTCAGTCACACTAGTGAGTGCTGGCCAATCCATAATAGCTTGAATCATTGAAGGATCAATTGTGATACCTTCCCTAGAAATGATGTGGCCCAAATACTGCACCTCTTTCTGAAAAACTGCACACTTCTCCAAGTTCCCATAAATCTTCTAATAATGAAGACACTAAAGAACCTAGAAAAGATGCTCCTCGTGCTCCTCATGTGTACATGAGTATGAAAGAATGTCATCAAGGAAAATGAGAATGAAGTGATTCAAAAATGTCATGGATACCACATGAATCAAGCTCATAAGCACTGTGGGGGCATTTTTCAAACCAAATGGTACCACTCTGAACTCGTAGTGGCCATATCATGTATGGAAGGTGGTCTTATGAATGTCTGCATCTATGATCCTTCACTGATGATACCCTAACTTAAGATATATCTTGGAAAATATTGTGGCCCCTTCATCTGATTAAATAAATCATCAATGTGTAGAAGTGGGTAATGATTTGTGATCGTTACTTTGTTCAGCTGGCGTTAATTAATACACAATCACAAAGATCCATCCTTCTTATTTACAAAAATCATCGGTGCACCCCAAGGGGATACACTAGGACAGATCAGGCCTTTCTCCAAAAGGCCATTAAGCTACAACTTGACCTCACAGAGCTCAGGGGTAGTCATCCAATAAGGTGCTCGTGAGATAGGATCTACACCTAGAACCAAATCTATGTGAAAATCACAAAACTATCTCAAGATGTGATGGTCATCAAGGGATTATCGACTAGACTCATCCTCATATTTGACACTAACCGTAACATCATAGATTTGGAAATCCTATTGCACACACCTCTGAAGAAGCATATCGGAGATAGTGTGAATGGAAATGGGCATCTTAACTCCTGCTATCAGTGACTCAACTCCTAGATCATCTGTACATGAAATAGTCTTATGGTAACAATCCATTATGGCTCTATGTGCAGAAAACTAGTCCATGCCTAAGATGACTCGATAGGAACCAAAAAAAGGTATTCAAAGATCTGAGGTAGTAGTGAAGGGACCCAAATCCACTACAAACTCCTTAACTAAGGAGTCTACAGAAAGTTTGGCTCTAGAAGCCATTTCAATGTCTCAACTAAGAACCTTCCTAACTACCACTAGCCTACAACACTTTATTAAATACGGTGCAATAAATGAATAAGATGAACCAGAATAAAAAAATATAGAGGTGTTAATTCCACCAATGCTTCCTGTAGTCTCTATCATGGTACTCAGGTGCTAGGCCTAGAGGTTCTTGACCACTGCATAGATCCAATGGCTACGTCCTATGTCACCGACAGATGGCTGTGTTCTACGGCCACTCTCTCCAATGATTTCTAACAATGTAACAAGCATAACTGTTGCCTAGTCCTCTGTAGAGAGATGTAGCTCCAACCGATACTCTAGAGGTATACATTGTGGATCCCGATGATCCTGTTATGGACTGTTGGGGCCTCTACTAATGAACTCCTACTAAATGAGCTCTTGGTACACCCTATGTCCTAATGGGACCCCTAGGAGGAGGCCCCATACTATACCCCTTCTATGCATCAAATCTCTGAGAAGATCTATAAGGTGGGCAGGTTTAATTCTCCTACTGCTAAGGTGACTTTTGTGGTGGTCGAAATGAAGACTAAACTCAACCCTATCAATCAAGCGAAGGATGAGCTAACCCCTCGACTTGTTATTCTGCATCTACTGGATACGGTTCTGAACTCTATCCCTTGTGTCTCCTCTGTAATATAGGCCTTCTCCATAGTCTCTACTAAGGTCTATAGGTAGTGAATGCGTACCGCACCACTCAGATCCAAGTTCAAACCCCAAATGAACGGATGAATCTAGACCATCTCGTCTTGCATATAGTCGACATACTAGAGTAGGACCATAAACTGACTCTTATACACAAATATAGTCATAGAATCCTGATGAAGGTCATGTAACTCATTTATCTACTGTTTTATAAACCTCCTGGATAAACACTTGTTCCTGAACCACTCCTTAAAGAGCTTCCAAGTAACTATCTCAGAGTTAACATGGAGCTTTTGTTCCTCAGTCCTCCACGATATTCCTTCTCCATCCCTAAGAATATTGATCGCAACACAAGTTTTCGTGTTGCTATTACAAGGGTAGATCTTGAAGCATCCACTCAAGCTCACCAACTAGGCCTCTACCTGAAACCCACATGTATCTCCAGAATAGTGAGATGATCGTAGCTTCATGATCTCCATGATGTGGTTTGTAGCTGATGACTTTCAAACCCTAGGTCTTTATACATGGTCCTCCCTCTGCCTAAGGCTCTGAGATCCATTCATATGTCTTAAAATCTGATCTCCATGCCCTATCCATGGTGACACTTCGCTAACCAAATCCATGTGGAAGTTATCTTCCCTAAGCTCCTCACTATTTTGAGGAGATGCATGAGCCTGCACAGATGGTTCCATATCATGTCTAGTAAGTTGTCCTCCTAAAGACCCTCCGCATATAGAGGCATTGATGTCTTGAAGCATTTGTAAAATATGAGGCACAATGGCCGCTCCCGCCTAATTTGGAGGTGGTAAATCTACTCTATGTGAAAGGCCCCTCATCTAGTTCACACCTCCTAAATTAACCAAGGCAAGAGTTATTTCATTGTTCTAGGTTTCATTTCATATTTCTAGGTTTTCTATAATATAAAATTATTGGACAGTGTGGTTTTCAAGGTCTTTACAAAAGAATAATATATATTACACTAGGTTACAAAGTTCATGTCTTGTCTTTTCTAGGTGTGCCCAAGTGTCCAAGATTTAAACCCATGGCTTTGATACCAAGTGTAATGCCCAAAAAAATGACGTTCTAGGAAAACTCTAAAACCCTAAACACTTAACCTGAAACATTGCGGCTATTTTTTTTTGTTTAAGTTGAAAGGTTATAAAGGTTTCAACCCTTAGTTTGCATTAAATTTATTTTCACCAATAATCTTTACTTTACCAGGGATGAACCAAGTATAAGTTAGATGACTAAATATTCTTAATTTTTTTTCTCTAAGGTCAATTAATTAACATTCAACTAAGAAGGTGCCATAATTTAATTTACTTGATTTAATATTTTATTCCTCCAAAACTAACTTTCACACCCTAAAACTTTACCTTACATTTAGTTACTATAGTTCCATTATTTAATAACTTAAGTTTCTATATAATTATTTTCTAAAACATGCTAGGAACTAGATTAGAAATTTTAGACATGAAGGTAATTAAATGGCCCCATTCACCCACCTACACATAAATTTAATTTGTATTTAACACATCTATAAAATGTATTCCTACCAAACATATGTAGGGTCAATGCTCAACCCTGAGATCAATTCGAATTGTGGCCACTTGATCCTAGGGTTCCAAACTAACCCTAAATATCCTTATGAATTCTTATTTAACCTCTTTCTTTACCAATTCTCCTCATTTGGTCACTTTTCCTTTCTGAATTTGTAGGTTGAAGAGAAGGAATCCATGATAGGGAAAAAAATAACTATGGAGGAGTCTACAAGGAAATCAAGCTTAGATTATTTTAGATTGTAGGTTTATTTTTGTAATGTATTTCATTGAAGGATTGAAGGGATTTCCTTTTCAAATCTGGTTTTAGTACATAACTATTTGTATTTGGAGTTCTCCATTTGGGGAAAACCTTACCTCTATTAATATATATGAGATTGAGTACCTTGACTTAACTATTAGAAGATTTTATTGTTTTAAAGAAAGAGATTAACCATTAATTGTTTGCTGGAGGTTTCCTACAAATTTGTACCTGCTTAATTTTTTTTTGACCAAGTTAAAATTTAAACAAGCGCGGATTTATGTTTTCCGCAATAAGTGACAGAACCTCCACCTAGAGCAAGCTAGTTGTCCTGGGACCACCACCCCACTTGGGTGACAATTCATGAACCGTCACCTTGCCAGAGCAACAGTTATGAGAACGCCTCCTAGCTTGAGTTGCAGTTACAATACCACCGGTCTGCATAGGGTGGCAGTCCTGTTCCTTAGAAACATAACCTACAAATCCAATATTTAATAAAAAACAAAATTTACTAAAGAGTTCTAAAATACATGCTGAGCCTAAATTTAAGTTCCTAAAATGTCAAGTTGTAAGATTTAGTTCCATTTATTCATTCTATAGTTAAAATTACTCATTCTAAAGCATTTTCTAGTTCAATAGTAATAATAACAACTACAAGATTATTTTCATTTTATTCATTAAATTTTCTTTCAAGTCCAAAAGTAAGAAGATTTAAATCTGCTTCTAGTATTGTTATTTTTCCTTGCTAAAAAATGTAACATTTCAATTATAACAATATAATTAAAATTTGGTGCCTTATTTTTCGATTTCACCTAAAACTTATATGTTCGAAATAACTATAAAAAAATTGCTCTTTATTCAAGTTTACTATGCATACATTTTCATCGTCTTACAACTTATATATTCCTCCTCTCTCATTTCAATGTACAACACTCAAGATCATAGGAACTTAAGTTACGACAAAAAATCCAAGAGCCATAAATTCTAATAAATGAACTTGTTTGACCCATTCTTAATTAATTTAGTAAAGTAATTAATTTACTAATCTAGACATTATCAAGTGATTAACAAAAGGAGAATACATCACTATAATTTAACATACTAAAATCAAATAAATAAAACGAAATGAAAGAATAACACATAACCCCTTGGTCACAGTGCGAGGTGATTCTCCCCTATGGGAACCCCCTAACAACAATTCAAACACACACACATAAAAAAAACACATGTTGCCATGGTGACCCTTTTTAAATTCATCTAGCATTCCAATGTGGTTGGTCATCAATCCCCCTTGTTATTTTTTGTGATAAGTTTACCTCCAAACACATAATACCTCATTTGGCCTCGTGGTCACATCAGAACATCCAACTAAAATATACAATATAAATCCAAAATCATCTGTATATGAATCAAAAAAATATCTAGGAAAGTAACAACATCATTTAAAATTTCTAATAACATCTTGATTCCAAATTTCATCAATGTAAATAGGGTCGTAAGATTAGTTCAATTGTCTAGGTCTACTCAATATGACGAAATATCACTTGTCACAAGTATATAGATAACCATGTCAACAACATGTCAAAACCAATATTAAATGTCTCCAATAATCCACATGCATAATATATGAATCAAAATAAGAAAAATTCCAGTATCCCTAACATCTAACATCAAGATAAATAAAAAAAATATATAACAATATCCTTAAGTATAGTCGACAGTATCGGAACTGAATAATAAAAAATGTCATTGGGAAGTGGGAACTACAAATGACCATGTTTCCCATTAGAAAAAAAACCATTGCGACCTATAACTACAGACCCATGGCTGCCCTTAGCGGAAAAACACTTGGACCTTCTTTTATAGATCCACCATTTCCTTTGCAACTTATATGAGCCATGAAGTCATCGCCACAACAACTGACTTTAACAAAACAATTACATCGCTTAGGGTTCGCTGTGGAGAGTCTGTAGTGCCCACGCCTCTTCCACATTTTTATATCTTGATATTGATAGTATTCGACTCATGTTAAGACATTTTATTATGATACATTGATTAGCAGATGCTAGATTATACCGATATGTGGATTATTGACATTATGATGTTTATGTTTTATCATGATGCACCAGATAGTGATGTTAGACAACTAGATGCATGTTGATTTTCAGGATATGGATTTTACATTGACATGTTATGTTTTTGAGATGTTGGAGTATAATTGAAATATCATGAATGTTAGGGTTAGACTTTGGCATATTTATGGATAATAGAATTGTTAAATGTTGAATGATGAATTTGGAGTTTATATATATATATATATAAGTCTTCCATGGGGGGTGATTTCACATATGTTTCCATAAGGTGGATTGTGTCTTGTTTAGAAGTCTCCCATGGGGGGTGATTTCACATATGTTGCCATAAGGTGGATTGTGTCCCTTTCATAAATTTTTGTATGTGTTTATTTATGTTTTGTGTACTTAAATTTGGAAAAATTCCTCACTTTATTAACATGTGTAATTGTGTGTTTATTTGACTTAATCCCTCTTGTTTAGTTTAAACAAAGTTGAGATGTGAATTATAGTAATGATGTGATCTTGTAGTCCTTCTGTAAGATGAATTTATTTTGATTTAAGAGTAGTTTTCTCCACCCCAAGTTCAAAATTCGGATTTTGGCTTAAGGGGCAATTTTGGAGACTTGTGGGACAAGCAAGGCTTATCGCATGCCTCTTAATTTGGCCCAAAAACCTTATCTCTGGGTTGGGAAGATAAAATTTGAATTATTTGTCCATATTAGAGTGTAGAAGAAGGTAAATCATTGCAATTTATGTCTTTTTCAATTTATTTTTGTCACTTGAAAGTATGGTGTGTAAGTTTTGAACCATGTGGGTTGTCATAGTCATTGCTTGTGCATTCATGTTTCTTGGTTTTGATATTTTTAATTGAGTGTGAGGATGGAGGACAATGAAGTGACATCCTATAGGGAGCCACCTCATCATCCTCACTTCCCAATTCTATTTATTTTTGACTTTTGGTGCGAATGGGGGTTACCTGCTTATTTTGATTCTTGTGCACTTTTGGATTTCAGAGCTTTTGAAGGTTCTTCTTGGATATCTATGGAGAGGTAGGCTCTCCAAATTTTTATCATTATGTTACTTTGTTTTTGTAAGAAATGTTGTGATTGTTGAAAGTATTTTTTTTGTTGTGATGGTGTTGTGTGGGTTCGTTTAGTAGTTGGCCTTAGTTGGTTGTGTTGAGAAGGGTTTATGAGACCATTGGGGAAGGACAAGGGTGTTTATGTGAGGCATCCAAATTTTTGGTAGTGTGAATGGAAATCTTTACTATGCAGAGAGAAAAGGGATTCATGGATTTGTTGTTTGTTTCAAGGGATAGATAACGAATTGTGTGATTGTTCTTGTGAACTTGGAGGCTTAGGGAAAGACTTCCACTTCACTTGGAAGGCATAAGGACGTGATCACCCATATCCCTTGCTCTACTTGGTTTGATTTTCAAACCTTTATTTTTGATGTGTATGTGTAGACTTGATGGTTATGTGAACTTGGTGGTGTTGCATGTCATGTATGTGTTTTTTTTTTAGAATCCTCTTTCTGTTAGTTGTTAATGTTGCTTGATGCCCTTCATGGTTCCTTGGTTGAGCTCGAGGGAGATTAAGGGAATGGATTCTTCCCTTAATGGATTTAAGGTTGGTAGGAGAGTGTTTCATACTCCCCCTTCCTTGTTTTGTGAATATTTTTTGAAGATAAAGCATGCCAAAGTTGGAGCTACCTTGGTGGAGAAGACATATTTTGAAGACTTGAATGTTGTTTGTGGATAACCTTGTTGTTTTTTTTTTTTTTGAAATTCATACTTTCCACTTTGAGTGCATGCATTGTAAAATTGTAAATGGTGTTAAAGTTGTTGCATTCTTAGAAATAATTTTTCCTTGTAAAATATTTAAAAGTACAGATTGAGAAAGTTTAAATTTTAAATGTGATTAGGTTTGTGAAAGGAAATGATCAAGATTGTATTGTCCTTGAGAATGGAAGATATGAATATAAATTTAATGATATACATTCCTTTTAAGTTAAGTAGTTTCATTGTTGTTTTTAAATATGCATACTTTCATTCCCAAAAATATTGTAAAGTTGACAGGATTCATTTTAAAAAGAAATAATTATCTTGTTGGATTGCAATTAGTTTTCTCAATTACCAATTTTTTGTGTATAGTTAGAAATTTTCATAGTCCTTACTTTGGTTTATCATGTTTCAAATGCCTTGTTTGATTAATTAAATAGATCAAATTTTAAGAATGAATGTACCCATTCATTATTTAAATTGTATTTGCTTTATAAATTTATTACTACACTTATACATATTTAGTTCATTACTAATTTTTATACAAAAGAAAAAATATATATAATAGGGGGATACAAACAAATTTCACGATTCAAATACTATTGATATATTTACATTTTTAATATATTAATATTATTAAAATTATTAAAACCTAATTAAAAAATAGAAATTTAAGTATTATTAATAATCAAATATATATATATATATATAATTACTATTATTATAATTATAAATACTAATACTAGTAAAATTTAATAAATGGAAATTCTAAATAAAAAATTTAAAAGAAAAAGAAAATAACTTTATTTAGGCTTTGTGGTTGTAGTATGTGAATGGGAAATGGGCTGAGGAGTGGTCACTGACCCCAGCCCCTACCCCATATAAAGTATATGGGGTGGGGGTGGCGTCGGCGAACCCTCCGCACACCTTTAAACATTTTTCTAAATACATAAATTTGGTGGAGGCCAATCCCCCACCAAATCTAATTTTTTTATTTGATTAATTCGGTTAAAACCACCAGTGCATAATTCTCTACCACAGCCATAGTATTTCTTTATATATATATATATATATATATATATATAATAACTTATGTTATATATATTCGGGTTTTAATATCTTAAAAGATTTGATAAGAAAAATAGAAGAAAAAAGTATCCCTTGACAAGAAAATAGGAATAAATAAATTTCAGGTTTATTAAAATATGTGGAATTTGGGTATCTATGTTTATATATATTTGTGTGTGTGTGTGTGTGTGTGTGTGTGTGTGTGTGTGTGTGTGTGTGTGTGTGTGTGTGTGTGTGTGTGTGTGTGTGTGTGTGTGAATATACTGATAAAAGATGGGGGACTTCTTCTTAGTGCATATCTACCTTTAAAAAAATGTAAATATTACAAAAAGTAGATCTTTTGATGAAATGTAAAATACCCAAATGGGTATTCTTTTGAATCATGCTTAGAATAAAATGGGAAGCTTAAAAACCCTTGAAAAAAGGTAGAATATAAAAGAAAAATAATAACAACTAGGATAAATAATATTGGGGGATGTGAATATCCATCCGCAAGGTTGCAACCTTCTCATCCGTGGATTCCTTCTCTTTTATCTTCCTTTGACTTGCAAAACAAAAACAAATAATGAATGAAATGAACAAAAACAGAAGAATATAAGACACCGTTAAGGATTTTAGGTTTAGTTTGAACTTCCCCATGCTATGGTCCATATTGTTTTCATCCAAGGGCCAACATTTTCCCCTACAATAGTTAGGTGGGGGTAGTTGGGGTGATCGTTTGATCACATGGGTCTTCTTTTTGAAAGGGGTCTTTAGTGTGTGTTGAAAGTAAATAAATTTATTGTCTTTTATCCTTGAAGTAAATTAAATAAACTCTACCATCATTAGTTGAGTTTACTTTTGCAATGGTAAATTACTTAATTAGCTTAGTATAAATGGAAGAGTTATTTTGACTAGAATTTTACTTATTTAATTTTACATGATCTTACGAACCTAGGTATTAAATTTATTTAGGATTAATGGAATGAAACATTTTAAACTCGACTATAGTTGTATTAATTTTTTACTAAATAATATTACTATTTATTTAGTGTTGCAAAGATTTGTAACTAACCCTGGGGTTTAGGTATGCGTTGAAAAAAATTAAATTAGTCCATAATTTTCCCAATATAATCTATGTTTAGTTTTGGGTTTTGTGTTTTTATTTTTTTACAGGTGCTACATTTGGTATCAAAGTTGTGGGCTTAATGCTTGTACCTTGAGAACACCTAGAAAATATGAAACAAAAGCAATTAAACCTAACCTAACTTAAAACCTAGTACACACAACTATTCACGATGTTTTGAAAACATAGAAATTTTGGAAAAATTAAAACAAAATCTTACATGATTATAAACTAACTCTCACCTTGGTCAGTGCATGAGGCACAGACCAAATGAGGGGTTCCTACATGTGGAACTAGATCTACCACACCCAGATCAGGTAGTAGCCATTATCCTACCTCATATATTACAGATGTTACACGAGGTTAATACCACTATATCCAGAGGATCGATATGAGGGTGACCTAGCAGAAAGGACATGGAACCATCAGTGGAGGCACGTGTGCCTTCACATCACAATACAAAGGAGAGGGTGGAGAACTCCCACGTGGATTTAGTTAAACACGAAACACCTCCTAGAGATCTTACAGATCAAGATGTGATGGAGAGAGATAGGTCTAGGAGTCATAGGTCGACAAATGATCATGTAGAGAGGCATAGAGGGTTGGATTAATATGAAACAGAGCACATCAGAGAGATACTGAAGTGGCACCTACCTAATTTTGCTAGAGACATAGGTAGATTTTAGGTTACAACATGGTTGGTTAGCTTGAGCTGATGCTTCAAGCTATACCCTTGTTCTAGGAATACGAATGCTCATGTTTCCATCCACCTTATGAGAGACGGATCTGAAGTATGGTGGAGGACTTAGGAGAATAAGCTCCATGTGGATTCAAAGTTAGTCACTTGGGAGCTCTTGGAGGAGCATTTCAGGAGTAGGTATATTTCCAAGAGTTTCATTCAGAAGTGGATTAATGAGTTCCATTATCGACGACAGGCCTCCTTGAAGGTAGAAGAGTATGAGGGGAATTTTTTTGATCTACTTTATTATATATATTATATGCAGGATGAGTAGGTTTAAGTTCACAGCTTCATTAGGGGCCTGAACTTGGACTTGGGAGGGGTAATGCACATTCATTTTCCACAGACATTATCAGACACCATGGAGAAGGCCTATATTATAGACGAAACCAAGGGGAAGATGTAATAGGAATGTGAAAGAGTGAGGAGTTTCATAAAACAGTTGCAGGACAATAGATTGAGGGGATCAACTCCTCCTCCTCATGGTAGACACACATTAGCATAGTCTTCATTCTGGCCTCCTCCACCTCCTCAATAGTAGCAGCAGAAGACTCAACCACCCTTTTGACCTCCAAAGCATCAGGATGCATAGAGAGGGCATAGTATGGGACCTCTAGCTAGGGGTCCCAATAGGACACATGCTCCACCTTGAGTAAAGTTGGCAGGAACATGTCCACCACAACACACATAGAGATTCATGGGAGGATCTTCATGTCCTTCTCCACACACTACTTGGCCACCTGAAGGGTTATCTACACATTGGAGAGGACCAGAAACTTGTCATAGATGTGGCATGTATGGTCATTATTAGAGAGAGTTCCCTCATAACCCTGCTAATTAGGGTAAGGAACCTGTTTCTGAGCCTACTTGTGGCGACATGGCTAAGAGACATAGGATTTATGAAGCATTCAAGAACCACCATGCATAGCAATATGGAATAGTTATATAGACCACATGTAGCATTGGTTGTATTTCTATCCTTATTTTATTTGACTCATGCTCATTAGATTCTTTCATTTCACCATATTTAGTAGAGCATTGCAATTTGGTGGAAGTTAGGCAAGGTCTTAGTTGGGATGTCAAGATGGCTTCTGGAGCCAAGATCTTAGTTGACTCCTTAGTCAAGGAGTGCGTAGTGGACCTAGGAACCTTTAATACTACTATGGATCTTCACGTCCTTCCCTTGGGATCTTATGATGTTATTTTAGGCATGGATTAGTTATCTCCACATAGAGCAAGAGTTTATTGATATAGTAAGATTATATCTTGTGCAAATGTTTTGGTTGTGGATTCAGTGATTGTTGGAGTTAGGATACCGATATCTATCTGCACTATTTTCGCTTTGCAGCTTAACCTGTGTGCACAGTAGGGTTGTCAGATGTATGCTATTATAGTCAGTCATAGGTCAGTGGATTAGGCTAGTGGACCTTCACTTAATCATCACTCCATTTTATAGGATTTCTCAGATTTGTTTCCTAGTGAGCTGTGAGGGATGTCTCCCCCATGTGACATAGATTTTCACATTAAATTGGTTCTAAGAGCGGAACCTATCTCACGCGCCCCTTATAAGATGACTACACTTGAGCTATGCGAGCTCAAGTTGCAGTTTGAGGGCCTTCTTGAGAAAGGCCTAATCCATCCTAGTGTATCCCATTGGGGTGTATCGGTGATATTTGTTAAGAAGAAGGAGAGATCCTTACATTTGTGTGTGGACTATCATTAGCTAAACAAAGTAATGATCATGAATTGTTATTCCCATCCTCGCATTGATGATTTGTTTGATCAAATGAAGTGGGGAACTTTATTTTATAAGACAGATCTAAAGTAAGGGTACCACCAGCCGAGGATCTGAGAGGGAGATATCCACAAGTCATATTTTGACATGAGGTATGGCCACTATGAGTTCACAGTTGTGTCATTCGGTCTTACAAACGCCCCTGTCGTATTTATGAGTTTGATGAGTGGGGTTTTCAGGACCTTTTTAGATCATTTCGTACTTGTGTTCCTTGATGACATCTTGATATTTTCTCACACACATGAGGAGTAGGAAGAGCACCTTTTTCAGGTTCTACATTGTCTTCGTGAGCAACAACTATATGGGAACCTAGAGAAGTGTGTGCTCTTCCAGTAAGAGGTGAATTATTTTGGTCACATCATTTCTGCAAAAGGTATCACATTCGATCCTTCTAAGATTAGAGCCATTATGGATTGGACAACACCTACTAGTGTGACCAAGGTGCGCAGTTTCATGGGGTTGTTAGGATATTATACAATATTTTTTTAGGAATTCTCTTGGGTTGCACACCCCATCACTTCCCTTCATCGGAAAGGGAAGAAATTCATCTAGTCAGATAGATGTGATCAGTCCTTCAAGAAAATGAAAGAATGCCTTATGACGACACCTATTCTTATAGTTTCAGACCCTTAGGGTGAGTTCTTTGTTTACACAAATTCTTCTTTTGAAAGTTGAGGAGGTGTGTTGATGTAGGAGGGTTGTGTTTTAGCTTTTGAGTCTCACAAAGTCAAGGATTATGAGCTCAATTGTCTGAATCATGACCTTGATATTTCAGCTGTTATGCATGCCTTGGTTCGATGGAGACAATTCCTTCTTGTCCGGAGATTTATACTCAAGACTGATCACTTGATTCTTCACCACCTCTTCACGTAACCCAATCTAAACACTTCTCAGTTGTTTTTTCTTTACGAGTACGACATGGAGATAGAGAATGTGAAGGGGTAGGAGAATGTTTTTACAGATGCCCTGAGTAGACAGAGACATACGGCTATGGATACTTCAGTGAGTAAAAATTTGTGGAGCAAGATCTTGTAGCAGCTTCCACACAAAAGTTTCTACCTTATAGCCAGATTAGATATTGAGTCTCAGAGACCCATTTAGGGGAAGTTTGATGGATTCTCATTAGAGGTAGATGGAATTCTCATACATAGAGGTCAGATATACATTCCTAGAGACGGAGGATTGAGATAGGCTCATCGTGCACCGTATTCATCCCATCAAGGCGTGAAGAAGATGAACACCTCTTTGAGACAAATTTATCATTGGAGAGGTCTTCAGAGAGATGTAGCTTAGTTTGTGTCACGTTGTTTAGATTATTTTAGGGTGAAGTCCGAGCATCAACATCCAATTGGCATTCTCTACCCACATGCCATACCGAAGTTTAAATGGGACACCATTTCCATGGATTTCATTGTAGGAATACCGACGTCGAGATACCACCACGACACCATCATGGTCATGGTGGATAAATTGATGAAAGTGGCTCATTTTTCTCTGGTGAAGACCACCTATACAGCTTGTGTAGTAGGATGAGTATAGCTTGATGAGATTGTTAGAATCTATGGGATTTTATGGAATATAATTTATGACCGTGATGCCTTGTACACTTATCACTTCTCGACCACCATACAGCGGGTTCTTGGTACGAGTATCACTTTTAGCATATCTTATCATCTAGAGATAGATGGGAAAATAGAGCAAGTGAATAATATTATTGAGGATTAAAAGGAACGATAACCAGATCATACCAAGCCAAGAACAAAGATGCTAATCAAACACCACGATCAATAAGATGAAAGCAATTCGCCAGAATAACTTTACACAAAACCTTTGTAAACAAATGAGCAACAATATCATATATTATTATGGAACTCAATGAAATACAATGAGAATGGGGCTTGCTTATATAGGCAAGGAATAACAATCTAAGAACCAGTCAAGGTCATAGATCAAGCCATAAATCATGGAAAGAACTAGTCATCAAAGAACTAGTCAAGTCCATAGATTTATGAGAGAACTAGACATCAAGGATCCAGTCAATACCATAGATCTAGGAAAGAACTAGTCAATACCATAGATCAAGGAAAGAACTATACCTAATAAGTAGATAATATCTCCTAATATCTAAATAAATAAAAAGAAATATCCACACACATAAGTGGGTGAGGATAAATACAATAAAGGTAAATAATATACCTAGGTGAACATGAGCTAAGGTAAATACCTACTCTAACACCCCCCCTCAAGTGAAGCTAGGGGCCAAAATAAAAGTGGTATGTCCACAGTATGAGTCCCGACAACTAGGCCTGATGAGGTACTCATGTAAAATATAACCATGAAGAAATCTCAAACCAAAAGAAGGAAAGAAACCTGCTATAAGGAAAGAGAAAGAAGAAGAAGAAGAAGGAATACGTTCTCACGAACACCCCCCAAGAACAAATTTTGAAACCCCAAGCATTCCATGCAACTCAAGGTAGCGAGGTGATGCAAAAGGCTTCGTAAAGATGTCTGCAATCTGCTGCTTAGTCGGAAGGTAATCCAAGCAAAGAACTCCATCCTGAATGTGCTGCCGAATGAAGTGGATGTGTATCTCGATATGCTTGGTCCACTGGTGCTCAACTGGGTTGTGAGAAATGTGAATTGCACTTTAGTTGTCACACCAAAGTACAGTAGAAAAATCCTGTGGGAATCCAAACTCTGTCAATAACTGGCGAAGCCAAAGAATCTGCTAACTCGCTGTAACCGCTGCCCTGTACTCTGCCTCTGAAGATGAAAGTGCAATAGCCTGTTGCTTTTTTCACGCCCAAGCAACTGGAGAAGAACCAAGACAAAAAAGATAGCCAGAAGTGGAACGCCTATCATCAATAGAACCTGCCCAATCTGAATCTATATACCCAACCAACTGAGTAGAGCCCCTAGTGTAGTGTAGGCCAAAGTGGGAAGTGCCATGCAAATAGCACAAAATCCTTTTAGCAGCCTGCCAGTGACTACTATGGGGAGAATGTGCAAACTGAGATACAAGCCCTACAGCAAATGAAATATCAGGGTGAGTATGGGTCAAGTACATGAGACTCCCAACCAACTGCCTATACAATGTAGGATCACAAAGTGGTGTGGTACATGTGGATGTAAGAGTAACCCCAGACTAAAAAGGAGATGGACTTGGCTTGCAATCAGCCATATCAAAGTGCCTAAGAAGATCATGGGTGTATTTTTGCTGACACAAATGAATCCCTGAATCTATCTAAGAAATCTGCAAACCAAGGAAATAATGCAATATCCCAAGATTTGTCATGTCAAACTATTTAGAAAGAGTCCTCTGAATAGTCTGAATGTGGGAAGAAGAGCTACCATTAAGTAACAGATCATCAACATACAAGAAAATTATCACAATATCCTCACCGACATGCTGGAGATACACTATATGATCGGAGTGGCAACGAACAAAACCAGTAGATAGAAGAAAATAATCCATCTTCTCATACCAAGCCCAAGGGGCTTGTTTTAGACCGTAGAGAGACCTTCAGAGCCGACAAACAAGAGAAGAATCCTGAACAAATCCAGCCGGCTGCTCCACATATATTTCCTCTTTTAGATCTCCACGTAAGAAGGCACTTTTCACGTCCATCTGGTATACGGGCCACCTCTGTGATGCAGCAATAGCAAGTACAAGGCGCACAGAATCCATCTTGGCAACGGGTGCAAAAGTCTCAGAGTAATCAATACCTTCGACTTGGGAAAAACCCTTTGCAACAAGATGAGCCTTATACTTGTCAATGGACCCATCAGCTGCGTATTTGGTCCGGTATACCCACTTACACCTAACCATCTTTCTTCCTTTAGGAAGAGATACCAAATCCCAAGTATGATTCTTCATCAAAGAAGAATACTCAGCTGTCATCGCATCATCCCATTCCTATATCCCATGAACCTTTGAAAAAGACTCTGGATCCTCAGAAACTACCTGACATAAAATTCCAGAACCTGTACAATGTACGCGATGATGCCTAGTGGGTGGAAGATCCTCTATGAAAGGTACTGCCTCATAAACTGTAGTACGAGCCCACTTAGGTATAGTGACAACATCAGTGGGAATAGGATCCTCAATGGCATCTATAACCTCCTCATCAATCTCCTCAAAGAAAAGATCCTCAAGATGAGATGAACAAGAATAAGGAATGGAAGAAGATAAAGAATCATGAGGAGTGAAATGCTCATCAAACTGAACATGTGTTCAAAAAATAACATCATGTGTATTAGGATCTAAAAGACAATAAGCTCGCATGTCCTCACAATACCTTACAAAGATCAAGGGTTTACTCTTCTTATCCAAAGCTTTCCTTTTCTTCTTTGGCACAAATTCCCAAGCAGCTCCCAAAGACTCGAAAAAATGAGACATCTGGCTTAGTGTTGGACCAAGCTTCCTCTGGATTCAAATGCTCAAGTGCTCTGTGTGGTGTGCGATTCTGAATATAGTTAGCACAATTAACTGCTTCTGCCCAATAGATAGGAGGTATATCTCTAGAATGCATCATACAGTTAGCCATTTCCTTCAAAGTTCTATTCTTCCTTTCTGCTAAGCCATTCTGTTGTGGAGTGTGAGGAACAAAATGCTGGTGAACAATGCCTTGAGTTTCCAAAAATTTAGAAAACTCATCACTGAAGTACTCTCCCTCATTATCAGTACGAAGGATCTTTATGCAACTAGAAGATTGTTTCTCGACCAAAGCTTTGAATACTTTGAAGTGTGAAAAAACATCACTTTTGTACTTGAGAAAATAAACCCAAGTACGCCTCGAGAAATTATCAATAAATGTAAGTGCATACTTAGCTCCATTGAAAGATGGGGTAGGAAAAACCATCAAGTCACTATGCACAAGCACAAGTGGTGAAGAAGCTCTCTTAGAAAAATTCTTAGGAAAGGGATCTTGGTGTTATTTCCCTAATGCACAACCATGAAAAACTCCCTCAAGACAAGAAACTCTAGGAAGACCATCTACCATACCATGAGTGCTCAACTCCTTCAAATATTTGTAATTGAGATGTCCAAATCTTTCATGCCAAAGCTTACTTTCTGAATCTAAATGAGAAACCAATCCTATCCCTATAGAAGAAGTGTCATCAAAACCTCGAAGTGATATAGTCTTGAACTATGATCAACAATACCCTGAGCAACAAGTGAAAAAGGCTCCAACAAAGTTCTTACTTCTGCCCCATGTGGTGTAAAAGTCACTGTTTTCCCTTGACCAGAATGACAAATTTGATATACAGAAAGAAAATTTGTAGTGATGTTAGGAACATATAGTGCATCTTGGATATTTTCACCATCAAGTTGTATATCACCTTTTCCCTCAACAGAAAGAAAGGAAGAATCTCCAACCTCAATTTTGGAAGTAGAACTCAAACCTAGAGAAACAAAAGACTCTTTGGAAGAAGTCATGTGATGAGAAGCACCAGAATCTATAACCCAATTGTCTGCAAGTGGTGACTGAGATCTTCCAACAACATTAAGTGCTTTTCCATGCTGATTAGAAGGAGGTGGAGTTGAGATAGAAATTTTGTGTTTCTTGACTGCATCATCTAAGGCTTGCATTCGCTTATAACACCTATTTTCTTCATGATTACTACCCCCACAAAAAGAGCATGAACGGCTAGACTTATTCTTGGATTTAGAAGAATCCTTGGGTTTTGAGTTGTTTTCTTTTGGTTTAGGAGCATTTTGAGATGGAGAAGGTGTGGATTTGGTTTTAGTATTTGGTTTACCCTTGCCCTTAGGATTAGATGCAACTAATGCCTTTTGAGAGGTGGAAGACTCAAGGTGAGATAATTTGGATTCTTCCCTAGTAATTCTTTCACAAAATATTTCTAAGTTAGGCATTTTGAAGGTGTCACCTAAGGCATCCATGCTAGAGAAAAAGGTAGAAGCAAAAATTTGGAATGGTCCTCTCAACTTGGATAGAATCAAGTAAACACACTCTTCATCTTTATTATCTCTTCCACTCCCCTTCAACTGTGTCAAAAAATTCTTGAACTTGGTAAGATAGTCTATAATTGTTGGAAAATCTTTAGGATTAAGAGAGGTGATCTCAATTTCAAGTTGCATAGCTCTCATTTGATCCACCTTACCAAATAAATCCTCCAATTTCTCCCATATTTTGAAAGGAGAGTCACACTTTTCCAAATGAAATAAAAGACTGTCACTTACATAAGTTCCTATCAAACCCATACATTCATCAAATTTGCACTGGTACTAAAATTTCTCATATTCTCTAGTGAACAGAGGTTGTTCTTTAGAAGTTAAAGCCCATAATCCTTTCTGCTTAATTATTGTTTCCATTCTTGGTTTCCATGTGTGGTAATTATGTGTTGTTAATGGCTCAACATGAGTTAATGTAGAAGTAGATGCCATCTTAAAAAAAAAACACCAAAAGAAATGGAAGAACCAAGTAATGCAACAAGACCCCAAGGCAATGCAACAAGATCCCCCCCAGATTTTGGCACTTTATAATGAGTGCGTGTTACAATATGGAACTTTATAATTATAGTGTGATTCTCAAAATAAATATTTCCAATGGAAAGAACATAAAAAACTATGCACTTTTGCAAAAAAAGGCACTCAAAACCGAGTTACCGATCAAAAGATGCAAGGTTTTCAATATTATGCTTTACTATTTATTTTAGTTTCCACTAAAATAGAATAAAATGCTCTTTCTTTCACCACACAAATAAAATGAAAGGGGGTTGCAGTTAAGCACCTACTAGTAGGAATCACAAGCTTTAAGCCCTGATATGACCATACCATATGACCAGGGGCTGAGGATACACCATGATCAATAAGACGAAAGCAATTCACCAGAATAACTTTACAGAAAACCTTTGCAAACAAATGAGCAGCAATATCATATATTATTATGGAACTCAATGAAATACAATGAGAATGGGCCTTGCTTATATAGGCAAGGAATAACAATCTAAGAACCAGTCAAGGTCGTAGATCAAGCCATAAATCATGGAAAGAACTAGTCATCAAAGAACTAGTCAAGTCCATAGATTTATGAGAGAACTAGACATCAAGGATCTAGTCAATACCATAGATCTAGGAAAGAACTAGTCAATACCATAGATCAAGGAAAGAACTATACCTAACAACTAGATAATATCTCCTAGTATCTAAATAAATAAAAAGAAATATCCACACACATAAGTGGGTGCGGATAAATACAATAAAGGTAAATACCTACTCTAACAAGGATATGTTATGAATGTATATCATGGACTAACATATGCAGATCCACAACAACAATTTTCAGAGTTCGACTGGAATGGCTCCTTTTTAGGCATTGTATGACATAGAGTGCAAGACACCCTTGAGTTGGGATAGTTTGGAGGAGAGGGTTTCTCTTGGGCCAGCTTTGGTATAGCATATGGAGTAGTAGGTTCTCTTGATTCATCAGAGGCTTTAGGATGCTTAGGATAGGCAAAAGAGGTATGCACATCTAATAAGTACAAATAATAGTTTTAAGGTGGGAACAGCGTTGTTTCTTTGTTTCAGGCCTCATAAGAGTCTGATCTGTTACGGAAAAGGATCTAATTTAGTTCTTAGATTTATGGGTCCCTTAGAGATCTTGGAGTATATCGGTCTCTTGGCCTATCATCTAGCATTTTCACCTAGCTTGTCTCACATGCACGAATTTTTTCATGTATCTGTTCTTAGGAGATATATTCCATATCCCTCTCATGTTTTGGATTAGACCACATTATAGGTGGAGGACAAAGGGAAGGTGTCAATGAAGCCCATGTGTATCATAGAGCATAGGACCCTAGGCCTTCGAGGCTACGAGATTGAACAGGTGCATTTCTTGTGGGATAGGTACGATGAGATTGCATCCACTTGGGAGGATACTACTATTTTGTGAGCTCAGTTTCCTCATCTATTACAATGATTTCTAGGAGGGAGTCGAGACTAAGGGGAGGGTGATGTAGTGCCCACTCATTTTCGGAAATATTCAATATTGATATTGATACTATTGGACTGATGTTTAGAAATTTGATTATGATACATTAATCAGTAGATACTATATTTTACCGATATGTGGATTATTAACACTATGATGTTTATGTTTTATCACGATGCACTAGATAGTGATGTTAGAAAGCTATATGCATGTTGATTTTTCAAGATATTGATTTTAAACTAACATGTTATATTTTTGAGATGTTGGAATATAATTTTAATCTCATGAATGTTAGTGTTAGAATTTAGCATATTAATGGATAATATAATTTTAAAATGTTGAATAATGAATTTGGAGTTTATATGTATATATATGATTTTTTGATGTTGTTAATATGGCCAAAAGGC
This sequence comes from Taxus chinensis, assembly GCA_019776745.2. Classification (NCBI taxonomy): domain Eukaryota; kingdom Viridiplantae; phylum Streptophyta; class Pinopsida; order Cupressales; family Taxaceae; genus Taxus; species Taxus chinensis. The sequence continues at coordinate 414,434,790 of CM034155.1, read as the reverse complement.
CAGAGAGGTATTATTTGTGTAGAGCATTTTTATCAAAAACATCAAAGGGGATAGGGGATCAACCATTGAAGGATGTTGAGCATTGAACAATGAGGCCAAATTGACAACTTGTGTAATGTTGTTTTGTGTAGTGTTTTTTTGGTCTTGTTTGGAAGTCTCCCATGTAGGGCTAATTTCACATATGTGGCAATGTTGTTGATCGTGTCCCTTTCATTAATTTTTGTATGTTTTTATTTATATTTTGTGTACTTAAATTTGGAAAAATTCATCACTTTATTAACATGTGTAATTGTGTGTTTATTTGACTTAATCCCTCTTGTTTAGTTTAACCAAAGTAGAGATGTGATTTATGGTAATGATGTGATCTTATAGTCCTTGTGTAAGATGAATTTATGTTTATTTGAGATTATTTTACTCCACCCCAAGTTCAAAATACGGATTTGGACTTGGAGGCCCTTTCGGAGAGTTGAGGGACAAGCAGGGCTTGTCCCATGCCTCTTAATTTGGCCCAACAACCTTACCTATTGGTTGAGAAGCTCAAGTTTTATTTATTTTTCCATCTTTGAATGTAGGAGAAGGAAATTCATTGCACTTTCTCACTTCCCAATTTTTTTTTTGTCCCTTGAAAGCATGGTGTGCAAGTTTTGAGTCGTGTGGGTTGTCATAGTCCTTGCTTGTCCATTGTTGTTTCTATGTTTTGATGTTTTGACTTGAGTGTGAGGATGGGGATGACTAAGTGGCATCCTACATGGATCCACCTCAAAATCCTGACTTACCAACTCTATTTATTTGTGACTTTTCGTTGGAATGGGCGTAACTTGCTTATTTTGCTTATTGTGCACCTTTAGATTTGGGAGCTTTTGGGAGTGCTTGGATTTGATTTGAAGAGGGTTTTTAAGGTTATTCTTGGATCTTGATGGAGAGGTATTCTCTCTACACTTTTATTAGTATGTTACTTTGATTTTGTAAGCAATGTTGTGCTTGTTAAAAGAATTTTTGTTATTATCATGGTGTTGTGTGGGTTGGTTTAGTAGTTGGCCTTAATTGGGAGTGTTGAGAAGGGTTTATGGGACGATTAGAGAAGAAAAAGTGATTTTATGTGAGACATGCAAATTGGTGGGAGTGTGAATGGTAATATTTCCTATGGGGAGAGAAAAGGGATTCATGGATTTGTTTCTTGTTGTAAGGGAGAGATAATGAATTGTGTGGTTATTTTTGTGCACTTGGAGGCTTACGAAAAGACTCTCACTTCACTTGGGAGGCATAAGTAGGTGGTCTCCCATATCCCTTGCTCTACTTGGTTTGATTTTCAAACCTTTGTTTTGATGTGTATGTGTAGACTTGATGGTTATGTGAACTTAGTGGTGTTTTTTGTCTTGTATGTGTTTTTTGTTGAGAAGCCTTTTTGTGTTAGTTGTCAATGTTGCTTAATTCCCTTCATGGTTCCTTTGTTGGAGCTCGAGGGTCATTAAAGGAATGGATTCTTCACTTTATGGGTTTAAGGTTGGGAGGAGAGAATTTTCTACTCCCCCTTCCTTGTTTTGCGAATCTATTGTGAAGATAAAAAATGCAAAATTTGGAGTTGCCTTGGTGGAGAAGACTTTTTTGAGGACTTGAAAGTTGTTTGTGGATAGCCTTGTTGTAATTTATTTTGAAATTCATACTTCCCACTTTGATTGGATGTATTGTAAAATTGTAAATGCTATTATATTTTTTACATCCTTTGAAATCATTTTTCCTTGTAAAATCTTTAAAAGTATGGATTGAAAAAGTTAAAATTTCAAATGTGATTAGGCTTGTGAAAGGAAATGATCAAGGTTGTATTTTCCTTGATAATGGAAGATTTGAATATAAATTTAAGGTTGAAGTAGTTAGGCTTCATTTTAAAAAGAAATAATTATATTGTTTGATTGCACTTACTTTTCTCAATTACCCATTCTTTTTTGTATATTTAGAATTTCTCATAGTCCTCACTTTGCTCTATCATGCTCCAAATGACTTATTTGATTAATTAAATAGATAAAAATTTATGAATGAGTGTACCCATTAAAAATTTAAATAATATTTTCTTTATAAATTTATTACTACACTTATACCTATTTAGTTCATTATTAATTTTTATACAAAAGAAAAATATATATATAATAGAGGGATCCAAATGAATTTGACTATTCGCATACTATTGATATATTAAAATTATAAAAACTTAATTACAAAATAGAAATTTAAGTATTATTAAAAATAGATATATATTAATAAATACACACACACACACACACACACACACACACATTTTATATAATTACTATTATCATTATTATAAATATTACTAATATTAATAATAAATATTACTACTAATAAAATTTAATAAAAGGAAATTCTAAATAAAAATTTTAAAAGAAAAAGAAAATAACTTTATTTAGCCTTTGTGGCTGTAGTATCTGAATGGAAAATGAGGTGGGGAGGGGTCACCAACCCGACCCCCACCCTATATATATTAAATGGGGTGGGGGTCGTGTCAGTGTAGTGACCCCTCCCCACCCCTAATTTTTTTTTAAATACATAAAATCGGTTGGGGCCTAGCCCTCATCAAATCTGAATTTTTATTTATTTACTTAATGTGCTTAAACTGTCAGTGCATAGTTATCTACCGCGGCATATATATATATATATATATATATATATATATATATATATATATATATATATATATATATATGTGGGTTTTAATATCTTAATAGATTTGTTAAGAAAAAAAAGAAGAAAAAAATATCCCTTAATAAGAAAACAGTAATAAATAGATTTCGGGTTTATTAAAATACTTGGAATTTGGGTATCTATTTTTTATATATTTATATATATATGTGTGTGTATATATACAAGTGTGTATACATGTATATATAAATATACTAATAAAAGATGGGGGAGTTCTTCTTAGTGTATATCTAGCTTTAAAAAAATGTAAATACTACAAAAATTAGATCTTTTGATGAAATGTAAAATACCCAAATGGGTATTCTTTTGAATCATGGTTATAATAGAATGAGAATCTTACAAACCATTGAATATAGGTAGAATAGAAAAGAAAAATAAAAACAACTAGAATAAATAATATTGGGGGATGTGAATATCCATCCCCAAGCTTGCAACCTTCTCATCCATGGCTTCCTTCTCTTTCATCTTCCTTTGACCTTCAAAACAAAAACATAGAATGAATGAAATGAACAAAAATAGAAGAATAAAAGACTCCCTTAAGGATTTTAGGTTTAGTTTGAACTTCCCCATCCTATGGTCCATATTGTTTTCTTCCAAGGGCCTAGATTGTCCCCTACAATAGTTAGGTGGTGGTAGGTGGGGTGATCATTTGATCACATGGTTCTTCTTTTTGAAAGGGGCCATTAGTGTGTGTTGAAAGTAAATAATTTTATTGTATTATATCGTTGAAGTAAATTAAATAAACTCTACCATTATTAGTTTACTTTAGTTTTGCAATGGTAAATTAATTAATTAGCTTAGTATAAATGGAAGATTTATTTTGACTTGAACTTTAATTATTTAATGTTGCATAAACTTGGGAACCTATGTAATAAATTTATTTAGGATTAATGGAATGAAATATTTTAGACTCAACTATAGTCGCAATAAATTTTCTTAATTAATATTATTATTTATTTAGTGTTGCGACAATCGGTAACCAACCATGGGGTTTAGTTGAGCGTTGAAAAAAATAAAATAAAATATTATTTTATAATTTTCGTAGTATAATCTATGTTTGCTTTTGGGTTTCATGTTCATTTTTTTTTTTGGGTGTTACAGAGTCTATTATGGATTGACATATTTTCTTATGACATAAAAATAAACCCATGAATTAAATGTTACGATTGATGAATTTGGTAGATTAATTTCCATATCCATGCACCATAATGCATTCAGAGTTGAGATAGAACATGGGTCCAATCTAAAACATAAAAAATTGTTGACCATGCCTCTCCTATCCTATAATACGAAAAATGTGTGTCTAAACAAAAAAATAAAATTCTATCCAATGTAAGAGCACAAAAAATATGAAAGTGAAGAAAAGACAAAAATATAAAATTATCATGACATTTCTATTATTTATATGTGTTCTATTGATACATAATAGTATGTGACTACCCTATTTTCATAAAGTTCGAATTAGCACCGTGTCTTAAAATAATTATTAAATTTTTAATTAATTTTTTGTTGCAAATGATATATGTAATGCCCACCCCTCTTCAACATAGATTGAACTGTGTTTTCAATATCAAATTGATTTTAAACTTAAACCTTGCTCTCTTTTCTAATTAACATACTAATAAGATGTGTGGGAAATCATGATTACTATTGTGTTTTGATTATTATTTGGATGGGATGGTTGTATTGTGAACATTGATGGGATTTTAAGGATATGATGATGATCTAGAATCGTTGCCTTGTTACAGACTGATTGTTATGTCATTACTATTGTTTTTATATTATTTTGGCTCTGGTTACTTTATATTAAATCCTTAGACCGTGATATCATATTCAATATTAGACATTAATAGATAAGTATTAATGCACTTATTTTACTTATTTTATATATAATATAAATGTGTTATACTTGCGACATGATGTGACTATTGCGATGAATTTTATATGTTTTATTCATATATCATTATTCAATGTTCCAATTTTTACTACTGTATTTACATATTGGACTTGATTACATATTTTTTTGGATGATTTTGGATGTGGTGGTCTTTGTACTATTTGATGGATTGCTTGAGTTGAAATGTTATAAAATTGAACAAATGGTGAATTACTTGATTCTAATGTTTGTTTAATTATTATATTCGATGATGCTAATTGTTATCTATACATGCACGTGTTTTATGATTTTTACATCATTAATATGGATAAGATGCCAGAAAGGTATTGTTTGATTTTGTAAGAAATTATAGCACAACAAACTACGGGGGATAGGAGATCAGCAACGAAGGAATGTGGGGTATTGGTAACAGGTCACCATGGCAACTCATGTATTCATATATTGTGTGTTATTATTGTTTATTGTTTGGAGGTCCCCATTGGGGGGTGACCTCAAATGTAACCTTGGGTAGGTTGTGACCTTGTCATGTTGATTTAATTTTATTGTGAGCTATTGTTTTTCTTTTATTATTTGCAGTCACTTTTATTATTTTGTTTAGCACCCATATTAAGTTAATTTTAGAAGTGTTTACCTTCTGCTATGTAGGATGTGACAAAAGGGGTGGTAAAATGTGATTTGGTATCATTAATGTGTGTTTTATGAGAATGAATTTAATTTGTTTTGCAGTAGTGGCTACTCAATACTTCTAGTGAAATACATATTTTGACCTTATAGGCCATTTTGGTGACTTGTGGGACAAGTTAAGCTTGTCCCACACCTCTTAAAGTTACCCACCCACTAGGCCTATATTGTGAGTGACTTATTTTAGGTCTTATTTTGTGTTTTAATGAGGGGAAAGAGAAAATAATTTCACTTTTCTTACATGGGTATTTAATTTTGTCCTTAAGGTGTGTGGGTTGGGTTGAGTGTATAAAAGGGTGGTCATTTCCCCAACCACCAATTTACTATGCTTTGGGTTTGACCTTGTTGATGTGGTTTGGAGGAGAGATGATGTGGCATCATACATGGAGCCAAATTACCCCACTCTTTTTCCTTTCTATTTATTTCATTTTGTGTGAGGATTTGGGGGCTACTTGTTCATTTTTGGGGTTGGATGCTTGGAATTTTGGAGACCTTTCTTGAGAACGGTGATTTGACCTTGGAATGTATGGTGCTTGCTTGGGAGTTTGGAAGATTTAGAACTTGTTTGTGTCTTATCCTCTTAATTTTAAGGTAGATCTTAGCCCTTTTTCTTACCTTCCAATTTTGTTATACTCATATGTTTGGATGATATTTGTTGTATTGCTTATGATTGTGGGAATTAGATTTAATGCTTAGATTGTGGGAGAAATTGAAATGGACGTAAAACTCAAGTGAGGAATAAGATAAATGTTATTGGGTGTTTTAGGAGGGATTTGGGTTGGGATTTCCACCTTGTTGATAAATATTATTTTTGTTTGTCTTGTTATTTTCTTTAGGGAGGCATAAGAGTGAGGGATACATAAGAGTGGGTTGAATTCTTAAGGGAGGCATAAGAGTGGTGTATCTTCTTGGAGGGAGGCATAAGAGTTTTGTGTGTATTGTGATGGAGTTTTTGGAGGCTCATAGGTGGAAACCCAAGCCCTTGGGAGGCATAAAAATAACCCTCACGTTCCTTTCTCCTCCTTGGATTTAGTATGAAGCCTTTGTGTTTCGATATTTGTTGGTTTTTTGTAAGATTGGTATTGTGTTATTACATCGAATTTATTGATTGAATGTGTATGTGGAATCCATTTTGAGTTTACATGGTTGTCTAAATAGCCCTCATTGATTCCTTATTGGGCCCTGGGGGCTAATGAGGAAGAAGTATTCTCTCCATCATTAGATATTTGGTTGGGTGGAGAGTGTTGTCTACTCCCCCATTTTTTTTGTGTGCTTGATTTCGATGAGATTGTGAAGGTTAATGGATGAAGTGATCTTTTTGGAGAAAGACTTGTGGAGTTTTAACTTGTGCTACTATGATTAGACAACGTATAAATGTTACCAATGGAACATTAGGTGTAATCTTGTATACATTAATGGTTAGTCCTAGTAAATGGGTCATTAAGGATTACATCATTGTAGATGAAATGGAGCTCTTACAATGGGTTGTAATGGACTTAAAGTTATCTTAAATCTAAATTACTGCTTAAGAGTTGTATTGCAAACATGTTTTTTTAAAATATTAGTGTTTTGGGTGGAAGTGAATGTTAACCCTCTTGCATGATTAGAAAGTTTCTTTAATGGAAAATGGATAAATTGAATTTAGTTTTTTCTTACTTCTCTTATTGAAATGATTATGTAAAAAGGTAGATTGAATTCATTTTATATCCAAATCTTAGTTGATTATAAAGGAAATTTTCTTCATGTACCGACATATCAAATAAAAGTGAATTTATCAGATTACCTATACTACACCCTTCATTTTAAATGAACCTGAATTGTTATAGTGCACGTATTTGATCAAAAATAAATAAATAAAACACATAATTATAAAAACCTATTGTAATATAAACTATAGTTAGATATCCATATAGCTACACTAATTTGCAGTGTCTTATAATAATCGAAAGATTAATTAATTATCAAATAGATATTATTAATAAAAAATAAATATATAATAATGACATATGTTAATTAACTACTAAATTTATAATACCAATATAAAAATACTATTAATAAATACTAGTGCTCTCTCTCTCTCTCTCTCTCTCTCTCTCTCTCTCTCACACACACACACACACACACACAATATTTATATATATTAATACATATTACACACACACACACACACACACACACACACACAATATTTATATATATTCATATATATTAATAATTAAAAAAAAATTATATTTTCTTTAAAAACAATGAATAGGGCGACCTTGGGAGAGTTTTAGTTTTTAATTAAAACACCAAAAAAAGGTTGTTAATGTTACTGGTCATAAGCCACAACCAAGGGAGGGTTGAGGTTTTGGAGAGGAGTGCCGACCGCACTCCTAAACCATATAATATTTACATGGGCTGGGGGTGGTGTCGACGCCCCTCCCCCAAGCATTGTAACCCCACCCAAAAATCTTTCGCCATACATTTTCAGTTGTAGCGACTGTATTTATACTTCAACCCCAAAAACATTTGTAACTAGGAATTGTATTAAAATGTGGCTATTATTTTTTGTTAATACAAATGGATATATATATATATATATATATATATATATATATATATTGTATAAGCATTTTAGTATTCAACAGAACCCTCTAAAATTTTGGGTTATTTATGATATATATAAAAAAAAGTCGATAATAATAAATATAGATATTTTCATACAAAAACAATATGTGGGGTTTGTGGTTGTTACCCAAATGGGTATACACACCAGGTATTAAAATTGAACCTGCAAGTAAATTAGTGTTTTTAATTTTTATAAGAAAGTAAAAAAGAGAAAATAATACCCAAAAATGGGATGGGTAGATCCTTTCCCTAAACATAAAAACTTAACAAATGAGATTTTCTAATCCTCTCTACTGGCCTCCTGGGCTTAATCTTCTTGTCCTCCTTCCGTAGCTTGCAATTCCCAACAAGTGAAATGAGGGAATAGGTCAAGTAATTGATTCTAAAATAACCCTTAATTATTTCTAAGGTTTTATTAGTCTAACTTAGATCTAATGGCTTGGATAGATTAGATCCAATTGTGTGGGATGAACCCTACATCACTTAAGTGATGGGGTATTTTGGTGGGAATGAAATAAATAAAATGATGTGTGTGTAATGTTAAATGGGGCCTAAAGGGTTAGACTAAGTTGTCAACATTTGACTTTTATTTAGAAATAGAGTAACTATTATTGTGTATGATTTTAAAAAAACTAGAGGATTATTAAAGCTAATCTAATTTAAAAAATTAAATTTATTTATGAGCCATTAAATAATTGGTTTAAAGAGAATTAAATGGGTTATGAAATGAATAGCGTGGTGAGTATTATTTAAATAAAATATTTGAATTTGGCAAGAGAGTTTAATCGTAATATAAAGTTGAAATCGACAAATATAAATCAGTGATTATTTCCTTTTCCAACTACCTTCAAATTGTGGAATTTTTATAATCAAGTATTAGTTTAAACGTTTGATAATGTTTTACGTGTTCCTTACCTTGTCAAAAAAAGTTATTCCAAAATTTTCACGGTTTGCTAATGGGTTTCTTGTGGATTTATGTGGGAAAATTGTCGATGTTACAATATAAAAATTATTCATATAAGTTTAAGTGTCATTTGATAACTTCTTTAATTAAAATTGTATAATTACCACAAAAGAATAAAATAATTTATTCATCAAATCATATATTTTAAACTAATATCTCAAAAGAACACAAAATAACTAACTTTAATTTTAGAAAAAAAAAATATAATATGTGAACTTTAAAAGAGAGAATTTGAGTGGCCAAAAAACAAATTGCATATGAAATGTTATGAGAATAGAGACCATGAAAATATCAAACTAAAAATTGATGGAGAATGATGATTGCACATTTGCAATTGCATGCACCCATAGATTGGAGGAGATGAATTGATATACTAATTTATTTTTTCCCCACAATTTAAATATTGATTTATCATGGATAATGATTTCATTAATAAAATAATAATTAATTCAATAAGTCAAAACATGATGAAAAACACAGTTTGTTTTTCATGTTGTTGAAAAACACAGTTTGTTTTCTAGCACGTTGAAAAACACACTACTTTTCTACATTTTTGAACTGATGTAATGAATATTTAGTGATTAACTTGTGCAAAACATTTGTACATGCTGAAAACGCATTGTGTTGTTTAGAACATTGAAAAATGAAAAAAAAATTCACACGTTTTCATTTACAAAATTAATTTATTTTAAATCACACACTAATATGACCTTAATATTTATATATTAATTTGTTAACAAGAACCTTAATAATAAATTTCTTAAAATCCATGCACTGTCCTTATTTAATTTAGAAAAAAAATAAATAGAAGTATACAAAAAATGTATTTAATAAAATTAATTATGGTTAGCACTAGTATAGGGAAATACAAATGAATTTTATAGATTGCTAACAAAATATTTTTAAGAAAACAAAATTATAACTTAAACAATAATATAAATATAGTGAAACAAAATTAACACATTTTATGTTATAAGTGTTTGGGATGATTTTTAATATTATCTATAATCATAAATAAGTTTGTGATCTACACATTGATCGGTTTCTATTGTAAAAAAATATAAAATTAAAATTACATTTTCATGTGATCTTCCAGTTATGAGTTATAATTTCATTGCTCTTAATTGCATTAAATAGAACAACATTAGAGTAAGTCTTATTTTTAGTATTCATTACATTTGTAAATATTGCTAGTGTGTAGATAATTTGTATTTTGAATTTTTTATTATTTGTTATATTTTAGTAATTGTAAGGTTTAGATGTATGACATAAGTTGAAGCAAAAAAAATTCATTGTTATCAACTCTCACTCTCATTTCATTAGATAGGGGAAGGTGCCTCTTGTAAAGCCACAAATAATTGTGTGCTTAAAAAAATTTCCCCTTAGGATGCCACATCGATACGCCCATAATTGGGTGGTATATGTGTTGCGTAGAGGTTCTAAAGTTGTTTTCTGAAGAGAAATTATTCATATATCAATTTATCTTGCATAATTTATTGAAATTTAATTTTCCTTTGCATATGTTTTTCATATTATATTATGCATATTATTCTTTTCTTATAACATACTTATATTAATTGTATGCTTGTTTTTGGATGTGCGGTTTTGTATTTAGTTACATTGTTGTTCATTGAATATGAATACCCAGAGCTTCATTCCTCCCGATCCTATTGGTAAAATGAAGATGTATAGAAATATCAGCCTCCACATAAAATGAAGAAGATTGTAGTTCCTAAAGAATTTTTGAAATCTACAACAGTTCGTAAAAAGAGAGCACAATTTATTCACAATTAATAAATTATATGTATATTTTAGAAAATTTAGTATGCCATTGAATATTAGTTCTTCAAAATCTATATTAGCAACATTTATATATGTATTTTATGTATTATGATTAAAATTTTTCCCACAATTTCTAAGTTTCAAATAAAATGGTAACAACTGTACACATTATAATATTGACTGTGAATTATCTGCAAAGATTGAAATACATGCATTGTGAGAAATTTAATATGCTAGTTATTTCTAAATTTTTTAATAATATACACTAACAAAATATAAGTAAAACAATAGTTGTGTAGAATCTACACTAATATAATTTACTAACGGATAATAAATCCTTAAACAAGGAAACATTATTCAATCGTAAGTGATATACATCACCTCAAATTTTAATGTTTTGTGCTGATAATCTGCATAATAACACAAATATTATTTATTAATATTTTATGAAACTAAAAATAATAACAATCATTAATCAAGTCTACCTATAAATTATCTACAATAAATGAGTTCCTTGTATAAAATATTATATAGATATTTAACAATACAGTAAAAGTCAAATTTATGATTTTAAAATAATTATATTCTTAAAATTTAATTATGAAAAATTATGCTTTCGATTCATATTTTTAAAAATTAATATTTTAAAAATAGAATTCTTATAATAAATAGGGTCATTTGTCTACATTGTTATTCACAAAAATATGATTTTGTTAAAAAATTGCGATTTAACAATATAAATAGATAGCTTTTATAATATTTACTGTGATTTTCCATAATTTAATAAAAGAAAAATTTAATTATTTTTCCAAAATTTCATAAAATAAATATTACATTTATTTGAATATACACATTTTAAAAATTTTATTGTGGAGAAATCACATTTTTCAATTTAATTTTTTTGAAATATCTACATTCTTGAATTTTAGTTTGTAAAATCAATTTTTTAAAAAATCATAATTATAGATGGATAAAATTTAATGGTTTTATTTTTTCACACTATATATGAATCACCACTTAATAATTTTATTAACTCTTACAATTATTAATTGACACTATTTGAATATGAGAATATGTGAGATTTTTCTCTTATTATTTATCCTTGTAGGAGTGCTATTTCTTTTTTGGCATTACCCTTATTAGCATAAGGGTCATGCTATGTTAAGGTTTATGTTTATATGTTTCTACATACAATGCTTGTGAATAAATTATGTGGTATTCATTTTTTAATGAGTAATTTTTTGTCTCATAGAAGGAATTCAAGGATGTACCAAAGAGGTGCATCCAAATATTAAGAGGAAAATGTACATGTACCATATATATTTCATAGCCAAAAAGAAGGCGAGGGGAAGACCGAGTAAGAAAACATACTCATCTCACCACCAATTAACCATAACTATGGTATCACCCCTATTTACATAGGAATTCTTGAATTTTTGGGTTAACAATTCTATGGAGCAATCATGTCAACCAATTTAGGATTCCTTACTTGTAGATTATAATGGATATCCATATGAAGATAGAGTAGAAGTAGGGTAAATGGGTTGCACTAAATAATTTGTATAGATTATTATATAGACTATAACATCTGTAAGGGTGAGGAAATGTGAAGTGGTGGATTGGAACTATAATTTTTTTGAAAAAATTCTCTTAGAAATCTCAATGAAAATTCCTTTTCTATTATAGTTTTTAATGAGAAAAAATGATTTTACATAGATATCAACATTTATATTTCATGTTTGAATGAAGATAGGTGACATATTCTTATAGTGATAGATGATCATATTGTGATATGCTTATGCAGTAGAAGCAATATGAAGTCATATAAAAAAATTCCTTGCATTTTAATACCCTCTTTTATAACATTGTTTTATGAATTAGTCAAAAATTCATATTCTTGTAATGATTTAAGATGGTATTCATGCTTATGATGATCAATCAAAACTCAAAATTCATTTTGGAATGTATGAAATAATTTTTTCATTAAGGATTCCAACTTCATGTAATAATTGTTAGGATAGGAAGGAGGCCCAAATGGAAAAGCATGTACACTCTTCCTATCCAAGAGATAACAGAGGAAAAGACTCAATTTTCAAATGAATACTTTGAATGGATAAGCCTAACATAAACCTTTGTGAAATAATCCCACTTAGAAGCCTAGAGGCATTTGTAAAGGGATAAGGTTCTGTAGAAAGTTTTGAGAGTAATTTCTTTCACAAACATCACAAATTATTTGATATAATTGACCCTAAAATGCATAAAAAAATATATATTCTTAGTTCAAAATTTTTCTAACACTTCTTTTCTATATATGATTTTCTTAAACATTTGTATATCATTTTATGTTAATGTTTTTAATTGAAGCTACTAGTGTTTATATGGTCCCGAGGACAATGAGAAGGTATCAAATTAAAAGGGGTTTCCAATTTCACTTCAATGTGAAGTTTTTGTTTGGGATAGTGATAGTTGTGATAATAATATACAATAATTGGTATCATTGCGATGTAAATAGTGATTTTTTTCATGGTGTACATGAAACTACCATTAATGACCTTCATTTTGTTGTTTCCCCATACTTTTCAACCAAATGCAAAAGTTACATTGAGATTATTTTATTGATGGGTGTTCCCATGGACATGATGCAGGAAAAACATATAGAGGATCCATCCTTAGTGGGTATGTTAATCAAGAGGGATCAAATATTGACAAGAAAGGATGTGATGAATGCATGGAAAATATTTTGCTGCAAAATGTTTCAAAAGCACATTAATGATGCCATGAGCTTGAACTTATGGCATGTAGAGGAAAGGGACTTTATTTCTACTATAAACAACCAAATAGAACCATAGTTCCATTCATTGTGGGGTTGTAAAAATAATGGATGTATGAGATAATGGTTCAACATTCACATAATTCTATAATATCCATGGATTTTACATTTTCTACAAACAAATATGCGGTGTAAGTAATTGAAATGAATTTTTAAATGATTTGTTATTTATGTATGATAAATAATGTTACCTTTTTGTTGTATTGAACTCCATGCTAACCTTTGATGTCATATTACTTATAGTACAAATTATACACCTTGCTTTTTTTAATGAGTAAGAGGTTGTGGTGCCCGTAGCACCTGCCATTTCATTGAGGAATAAGTTTGAAGAAAATTATGGGTGGTTGGCAGAAGTCTAGAAATGACGAAAAATTATTCATACTAAATGGAAGATCAATGATTTATTGTAGATGCTACGTTGGCAAAAATTAAAGCCATTGGGTTTGGTTTTGATTTTCGTGTACTACTATGCCTATGGCATGTGCACAAGGCATGGTTGAAAAATGAGTACAAGTATTGTAGCAAGGAGTCAAGGTGGAATATTTTTGAGAGATTAGGTACCATTATGTATGGTATGCGAATGCATGAAGATCACACCTTTGGAATGATTCAAGACTTGTTCAATGAATTCAAAGAGGAAACATTTTTCCTCGAGTACTTCAAGAATACATGGTGTGAGAGAAAATGACGTATTAGTGAGTTTTTATCCAATTTTATCCCTAAGATAAGTTCGATGAACACGACTTTACATAATCTAAAAATGTGGTTCATTTGGTCACGAGATCTTGCATTTCGAGGTTAGTCCAAAATCTTAAATCTGGCCCGACCAAGTTGCAGAGATTTTAGAGAATCAAGAAGTTCCGATGTGCGAAATTTCACACTTCAGAAATGGATATTTTCAAAGTTTTTGCAGCCAATCGGACAAAAGATGAAAAAAAATCTCTAAAATCTCGAAGTCTGAAACTTTCAGGTTTCACAGTTTCATAGATTTCGATGGGTTTTGAGTGATTAACAATGAAAAAATGTGAAAGAAAAAAGTCCCAAAATTTGGAAAGTCTAAAATTTCAGACTTTCGGGTTTTAGAGTTTTGGAGAAAGGAGGTGGAAAGGTTGGAAAAATGAGAAAAAATTTCAGAAACCTGAAACTCTGAAAGTCTGAAATTTTACACTTTCAGGTTTTTAAATTTTAGAGTTTCGGGGTTCACAGTTTCAAAAGTTTGGAGCCCCCAAACATAAAAATACAATTGAAATTTTTTAAAATCTGAAACTCGAAATTCTAAAATTTAAAATTTTCAGACTTTCGGGTTCCGAAAATATCGATGAACAATAACTCAACTTATGAAATGAAAATGTCTATAAGTATGAGTTTTGGGATTTCAGAGTTTGCATGCATTTTAGACTTTGAAAATGAATATCAAGAGCTCGCATTTTTGTAGAATGACACCCTGAGCTTCAGATGGCCAAAACTTTTGACTAGGAGCTTGGATTTTCACAAGAAAGGACTTTCTGGTTATCTTAATTTGAGTGGGAAAAAAAATTTCAAAATAAAAAATATAGTACGCCATTTCTAAGGGTGTCAGACTTCCCACCTACCAAAATAATTAAGTATGGGATTCCTTTCTTTCCCAGCAACAAAGAATACATGGAAGCATCAGTTTTGTAGTAGAACCCAACATTATTGTAGGTGATTTCAATGCATTTTAGGGTGGTTGGAGTAGATTTTTAGATTCCTCTCTCCCCTTTCTCTCATTTTCTTCCTATATATTGTAAGGAGGGGAATTTTTCAAAGGGTTGCACAATTTATCTTTACAACCTCCCTTCTTCTCTTTCTGAAAGTGAATTTGTTTAGTACAAACCTCCCATTCAAGTTGTAATGTAAGTTTTTTACCTCTTGGAAATTTTAATGCACTGTATCAAATATTTGGAGAAATAATATAAGTCTTTAGATGATTTCAACCCTCTCTTGTGTTTATTACATTCTCTTGATCTCTCATTTAAATATTGGTTATCTGTACATGGTGGTTGTATAACATTTTAATTTTTTTGTTTAATGGAAAAATAGGTGTTCAATATTGCTTTTTGTGCATCACCTTTGTTCGTTTAGGTTTATTTTCTTGCATCTTATTAACCCTGTCTCCTTGGAAATTTATTATAAGTTTTAGAAAAGGTCCTCTACAATTTGAATGAGTGCATCAAAATAGAGGAATAGGAACTAGTTTTCATCCAGAGAAATTTCACAATTGTAAAGTCCCACACTTTGGGAAAACATCCATGTTATGCAATCACACTGATAGTTTCAACACATCGAGTTCTAGACATTCTAAGGTGTTGTGATTACGCATCAATAGTGAGTACAACCATTCACAAATTTCCTTATTAATTTTCATCTTAAATAATTACAATTGGTTTATAGAGTCAATGATAATCAATCTGTGTGAATTGATATCTATGTGAACAAAAATATTTAGAAACTTCACCCACATACATTAGGAAAAAAATGCATCCATTGAGGAATACCATTGTTATCTAAAGACCAGATACTTGTGTGAAAGATAAAAAATGCAGTCACCAGATGGATCATTTTTTCTACACAATTGTGTATAGGGTGGAACCATTTTACAAACACAAGAGGAAGTTTCAACAATCCAACTTCTTGGCCAACTTCAAAAAATAAATATAACTATTGATAGTGGTTGATAGAGAAAAAATTCTTCGAGATATAGATTACATTACAATTCATCCTGATGGCCATAAATTATGGGTGAGGATCCAAATAACTAGAAACACTTGGTATTTGGTGATGAGAAATGGTGCCTTAGACACATGCAAATGTTCCTGGGCTATAAGAGGAAACACATGTAAGGACATGTTTAAGGCATTGGAGTTTCGAAGGAGATGTTATCTTATGTTATATTTTCAAGCACTAGAAGTGGAAGGTAATTATATGTCATCGTATGTTCTAAGTAGCCATGTCTATTTCTAAGCATAATTCATAATGAAATAAACATCATTTTCTAATTGTGTTCCATTTATGTGCAGGATCCAATGCATATATAGAGAAAAAAAAGTAATTGAAGACATGTTCTTGGATGGCCCCTCCTCATCAAATCAAGCACCAAAAGTGGCAAGTAATTAAATATCATCATATGTGCCAAGTAGAAATGTCGATTGCTAAGCATAAGTCAAAACTAAATAAGCATAATTTCATAATTATGTTTCGTTCATGTGTTGGAGAAAAAAATATGTTGGAAAAAGAACATTTAATGAAGACACATTCCTAGATGGCCCCTTATCGCCACATAAAGCACCACAAGTGGAAGGTAATTCAATGTCACCATATGTTTTGAGTATCCATGTCAATTGCTAAGCATAATTCATAATGAAATAAGAATAATTTTGTAATTATGTTTGATTCTCGTGCAAGAGCTAACACATATACAAAGACAAATTTTTTAAATGAAGACACATTCCTGGATAACCCATCCTCACCAAATCAACATTCAATCACAATTGATGGTAACACCTAAGAGTAGGTAATTGATGCGAATTATATAAATTAACGTGCATATTTATGATTAGGTGACAATGTCTATTCTCAATCAAATATTACAAATGAGTGTTGAAGCCAAAATATTACCCAATGCATAGAACATCGGTTGTCATGCATTGATGGTATGAGGCTATTTTTCAATTGTATAATGAGATTGAAAAACAAAGTTCATAAGTAAATAACCTTCTATAGTGTCTTATATGTCACAAGAACTCCCGAAACATTTGGCGCTGGTGGGATGATGCTAAAAATCAATGCAACATTTATGCTAAACACATGTAAAGATTTCTTTAAGTCATTATTTGATACACCAACAAGAACAGATAAATGCATAATTTGAATGTGTTTAGAGGTTTAGGAGATGCCTAGAAGCATCAGATTCACTATATTTTACATTTAATGGAGATGTCAATGAGAGAACAATCACCCGCATGCATCCCCGAATTAGTGTGGGTAAAAGACGTCACCATAGTGTGACTAAGATGAAAGCCATCGTAGAATATTTGAACAGTCACACTGAAGACTATAAATGTTTCAAATTTCCTATAGAAAATGGTGAAAAGAGGACATAAATGAAACAAGTGGAACCTACAGGTGCAACATTGAATTATTAGCGTTAATTTGACTTCGGAAGAAACTTAAATTTTTGAGGCAAAGACTAACTTAATGATCATTTATTTTTTAGGTGGCACAAATACAAATGAAACATATGTGTGTGTCTGATTATATTTCAAAAAATTATTGTCTGCTCAAAGTGAGTATGTAATGTCCTTAATTTAAATACATTATTTCATTATATGTATAGTACAAATCCACATGCTAAACCTGTGTGTTTTTCATCTTGTCAAAAAACACATTGTGCAAGCCATGATGGATTTCAAAAAGGTGCAAACCAAGATGGTTTTTCACATTTTTGGATTGATGTAATTAATGTTTAGTAATTATTTTGTGTTAAACATGTGTTCTTTTAATCTTGTAGAAAAAAAAAAAGTTTTTCAGAGCATTGAAAAATACATTGTGTTTTTCACCACTTTGAAAAAACACAGTGCAGATTTCAACACGGTGAAAACCACAATGCTTTTCATCATTTTTGGACTTATGTAATTAATGTTTGCAAATTAATTTGTGATAATCCTATTTTTTTCCATCTTGTTGAAAGACACAATGTGTTTTTCATAAAAACACATTGTGTTTTTCAGAAAATTTGAAAAATACAATGAGATTTTCAACATGGTGCAAAACATGATGGTTTTCCACATTTGCATATTGATTTAATTAGTATTTATTAATTATAATCAGCTAAAACTATGTGTGATTTCATCTTGTTTTTTAGCACTTTGAAAAACACAATGTAGTTTTCAAAATGGAGTGAAGCATGATGGTTTTCCACCTTTTTGGACTGATGTAATTAATATTTAGTAATTATAATGTGTAAAATCCATTCGCTATTTCATCTTGTTGAAAAACACACTATTTTTTTTAGAACTTTAAAAAACACAATGCAGTTTTCAACATGGTGCAAACCAGGATGGTTTTTCTAATTTTTATATTGATGTCACTAATATTTAGTAATTATAATGTGAAAAACCTATGTGCTTTTCATCTTTTTGAAAAAATAGTGTGTTCTTAAAAACATTAAAAAACACACTATGGTTTTGAGAACTTTGAAAAAACACAATGCAGATTTCAACACGGTGCAAACCACAATGGTTTTCCACATTTTTGGATTGATGTTATTAATATACTATGCATACCAATGCTAAGGTATTAATATAATTAGTTGAAAAAAAAATACTAAATTGTTTTAAGGTATTTTGCATGTGTTATTATTTTCATAACAAAAAATAAATATAATTTTTTTACAATACTCAAAATATACATCACCTAAAATGATTAGTAATATTATTTACTCTTATAAAAACTAAAATTTACTACACATAACAACTCCAAGGTTTAAATATAATTAGTTGATTAATATTATTCTTAAATTTGTTAAAGTATTTTGCGGGTGTTATGATTTTCTTAACAAAAGATAAATATAATTTTTTTACAATACTCAAAATATACATCACCTAAAATGATTAGTAATATTATTTACTCTTATAAAAACTAAAATTTTCTACACATAACAAATCCAAGGTTTAAATATAATTTGTTGATTAATATTATTCTTAAATTTGTTAAAGTATTTTGCGGGTGTTAAGATTTTCTTAACAAAAGATAAATATATATTTTTTACAATAGTCACAATACACATCAGCTAAAATGATTAGTAATAGTATTTACTCTTATAAAAACTAAAATATACTACACATACCAAATCCAAGGTTTTAATCTAATTAGTTAAATAATAACATACTAAAATTTGTTAAATTATTTAGTGGGTGTTTTTATTTTGTTAACAAACGGTAAATATATATTTTTAGAATACTCACAATATACATCACCTAAAGTGATTAGTAGTATTAGTTACTTTTATAAAAACTAAAATATAATATGTATACCAACTCCAAGGTTTTAATCTAATTAGTTTAATAATAACATATTGAAGTTTATTAAAGTGTTTTGTGGATGTTATGATTTTCTTAACAAACAATAAATATATTTTTTACAATACTCTCATTATACATCACCTAAAACTATTAGTTATATTATTTACTATTATAGAAACTAAAATATACTAGGCATACTAACTCCAATTTTTTAATCTAATTCACAGGATAATAACATATTGAAATTTTTTCAAGTATTTTACAATACTGACAATATTATAATTATTTTGTGGCTATGAAAAAAACTCACTACCTTTACAACTATTATGAAAAAAAAATTCAAAATAAATACATAATAATTAAATTGATAATACTATCACCAATGTCAAATGTTGTTATAATTTTATTACCAAAAATTGACAAATATTAATTACAGAATTATTGTTATTAATTAATTTCAAACTGATGTCATTAACAATGTTTTTCTATATGTACTAATATTTATTAATAGAAAAATAAGTTTGAGGTATTCAAAAAGCAAGGAAATATATAAGTAACCTTTATATATTTTTAAAAAGCATCTTTTGATTTCGAAGGTTGCATGAACAATGACATTTAATTACAAAGTTGTATATTCGTTTATTAGCTATGCCTTTGTGATGTGGGAGCATAACTTGCAGAGACCATAACTTTCAATTCGACCATTTGACCATCTTGAAATTTACAGGGTAGTATAAATACATTAGAACTATGCTGAGGTAAAAGTTCCTTGTAAGGTTGTAGCCATTTTGGCACATTTTCGAGATGGATGATTTCATCTAGTGGCCTAAAATTGGCTTAGAACGTTTTTTTCACTTTTGACTAGGTCTTAGAAATTTAATAACGTTTGTTTTTCTTATTAGAATAAGTCAAAAATTTGTGTGATCCTTAATTTATTAATTCATATTTGGAACAAAAATTTTGGAGCCCATACATGATGTTTTTCTAGCAAGTAATGTTTGGCCTTTTAGGGTTTTTTAGCAATTTAGGTTTTTTGGCATTTTGAATTTTTTTAGAGTAGATGTCAAATAAAAGGTGGATTGTAAAGATATAAAAGATTATTTTGGATTCTTGAATGATAAGAAAAATATTTTCAAACTCCTAGTTTTTATCTAAATTTTTTTAATGTTTTTTTTGGAGGTATTTCAACCTCTTGCAGTTGGATTCACGTCAATTGGTATCAGAAACAGATTTAGATGTTGCATAAATAATTAAGGTAACATATTAAATTTTTTGTGTAATTGTTTCCTCTTTTTTATATAATCATGGCTAGAAACATGAGGGGAGGTTATTCCCAGATAAATAGACATATGCAGGAGCTATAGAGACATTTTTTTTAGCTCACAGGAGAAGTTACCCACCTTAGAAGAAGACAAGAAAATGGTGATGTAGACCCAAATAGTGACACTAAAGAAGTACCTCCATTGATCAATGAAGGAGGAGATGAAGAAGAAAATTAAAGAAATGAATAAACCTTGAATGAGAGACTATTTTAGGAGAGATTGATCTAAGATTGAGAGCAAAAGAATGATGAAATCAAGATTAATGTTCGTGATTATGGTGGATGGTTACGACAACAGGAGTTCATTGATTGGTTGAATCACATGGAAAAATTATTTGAGTGGAAAACCCTTTAAGAGGACAAGATGGTTAAGTTTGCATGCACTAAGTTGGCCGAACATGTATTGATCTAGTGGGATCACCTATAAAATAAAAGACAAAGGAATGGAAAGGTAAAGATACAAAAAAGGAATAAAATGGTAAAGAAGCTGAAAGAAAATTTTCTTCCTGAACATTATGCTTAGACAATCTTTCGAAGGTTCTAAAACCTAAGACAAATGGATCTCATCATTAAGGAGTATACCAACAAATTTTACAAGTTCTCAATTAGGGTGGAACAGGGAGAGTGTGAAGAACATAAGGCTACATGGTATATAAATGGGTTTAATTACACCATAAAAGATGAGTTGAGTATGCTCCTGATACATACCCTAGATGATGCTTATAAACTCACATTAAAGGATGAAGAAAATAACAAGAGTAATAATTTTAGATTAGGTGTAAAGAGAGGGTCATCATCATCTCTAATGAGAGAAAAGGGTAGATTTGATTCTAAAAAGGGTGAATTATCTAATGCAGAAGGGCATGAAGATTCTATTCAAATATGTGGTGACTACAAAAAAGGTAGGGGGTTTTCGAGGGGAAGTGGTTATAATGTAGGGCAGTTCTGGAATAGCCCCCAAAGTAAATATACATGTTATAGATGTGGTAAAGTGGGGCATAGATATTTTTATTTTCTGCACTATCCTACACAAGATATATGGCAAGGAGAAAAACCACGAGTAAATATGGTTAAAGCTAAAGTGGAAGAAGAAATCAAGGATGTTACAAACCTGGGTGAAAACCTCATTATAAAGAGGAAAAATATTGACCTAAGGAAGGAAAAATAATAGGATGTTGTTGGTGTTGATTTGTGGCTATGAACAAATATATTTTGAACAAGATGTACCTCTAAAGGAAAGGTCTACAAAATTATTATTGATGGTGGTAGTTGTGAAAATATGTTTCAACTATGATGGTTGATAAAATCGATTTGAAATGTCAGAAGCACCCATAGCCTTATTATATATCATGGTTAAATAAAGGGAATGAAGTAACCATAGATAAAATATAACTTATAAATTTATTGATTGGTAATACCTAGAAGGATGAGGTGTGGTGCAATGAAATCCCAATGTATGCATGTAATATATTATTGGGGAGGACTTATCAATACAATATAAAGGTTACACTTGATGGAAGGGAAAATAGATATAATTTTTGGAAGGATGGTGTAAAGTTGATCTTGTTACCATTAAAGGAAGAAGAGAAGAGTGAGGACTTATTGGATATAAAATAGTTTTTTATAGAAATGGAAGAAGTTGGCTAGTGTTATGCTTTGATGCCAAAGAAGGTGGAAATAGAGGATTTTAATATACATATTTCTTCATAAAAGGTACTAAATTAATACATAGATGTCATACCAGAAGAGCTACTATTGATGTGTAATCACATCACCCCTAAATTTCTGCAACTCGATGGGTTGAGACTCTTAGTGTGATTGCATAACATGGAGCTTCTCCTAAAGTGTGGGACTTCAAGAATCAAGAGAGATATCTAGATGAAGGTCAGTTCTTATTCCTTTGTTTGGGTGCACACATTCATATTTCAGAGAAGCTACTCTAAAACCTACACTAACTTACAAAGGAGACAGGGGTAAGGAGATGCAAGAAATAAAACCTAAAATAATAAGGGTGATGCACCAAAGGAATATTGAACACCCGCTTTATAACTAAACACAAACCATAAAACTATAAGACAACCACCATGCATAGATAACCAAAATATAATGAGAGATTGGAAGGATGGAATGAACACAAGAGAGGGTTGAAATCATCCAAAAACTTATCTTATTGCTCCAAAAATTTATACAGTGCATTATAGTAGCCAACAGGAAAAAATTGCATTACAGATTTAATGGGAGGTTTGAAACTACACAAATTCACCTGCAAAATAGAGAAGAAGGGAGGGTTGAAAGCAAAAATGTCCAACATATAGAAAAAATCCCCTCCTTATAACATATAGGACGAATGAGAGAGGACAAGAGAATAATTCGAAACCTACCTGAACCACCCCAAAAGAACATTGAATTTTCCTGCAAAAATGATGAGTTCCACTGCAAAAACCCATGACTCCATGTGTTGTTCCTTATTGGGTAAGAAAGGAAGCCCATACTTCATTATGATGGTAGGTGAGAAGCTTGACAGCCTAAAAAATGGCACACTATATTTTTTCATTTTTAAGAACTTATTCCCACTAATTTAAAGAACTCAGTAGTAGACGTTGAGAGATTTTTAAAAATTCCTCTCTTGCACAAATCAAATATTCCACTTGAAAGTTATGATCATCTAAAGGTTAGGGTCAGGCATTCCACTTGGGCTTCATGATTTATATTTCATTGTTGGACCCTATACATGTGGAGGGCATGCGTATGTTTTGGGACATGCCTTTGAATTTTACCTTTGAAGTTGCACTGATGAGGTACATGGCACCTTCCACTAACTCTTCCCATGTTTAGACTTTTCAACAACCAGTTCTGCATTTCTTAAACCCTAGACACATGGAGAGCTTGCACTCCTTTAGGGACTTTCCTTTTGAGCATCATACCAAAGGTGTGCCGAAGAGACACGTGGAGGCTTCAGTTGGATCTATCCATGCTTAGAATTTTCAATGGCTGGTGCAACCTTTTTGGACTTGTACACGTGGAGAGCCTGTGCTCGTTTGGGGACCTACCTTTGGATTTTACCTTTGAAGTTGTGTTGAAGAGACATGTGGAGGCTTCCACTGGCCTTTTTTATACTTAGCCGATTCAGGCTTCAGGTGAACAAATTATATGTGCCGAGATCCATGTGAGGGTATCTACTTTTGTTGAACATTTTGAAAGTGCACTGAACTGACATTTGGCACCTTCTGCGGATCTGTTGCTTTGCTTATTTTTTTCAACCGTCTGTTTCCCCAACATCCCGAAAATGTGAAGTCTGAAAACTTCGAGACTTCCTCCATTTTGCATTTGAGATTTGATATTCTTCAACATTTTTGTTGGCCATTCATTTTCCCACCTTCGATTACCATTTTCGAGCCTTCCTATAACTTGATATTTTGGGATCGAATGTGAGCTCGCACGGCTAAACCAACTTTTGTATTTCTCCTATGCAAAGTTTTTTCTGATCAATTTTTCCCAAGGGGTGAAATTGGATAACAATTTTGTGACTCACCTGATCACCTACCTGATAGGTGGAAAGATCAATTGCCTTGTTACATCTATTGGGAAAGGATTCATGAATGATAGCCCGATATTGACCTTGCATTTTGAATCTAGAACCTACCCTGCTACTAGTACTATCAATTTTCATAAGAAAATATTGAAGGTAAGATTTCTGAGAGTAGAAAATTGTCTTGACTTGGAACATTTACATGCCCATGAAATGTACTGCTACACTATTCACCTTTGGAGGCACATTGAACTGCACAATGATTCAACATAGGAGTAATTAAACCTGTGTCGAATCATTAGGGAAACTGAACCTAAACTAAAACAAGACAAATGTGCATATGCACTTAGAGGTATTTAAATCCTATGCTAATATTTACAAGGGTGAAACCTTTCCTTTTCAGTATAAATGTTTAAGGTAGATCTCGTTAACCAGAATCGGAAGATCTTCTCCATCCAATGTAGAAAATTGGACGGAATTGCTACTTTTACATCCTGTGACCATGTAGGGGCCACTCAAAATGGTATCAAACTTGGAATTCATTCCTGATTTTCCCTAATCTGCATCCCATTTCAGAACCAGGTCCCCTTCCTAAAAGGTCCTTGCTCTTGCTTTCCTCTCAAACCATCTTTTGAATAAATTTTCATATTTCTCTATCATTTGAACTACATGTTCTCTAATTTCTTCCAATTTCATAATTTTCCATACCTAGCTTCCATAGGCTCAAACTCAAATAACTCCAATTACTTCATGAGGTCCAATATAGGTAGCTCTAATGATATAGGAAACACTTCCTCTTTCCCATAAACTACCTTGTAAGGGGAATTACCTTTTGACATTTTTGGTGTGATACTATTAGCCCATAATGTTTATTTGAGCTTGGTATGACATGTCCTTTGATTTTCATCTAGAGTCCTTCTGATGATCCTTAGCATATTCTTATTTATGCACTCTTACTACCTATTACCCTGTGGATAATAGTTTGAAGAGGTGCTTAAGTAGGTTATATTCTTGACAGTTCATTTTGTGATCTTGGAACCTATGAATGCTAATGCATTGTCTAATATGATAGTGGTTGGTACTCTAACCCTAGTCACTATCCCTTCATAGAAGTCTAGTCTACTAGACTCATTTTCTGCTTTGAGTGCTAACACCTCGGTCCACTTGGTGAAATAGTCCGTTACTATGAGAATCCACTTGTGACCTTGGCTTGAGTTTGGATTGATGACCCCACTGAATTCTAATCACCATTGCATGAATGGTTGGTCAACTTAAATTGGGTGCAATGGAATTGATGTTAACTTTTCTTTACTTGTGAAGAATGGACATTTTTTGCACCTTTTTATCGAGGTGTAGCAGTCACTAAATACTGTGGGCCAATAATATACCTACCTTCATTATCTTGTGAGCTATTACTCATGGGGGAAAATGACCTCTTACCTCTCCATCGTGGAAGTCTTGTAACACCTTTCAAACCTAGCCTGTTCCAATGTATCTCAGTAGAGTGCTATTGATGTCTTTCTTGAATAAGACACCATCAACAAGCACAAATGGAATGGTTTATAATTTGAAGTATCTCCTCTTTGATTTTATCATTTCTAGAGGATGTAGGCCTATTTTTAGGAAGTGTATCATGTTTTCAGTCCAACAGTGATTAGGAACATTATCACTTGGTTGTTCTTATCCATCTTGTAGTATCGAAAAATCCCCATTTTCATTAATTTCTTGATCCTATTGGCTCGAGGCTATCTGTTCACATCGTCCCTTTCCAAAAAAACAATTGTTATCCATATTTCACCCCAAGCTAAATATTCAATCGAATCATGACCCCACATAGGAGGAAATCAATAAAAATCATTCAAATCCTGAAAATTGGTTACAAAAAGATTTAGCGACAAAGTGGCGGAGATGAAGAAAGAGAAAAGGATCTTGTACATAAAGAAATGACTTCATCGGGCCATTTCTACATCTTAAATCCATTCTCCAAGTTACATGTAGGAAGAACTATAAAATAATAGGGTTAGACAAGAAGGGAAGATGCTACAAAGGAGACATAAGTAAGAAGAAGGAAGAATGATGAAGATTCAAAGTCCTTGGGATTGAAACGGTTAAGGAAAAGGTCAAAAAATGACTAAGTATGGATGAGGCAGTAGAAGAGACACGTTTCCTAATGGTGCTTCTCCAAAGTGAATCCAAAAAGGGGGAGATCAAACTTGTGCCAGCCCTCCATGTAGAAAATGGTCAAAAAGAGTCAAGGGGTGGATAGAAAGCTTCAAAAAATGGCTAAGATGAAAGTGTAAGTGGAGGGTGCCAAGTGTCATCCTGGCGCATTTCCAAGAGTTGGTCCAATGGCAGAGACTCAAGTGAGTGCGAGCTCACCACATAGCCCAAAGTCAAAAATTAAGAAGGGCCATTGAAAATTCCACAAAGCAACGGAGGCCGACAAGTGTCAATTCGACACTTCTCCAAGGGAAATTTTGGGTCAAGTTTGTAAACAAGCATAGTGCCTCCACGTGTCCACAAAGGGGTTAGAGTTAGTTGAATAGTCAATGAATAAGCCAACTTGGCAGAAGCTACCAAGTGTCCTAAGGGTGATGTTTCAAGGGTTAAAAGATGAAATTGTTCTTGAGCGAGCACTAGACTGACGCGTGTCCTAGGGGAAGGTGGGGCGTCGGGGAAAAATTTAGGTTTTTTCCCTTTTTTGAAAAAAGATTAAAATTTGTAAAGAGGCCTGCCACTCTGTGAAGAGGAAAAATTCAACGTTCAAGCCTGATTCAGAGATGAGGTTGGGAGTCGGGGAAAAACTGAAATTTTTCCTTTCATCCAAAAGGCATAAAAGTAAACATGGAAGCAAATTTCCTAGCCAACCAAAAGGAGCCACGTGTTCATGCAGAGCTTCGGGGCTGTGTGAATTTTTAAAGTTTTGTGTTTTTGTGCAAAAGAAAAAATGTAAATTATGGACCCATGGACCTAATTTTTGTCCCAATATAGTTGCCACATATTTCAATCTAAAAGGGGGACCCAGTTTTCAAATTTTTTTCCCTCCCATTTGCATGGAATCAATTAAAACTTTGATGGGGCATATCTTTCGACCTAGGGCTTGAGAGATTACATATCTGATACCATTAGAAAGATATTGATCTCGTCTATGCCATGAGAGTCTAAAACTTTAATTTTTAGGAAGTTTGCTGGGATAAAAATGGAGAAAGGTCTTCGAGATTTCAATGTAGGATCATCAGTCTTAACATCCACATCAGATTCGATCTATTTTCCACCGTTTTCTCTTCCTTCAAGGCACTAAACCAAGGATCGATGAAAAAAAGATGGATTTGGGGGAAGATTTTAGTAGAAGCATTAACAATGGTTATTGAGCTTTGACCCACATTTTTCCGCTTCTCTCTCTCTCTCTCTTTCTTCTCTCCAATCAAATTTATAAATTTGGGGGCAGGTTTCAATTTAAAGGGTTTATTATTCTTAGTTTTATAGGATCCCATCTCCTTCTAGAAAAAAAATTGTTTGGTGTTGGCCTTCCATTAAAATTGTAATACATTTTTACCTTTTGGCTATTTTGTAAGGAACTGTATCAATCTATAGAGTAATAAAATATGTTTTTGATCAATCTTAGATCCTTCATGTTTCTTATTCTTCTATATATTCTCTCATTAGAGATATGGTTATCTATGCTTGTTTATTGTATGCATTTTATTAGTTTTTGTTGAAGGTAAACTAAGTGTTCATCATTCCTTTGGTGCATCACCTGGTAGTTTAGTTATTTCTTATTTCTGTAATCTTTTATCCCTATCTCCTTGGAAAGTTTTTTACTAGGTATAGATATAGATCTTATGTGAATCCTTATGTATGCACCTAAACAGAGGAATAAGGAACCAAAATTTAATCTAGAGAGATTTTCCAATTTGCAAGGTCCCACACCTTAGGAAAAGTTCCATGTTATGCAATCACACGAGATGATTCTGACTTAGAAAAGCACATCTTTAGAAGTAATTTGGGGGTGCGATGATTTCACACTAACAGTTTTGGCATGCCCAGTGGGACCAAGAGGTCTTCACTTGATTGCAACAAGATCAATATGCACTTCTTGTAAATCTCCAGCTTATTAGAATCTTTAGTTTGCATATCTGGTGGCTCCATCTAGTCAAACACCCATTCTCTGAGTTGCAAAATTGTTCTTTCCATCCATTTCCACTGATTTTCATCCATTATTCTTTCCATCTCTTTCATTATTTTCCATTCCATGAAGTTATGCAATCATGACTTCGTTCCCTTCATGGAACTCACACTTACAGTAGTAGAACAATCCACCCCTAATATATTTTACAACTCCTTCAAATCAGCTTTTTGAGAAAAGGAAAAATCAATATGTCCACGGTCCCTATGAGTAGTAATGCCAAAATTAGTTTGAATATGGAGCTTTCTAAGAGAAGGCGTATGGAAACAATGAAGACAATCAAATACAAACTCGTGGTATGCTAAAGAAGATCCAAAAAATGGAGGATGCCATGGTTCAGTCAAGGGGCATAACAAAAATGAAGGAATTTTAAATTGGTTTGCAAGGCACCTTGTCCATGGGAAGGCCCTTTTCTAAGACATTCCAACCCTCAAGAGAAGCTAGACTTCATGATTGAAATGCTCCCCCAACTTGCATAGTGGACTAAAGAGATTGAGGCTTATGAGTTGGAGTCAAGACAACCTTGTCAATGGGTAAGTCCACCACCTAATAGATTTTGTTCTTCTCTTTCTCAAAAAGCACCATCTCAACCTAAGCTCCAATTTCCAAGCTTCCCATTTTCTGCCCGAAGTGTTGATTCCATTCCTCCATTCCCTAGTCTTCCAACCCATTTCAGTTCCTCTTCTCCATTCCCTTCCAAACAATCATCCCATCCAAAAAAAACTAGAAGTTCAACCTCCCACCCCACTACAAATAATCGAAAAGATGGTTGAAACCCAACCTACCACTCCACTTTCTCTCTCAAGTCCAAGTTGGGAAGAGACCCGAGAAACAAGTCAAGGAGAAAATAAATGACAGAGAATTTGAAGAGTTAGGCTGCCAAATTTGGGTTTACAAAGATCCCCTTGATGGTCAAACCAATGGAGGAAGTTAGAGTTGAAGAAACAGTGGTGGTTGAGGTTGACTTTGCAGAAAAAGAAGAACAAGAACAAGATGAAGAGAATCAACAGTCTATTTATGGCACTTTTCCTTAAGAAGATACTGATCTAACCCAATCTACAGAACTAGTTGAAGAGGAGGGATAATCAGCTCTAAGTCCCATTGAAGAGAAGCAGATGGGAGATATCAAATCATAGTCGAAGCCACTCAATGAAGAAAGCATCATTGAATATTCCTTGCTTTCATTCGAAGGGCTTGATTTGGTTAATGAACCAATGATGGAGGAGGAACATACAGTTTTAGAGGCTCTAAGTGAGGATCTGGCCATAGAGGAACCTTCAGTTCTTTATCCCACTTCATATCCTTCAATCTCTAATGTTGAGGAGGACTTTTATCTTTTAAACTTCTTGTTTGAGGATGAGGAGAACCATGGTGATTAAATTTCAGATCAGGAGGACATCATGGAAGAGGTTGAACATTTGCAACATGACAGTATTGATTCATGGTCACCATTTTATTGATCTCTGTATATTTCTATTATATTTTTTTCTGCATCAGAAACCTTATTTTTGGATAATTGTGTGCTTACACCTATGACTACATTCATATCTAGTATGTGATCTCATAGTTGAATCTTATTGCATCTTATAAAAAATCTTTGGAATCAAGTTTGGAAGAATCAAATCTTCCATGATCTTCATAGGAGGAAGAAGAGAAACAATAGAAGAGTTCTACCATTCCTTCCACACAATTCACCCAAAGAGGTCTACAAGAAGAGTCCATTTTTGGAGTGGAAAATCAGAGAAATGGGCATATAAAATAGATCAGACCTTACCCAATCAAGTATTTAGCTTCATTGGAGCCAGAGGAGAAGCCAAATCTGGTTATGCCCATTTCAAGGCACGAGGATGATATGCAAAGTGCCAAGGACCAGCTGCAATGCCTCTTCAATCCAAATGCAGAGCAACTAAAAGAGGTATTAGTTTTGTCTTCAGTTGATACTTTGGTGATTTGGGTGGAATATCAGCTTGTAGTTCTTTTTTCTCTCATCCAACCAGCCATGTTCAATGCCAAATCAGTTACATGGCTGCCATTTTTAAGGAAAGGAAGTTGTTTTTTCCTGTGAGGTTCATGATTTTTTTGAGATCCTTTTGCTCTTGGTTAGAGTAGTGTAGATATCTTTTATTTCATTAAAAGAAGTGATTATACACAATATGCATATCTCATTTGAGGCATGTATGATTTGGTCTTTATATATAAGATTTTTTTGTATTGCTTCAGAGGGGTATGAGGTCAGGCTCTTAATTATTAAAGGTAAGAAGGATCATGTTTTTCTATAACAGTTGTAAATTCTGAAAGAAACAAATGCAGAAGTAGCTAAAGTCATTTCAAGATAGTCCATTTGAGGGATAGATGAGCCCTGGGAATAAAACAATTTTCTACTCTTAGAAATCTTCATTTCGAGATTTTCTTATAAAATTTGAGAGTACAAGTGATTGGGCTCATGAAAAAAAGGTATGATTAGTATTAAACTATTATTCTTGAGTCCATGCCCAAAAGATATGACAAAACAACTGATCTCTTCATCTAGTAGGCATATGTCCATGTGAGTCACCAAATTGTTATCCATAATTCCCCCGAGCTAAATATTGGATCGAATCATAACCCCACATAGGAGGGACCTGAGAAAACTCATTCAAATCATATAAATTTGTTGCAAGAAGATTCAACAATGAAGTGGCGGGGATGAAGAAAGATAAAAGGATCCTGTACAAAAAGAAATCATGCTATCAGGCCATTTCTACATCTTAAATCCATTCTCCAAGTTACACGTCGGAAGAACTATAAACTAGTAGGGTTAGACAAGAAGGAAAGATGCTACAAAGTAGCCAAAAGCAAGAAGAAGGGAGAACGAAGAAGATTCGAAGTCCTCGGGCTTGAAACGGTTCAGGAAAAGGTCAAAAAATGACTAAGTATGGAGTAGGCAGTAGAAGAGACATGTGTCCTAATGGCGCTTCTCCAAAGTGAATCCAAAAAGGGTGAGCTCAAACTTGTGCTAGCCCTCCACATAGCAAATGGTTAAAAAGAGTCACAGGGTGGGCATAAAACCTCAAAAAATGGCTAAGTATGAATTTGTAAGTGGAGGGTGCCAAACGGAGGGTGACAAATGTCAGCTTGGCACATTTCCAAGAGTTGGTCCAAAGGAGGAGACCCAAGTGAGCATGAGCTTGCCATGTAACCAAATCAGTAGAGGCCAAGAAGTGTCAACTCGATGCTCCTCCAAGGGAAACATTGGGTCATGTATGTCAACAATCATGGTGCCTGCAGGTGTCCTCAAAGGGGGCAGAGTTAGTTGAATAGTCAATGCATAAGAAAGGCCAACGCAAGATGCCATGTTTCATAACGACAATTTTTTAAGGGTTGAAAGGAGAAAAGGTTCCTGAGCGAGTGCTAGACTAACGCGTGGCCCAGGGGAAGGTGGGGCGTCGGGGAAAAAGTTAATTTTTTCCCTTTGCAACAAAAATATTAAAAGTTATAAAGAGGTCCACGACTCGGCCAAGAGGAAAAATTCAGCGTTTGAGCCCGAGTCAAAGCCAAGGCAGGGAGTAGGGGAAAAACTTAAAGTTTTCCTTTCATCCAAAAGACATAAAATTAAAGATGGAATCACATTTCCTAGCCAACTAAAAAAAATCCACGTGTTCATGCGGAGTTTCGGGGCTGCGGGTATTTTTAAAGTTTGCATTTTTTTGTAAAAGACAAAATGTATATTCTGGACCCATGGACCTGATTTTTGTTCCAATCTGTCTACCATGTGTGCCAATCGAAAAGGTGGACCCATTTTTCAAATTGTTTTCCCTCCCATTTGTACGAAATTGATTCAAACTTTGGAGGGGCATATATTTTGACCCAAGGATTGAGAGATTTCATATCTGATACCATTGGAAAGATATTGATCTTTTTTATGCCATGGGAGACTGAAAATTTAATTTTTGAGAGGTTAGGTGGAAGAAAAATGGAGAAATGTCTTCGAGATTTCAATGCAGGATCATCAATCTCAACAACTAGATTGGATTCAATCTATTTTCCACCATTTCCTCTTACTCCAAGGTGCTAAACCAAATATTGATGGAAAAAAGATGGATTTAAGGGTAGATTTTAGTAGAAGCATTAACAACGGTGGTTGAGCATCGACCCACAGTTTCCCGCTTCTCTCTCTCTCTCTCTCTTTATTTTCTCTGATTGAATCTATAAATTTAGGGATAGGATTCATTGTAAGGGGTTTGATATTATTAGTTTTGCAGGCTCCCTTCTCTTTCTGGAAAAATATTTGTGGGGTTTAGGCCTTCCATTAAAATTGTAATACATTTCTCCCTTTCGGATATTCTGTAATGAATTGTATCAATCTATAAAGCAATAAAATATATTTGTGATCGATCTTAGATCCTTCATGTTTCTTTTGCTTCTATGTAGTCTCTCGTTACAGATCAGGATATCTATGCTTTTTTATTGTATGCATTTTATTTGTTTGTGTCAAAGGTAAAGTAAGTGTTCATCATTCGTTTGGTGCATCACCTGGTAGTTTAGTTATTTCTTATTTTTGTACTCTTTTATCCTTGTCTCTTTGGTAAGTTTTAGACTAGGTATAGATATAGATCCTCTACAAACCCTTACGTATGCACCTAAACAGAGTAATAAGGAAACAACCTCTAAGCTAGAGAGCTTTTCTAATTTGCAAGGTCCCACACCTTAGGAAAATTCCCATGTTATGTAATCAAACCAAATGATTTTGAATTAGAAAAGAAAATCTTTAGAAGTCATTTGGGGGTGTTGTGATTTCACACTAACACCAGCTTAGTGACCTTAATTTCAATGTCATATTCCATGACATGAGTGATCCATCCTGCACATTTCTCATTTACATCTTTATTCAAAAATAAGTCCTTAACTCCCGCATGAGAAACTAGTAGCTGGATCTTGTTATTTGAAACTAGGTGCTTGAACTTCTTCAAACTTCTGATGAATAAAAAAACATGTTTTTCAATGAAAGAGTACATAGTTTCATATTCCTCCAAACCTTGACTAAAGAAGGAAATTGGATGCTCAGAACCTTCTTTCTTTTGTTGCACTAGGATTGCAGAAATTGCTTCTCCACCACCAAAGGCATAGAGCATGAAGTCCTAGGAGAAGTCTGGATTGACAATAGTTGGAGCTTGAGATATAACATCTTTGATTTATTCAAATATTTCTTTTCCTTCAGTGCTCCACCTAAAATCCACACTCTTCTTTAAAATTCATGTTATTGGTTTCACGAGAGTGGAAAATTTTGACACAAACCTGTGAAAAAAATTGACCCTTCCCAGAAAGCTCTGAAGATCCTTTTTATGACTTTGCAATGGTAATGCTCGGATTGCTTCAACTCTTTCTAGGTCAATCGTCAATCCTTCCATTGACAAAATATTCCCTAGGATCTTGCCTACACAAGCTAGGAATATCATTTTTTTACGATTTAATGATACCCCAAATCTTCTACATCTTTGAAATACCTGTCTAAGATGAAAGAGGTGATCTGCTACATTTTTAAAGAACATTATGATATTGTCAACATATATTACTACTATTTTTTTATCAACCCCCTGAATACCATATCCATCTTCCTTTGAAATGTGGCCCCAACATTAGATAATCTAAATGGTATCTTCCTGTAGGTGTAGGTGCCCCACTTGGTGGTGAAATCCATTTTGAATTGATCGTCTTATTTCACCATTATCATATTATACCCTGAGTATCCATCTAGGAGACAAAACCTTTCTAATCACGCTACAAACTTTAAGATTTGTTCCATTGAAGGAAGTCGATAGTGGTCTTTGAGAGATTCCGTGTTCAAGTCTCAGAAGTCCATCCATAACTTTATTTCCCCGTTCTTCTTCCTGACTAAAATGAATTTTCTATCCCAGCGTGAATGTTTGATTGGAAATATAATTATTTCCTTTATTATCTTGTTTAGATGTTTCTTTAGAAGAGGTTCAATATGCGGGTTGACTGGTCTTTTCTTCTACCTGATGGGCTTAGCATCTGAATCCATTTTTATGGTATGTTGTGCAAACATCGGATTGAATCCTGTTGGGTTTTTAAAATGATCCCATTTAACAAACCACAGTTAGGGGATACCAAGTCTCTCCTCTTTAATCGGTGAGGTTCCCTTACTGAAAGAAAGTAATAAACTTATATACAAATGTACAAATTTACAAGCATGGAGTCTTGTTACTTTAAAACATTTTATGCCAAAAGATCATCAATACGAAAGGATGGAAGAATTAAGGAGATGAGGAAGGACAAACATAATAATACCTTCAAGAGATATAGATGGCAGAGTATCATGTTATACGTATTAAACCACGGAAATGCAGAATAGAATCATTCGCTTTCATAACCAGTATAATTCTAAAGACACAAAGTTCCAGAAATCAAACAAACAAGAACACAAAGTTTCTTATCATGAAAGATGGATGATTCCCAAGTTCCAGACACAGAAAGAAGAAAGAAGAGGAAGAAAGGGGAAAATTTTTGTATTGATTACTTTGAATCTATTACTTTATAGAGTACCAGGATCTAACCCAAACAACAGCATGGAGAAGCCATTAAATGATTTCCAAGAATGGTTTCATTCAGTTCCAAAAATGATTAAAACTGATTCAAGAAACTGATGTCT
Organism: Taxus chinensis; assembly: GCA_019776745.2. Lineage (NCBI taxonomy): Eukaryota > Viridiplantae > Streptophyta > Pinopsida > Cupressales > Taxaceae > Taxus > Taxus chinensis. The sequence goes on along the minus strand of CM034155.1, from coordinate 414,399,585 downwards.
GAGTTTCTCCAATGCCTCGGCCATGTCCATGTCTGGTAGCAAAACCAGACACATTGAATCGTAGTCGTCCACCTTGCCTTTGTAAACTTTAAATTTGAGTCGTCCACGTGGGAGAGATTTTAACTGAAGCAGGCCTGTAAATTCCTTTTCCATTTTTTGCCTTTTGGATAAATGGCGTTTTGGAACATTTCAGCCTGCTCACTCACTTTTGATATAGTCTTGACATGTGGCCTTACTTGAGTGGAGACAGAGTCTTAGCTCACTTTTATAATTTTATATTCTTTCAATGCGGGATCAAAAACACAAATTGCTCCACCGGCCTGCCTCTCCATTTTGACCTTCAATGCGGGCTTAATATTTGACTTTCTCCCTTGGCATGGGTGGAATTGCAAGTCACTTTTTAACTTTAATATTCTTTAATGAAAACAAGGCTCAAATTCCCAAATCTCCCTGATGGTCCGCTTTCTCGCTTTGACTTTGTTGACCTCTAGAGACATGGAGAGCTGATGCTAATTTGAGTTTCCACTTTGGAAACGCCTACTGATATTGTTCCGAGTTGACACATGGATCCTTCTACTTTCCCTAAAATTTTCAATGGCCAACTCTATGTCTCTATTGACTTTGACCACATGGCAAGTTGGCGCTCATTTGGAGATTGGCCCTTTGATTTCACTTTTTAAATTGCATCATTGAGTTATGTGAAGGATTGCACCGACCTGATCAGCTTTGTCCCTTTTTATACCTAGGACATGTGGAAAGCTGACACAAGTTTGAAAAATTCCCCTAGCTTTAACTCTTTAATTTGGAACATTGAAGAATGTGGCATTGTCTGTTGAACCTTCCATACTTATTTGATTTATGCTTGTTATGTCTTCATTTTAGACTTGGGACATCGGAAAAGCCTACGCTTATTTGAAGACCCGCCCTTGCGCCCTGCCCTTCGAGTTGTGCCATTTGGATGCATGGAGGATTTTATAGTCACTTAAAACATGGCCATACCGCATCCAATTAGATATATTCATGTACTACATATGGATGCTAGGTAAACCATTGACGAGGACGAAACGCCTATCGTTCCCAACTACAGGAAAAAATAAAAAGAAGGGGAAAAACCCCACCATTATGACCAAATTTTAGATTGTTCTCCATGGAATGGAAAACTGCAAACAATACCAGGCTTGACACGATCAAATACTCTAAGGTACTAACTCAAAAATTTTGAAACTTGACTTCAAAAAGAGGGTAATTTTGAGGACAACAACAACTAGCTCTTTCTGGGGATGACTTAACAGAAGAATGAGGAAAGATAAAGAACCATAGGAAAGCTTAGGGAAACCAGACCAGTGCCTTATCCATTGGGCAAAGAGAGTCAAAGGAAAACCAACACAGAATAAAAAACACACAAAAAATAAAAACAAACCAAAAATGAAAGATAAAAGCAAAACACAAACAAACGACCCAAAATAAAAAAGATAGCATCATAGAGTTTCTTGTGCCAATTCCTTTGAGATTCATTAACAAGCTTCCAAACAATGGTTACTAGATTCTTGTTTGTTGATTCTGCTTGTCCATTCCCTTGGGGCTAGTATTCTAAAGAGTGAGAAAGGGAAATTCCATAACCATAGAAGAAATCAATCATATCAGAAGAAGAAAATTTTGAAGCATTATCAATCACAATCTTGTTTGGTACCCCAAACCTTATCAATATGTTCTCCTTAATGAGACTACACACTACCTCAGAAGTAGTGATTTTGACTTGGATGGCCCCTACCGACTTTGTGAAGTAGTTGGTAGCAGTTAGCACATGAGTATGCCTATTAATGGAGGGTGGGTTAAGAGTTCCATTGAAATCTAATCCCCACTATTGAAAGGGTTCATCAATCACAACTAGTTTTAGTGGAAAAGTAGCTATCTTACGTCTCCCAACAAAATTTTGACACGATTCACATTTACCTACCCATTTGGATGCATCTCTGAATAGTGTAGGCCAATAGTACCCAACATGAAATATTTTGTTAGTAGTGTTAGGAGAAGAAAAGTGACCTCCACAAGCTTGATCATGAAAAGATAAGAACAAATTATTTTGTTTCTCTTTGTCTATAGACTTCAAGAATCTTCCATTAATGCCTCGCTTGAACAAGGAATTCTCCCATAGTACATACTGTGCAGACCTTAGCTTAATTGTCATCTTATCCTTGCCACTCAAGTAATATGGAGACTCTCTATAGGTCAGAAAATGTGAAATATTTGCACATTATTCATTTGTTGAATTGAGGAAAAGGACAACACGAACATCAACTTATTCTTTGAAAAATATTGCATCAACTCCTTCAACAATAAGTTAACAGAAGCCTTTACCAAGGACTAGCTTAGTTGGATTGATATCAAGGCCATATTCCTAGACCTTTTCTACCCAATTACCTCTATTAGTTTGAAACTCTTGTTGTGTAAGAATGGTTTTGATGGTTGTATCAGGAATAAGTACAATAGAGTGAGAATTAAGAATAGAAAAATGAAACTACTTGACATCTTTTACCACTATAAATGCATTTTTCTCCATCATAGTATATTTCAACTCACAAGCTTTAGAATATAGCTCATGAAGGAAATAGGAAACTCATGACCCTCAAAATTCTTCTGAGTCAGCACAACAACTAGGGTAAACTCTATAGCATAGCAAAAGATGATAAAGTCCTTGTTGAAATCAGGACATGCCAAGGTGGGGGTTTTAGAAATGGCTTGCTTAACACCTTAAAATTCCACCTTACCCTTAGAAGACCAACAAAAAAATTTATTTCCTTTCATCATGTGAGAAATGATCATAATCAACTCTATAAAGTCAGGGATGAATCTCCTCAGGAAATTAATCTTACCAAAGAAAGAGTGAACACCCTGTTTACTTATGGGAAGGGGAATCTACTGGATTTATTGAACTCTTTCTGGATCTATCTCCATTCCCTCTTTGGAGACAATGTGCCCCAGTAACTTTCCCTAAGTGACATAAAAGACAAAATTCTTTGGATTAAGAGAGAATGCATGCTCTCTGCACTTCTGGAGGACTGCTTCAAGATGTTGAAAGTGGTCTACCATTATTTTGGAGAAAATATTCAAATCATCAAGCCACAAAACCACACACTTTCCCTTCAAATTTCTAAAAGCCAAGTCCATTTCCCTCTAAAAGCTAGCACCAGCATTGATAATACCAAACAAGAAATTTTGTAAGAAAAGGTGCCCCAAGGAGTAGTGAAAGTAGTTTTGCGTTGATTTGAGGTACTGACCTCAACTAGATTATATCTAGAGAATCCATCCAACATATAAAACATCTCTGAGACTATACAACTTGCAAAACCTGATCCACCATGGGAAGAGGATAATTTTCCTTTAGATAATCCTGATTCAAATTCTTGAAATCCACACATATGTGAATCTCACCATTCTTCTTCCTGACAGGATCGATGTTGACAATCCACGTTGAATGTTGTATAGGAAAGATGATTTTTTCCTTTAGCAACTTCTGAATCTCTTGGAAAATAGTGCCAACAACCTTGGTATTATATTTCGTTTAGTTTTTCTTGAATGGTTTGATCCCAGGTTTCAGAGTGATAAAATTATGCATCTACTTTGGCTAAAAAAGACATGAGATCATCATACGAATAGGATAAAACACTAACATTACTTTTTATCATATTTACTTCCTTATTATTTTCCTCTTGAGTGTAGAATTTCATAATTCACCATGTTAGGTTCATCAAGACTCCTAATATTCACTTTTTCACACTCAGAAAAATATCGATCTCCTTGGGAAGTTTTAGACTTAATGTCACTTTTGTGCATATCAAATAGGTCCTCCAAACTCACTAGCCCTTTAGGGATCTTGTTACCTTTCAATTTTATGCATCCATCTTGATCCATCTCTTCATTGAAATCCCCTTCACTAAAGGATACTCACTCTCTAGGTAAGGTATTACTTCCTTCAAAATACAGCTGGTTAAAATTATCCCTAATCTCCAAGAAAGAGAGAAAATGTCGATCATCATTGAAAACCTACCAGTTATTTGCATTATGTGGTACACTAGGCCTATGAATCATTTCAATGGTAAATTTTTACTTAGAGAAATATGGATGAGGAATCAACAAAGATCCTGAGACAGCTAGAGAATCAGCTCTAGTGTTCCTTTCTCTTGGCACAACTTCAACGGAGAAAGCATTAAGAAACTCTATGGAATCCTAGACAAGATTCCTATAATGTTTCAATCTCTTATTCTTGACTTGGAAAATATATCTGAGTTGTTTCAGTATCTGATCTGCATCACCATGAGCACAAAGATTCTTCACTCCCATCTCATTTTCTATGCACAATCCTAGTATAAGCACCTCATATTCAGCTATATTATTTGTATTTTCAAAATAGATTTTGAAGGAGAAATGATGAACACTCCCTTCTAGAGATGTCAACACCACACTAGTCCTAGAACCAACTAAAGAGTAGCTTCCATCAAACTATAGAGTCCAAATGCCATTAGGGTCATGAATAAATCCCTTAGAAAGCCTTTCCTGATCTTGCGACATGATGATGTAGTTGTCATGCCTTCCATCCTCATAGAGTATATGTGCTTTTGGGTCATCAATATTTTGCACAATGTACTCAATCTATTTCTTAGGTAGCAACTTCTTCATATTTCCATTGTCTGGGATCAAAGCATGCAACTAGTACATTTAAATCTCACCTCCTACCTCCCTACATAAATTTCTTCTCAGCAACATCCCATAAGAGGGCGGAATATTAGCTACCAAAATGGTGGTTAAGACCCTTTTCTCTGAAAAAGTAGAAAAAGCTACTTATCCATCTTTAATTCTACCAAATAGAGGTACTTTCCTACTTTCCATGGAATAACAGGAACAAAAGTCACGTGTTAGGGTCAGACCTAGAGCGTGAGCTACCTTTGCAGGCATTACATTATCTGATCCTCCTGAATCTATAACATTATTACTGAGTTTATGGCCAACTATGAGAAGGGTCACATAAAATGGTTCAATTTTTTCATTAGGAGAAGTGACTGTAGCCACAACGCTTGATTGAGGTGAGGAAGAGGGGATGGAAAAAAGGCCTTTAGAAGTACTGGATGATACTTTTGATTTGGAATTTACAAATTATACCATTTTACCAAAATATTTTGGATGAGTCTGGTAAAATTCTACCTCTGAAATTTGGATTTTAGTCTTTTTTAGGTTATCAATAATATCAAATGTTCCAGAGGTAAATGGGGCATAATTGCTAGGAACTTAAGAGACTCTTGATATAATTTTTTTACAATTTGAACGAGAAGGAGTTTTGGAAACAAAAGTAGAAGAAGGGGAATTAGAATTACTCACCTTTTGTGTGGATACAATGGGAATAGAAGCTCCTCTTCTTGCCATCACTAGAATAGTTGTAGGAAGATCCTTGGACTTCTTGGAAGACTTCACCACTTTCTCTTCTCTCCTTTTTTTCTCCTGATTCATAACAACATATGACTCACTATTCATATCAGCCACTCTCTCATCATATTCATCTTCATCATCCATACCTTCAGTGGTGAGGAAATGAACTTGTGATCCATCAAGTTCCTCCAGTTCTTCAACTTCTTCTTCTGGTTCTTCATAGAGTTCATTACACTCCTCGTCATTAGGTTATTACACTTCACAACTTAAATTGAAAGGAACCTTGATGGGTGGGCCTTCAATAGCCAATCTAGTATGAGAAGAAGGAAAAGGGTTCTTAGGCTTAAAATTCATCCTTGGAGCATCGTCGTGAGGGGAATACAGAACCAATTATTTCTTGAGAGAAATAATATCAATTACAAGCTTCTATACTAATTGATTAGAACTGGCTCTAGAGGAAGAGGAAGAGGAAGAAGCTTTAGATTTGGAGGATTCTCTTTTCAGTTTACCAGACATGGTCAAATCATCCTCCATGCTGATATTCGAATGCTAATTAGCATCCAAAGTTGCAAGGCTATCTCTCTTTAATACATAACTCGCTTCAGGCAATCGGGCATTGAGGAAGAAGAAATTTTTGATTTGATCCACTAGACGAGTGTTCTGTGGAATTTTATTAATTAGCTTGTTTAATTTAACCACAAAATCCCTCAAGGGCTCAAATGGTTCCTTCTTTATATGAGAAATTTGTGCTAATAGAGCATGGACATCCTCAATAGGTTTGAAATGCTACTACAACTAAGTAGTCATGGTATTCCAACTCGTGATAGACCCAACAGGAAGATTGTAGAACCAATCAATAGCATTCTCCTGCAATGTCTTCACAAAAAGCTTAACAAAGACATCTTCATGTTCAACCCGAAGAATCCCACATGCAATAATGAAGGCTGTAATGTGTTCATCTGAATGAACCTTCCCATCACCCCGAAACTTGGGAAAAGTTTTCCTATTACCCCTACATAACTCTTGTAATGCCCGAGGAATAGAAAGAGACCCAACCTATTGTCCCCAAGGCACAAGAACTACCATCTTTGGAAAAAATTACTGAAGGGGAACTTAAACAACAACGTGAATGAAATCACAAAGATTAGGATAGAGATGTTCCTAAGGAATGCTATATTTAGAATTTTTGTCTTTAGTAGGAGGCGTGCTAGTAGAACGAGTCCTTCTATTCCTTCTTACTGGAAGAGAAAAATTTTGTTTCTCCAAAAGTTGAAAATGGGAATCCTTAAGCCCAAGAGCTTTCCTCCCATGTGTATACCATAGAGTCGCCAGACCAACAATGATCTTAAACTTATTATTTTAGAAAGGAACCTGTTAAAACGAAATCCCTAGTAGAGTCACCAAAAATCATTGGGTGTTTAAAATGATCCCTTTTAAGAAACCATAGTCAGGGGATAGTAAGTCCCTCCACTTTAATGGGAGAGGTTCCCTTATTGAAAGAAAGCAACAAACTTATATACAAATGTACAACTTTCAAAGCATGAGTCATGTTACTTTGAAATGTTTTAATCCAAAAGATCATCAATATGAAAGGATAGAAGAATTAAGGAGATGAGGAAGGAAGAACATATCAATACCTTAAGGAGATATAGATGGAAGAGTATCACCTTTTACTTATTAAACTAGGGAGATGCAAAATAGAATCATTCGCTTTCATAACCAGTAATTCCAAAGACACAAAGTTTCTTATCATAAAATATGGATGATTCCCAAGTTCTAGACATGAAAAGAAGAAAGAAGATGAAAAAAGCAGGAAAATTTTGTATTGATTACTTTGAATCTGTTACTTTACAGAGTACCAAGATCCAACCCAAACAACAACATGTAGAAGCCATTAAATAATTTCCAAGAACAGTTTCATTCAGTTACAAAAATGATTCGAGAAACTGATTTGAGAAACTAATGTCTAAGTTTCTCTAATGCCTTGGCCATTTCCATGTCTGACAGTGAAACCAGTCGCATTAAATCATAGTCATCCACCGTGCCTTTTCAAACTTTAAATTCAAACCATCCACCGTTCCTTTTACATTTTGTGCCTTTTGGAGAAATGGCATTTTAGAGTATTTTGGCCCACTCACCCACTTTTGATATGGTCCTGACACGTGGCCTTACTTGAGTGGAGAGAAAGTTGGGGGTCACATTTATAATTTTACCCTTTTTCAATGCGGGCTTAAAAACCCAAATTGCTTTGTTGTCCCACCTCTCTAGTTTGACCTTCGATGTGGGATTAATATTTGAATTTTTCCCTTGGTGTGGGCAGGGATGCAGGTCACTTTTTAACTTCAATCTCCTTTAATGAAAACAAGGCTCAAATTCCCAAATCTCCCCGATGGCCCAATTTCACCCTTTGACTTTGTTGAACTCTAGACACATGGAGAGCTGGTGCTCATTTGAGTTTTTGCTTTGGATACGCCTCCTGAAATTACACCGAGTTGACACATGGTTCCTTCCTCCAGTCCTAAAATTTTGAATGGCCAACTCTGTCTCTACATTGATTTTGACCACATGTCGAGATGGCACTCATTTAGAGATTATCCCTTGGATTTCACTTCTGAAATTATGTCGTTTAGGCACGTGGAGGATTCTGCCAACCCTCTCATACTTAGTCAATTTAAAGAATTGGTTTTGTCCCTTTTTTACATCTTGGACACATGGAAAGTCGACGTAACTTTGAGAGCTGCCACTAGCTTTGACTCTTGAAGTTGTGTTGTTGAGGCATGTGGAGCCATCTGCTGAACCTTCCATACTTAGCCTATTTAGGCTTGTTCTGTCTTCATTTTAGACCTGGGACATGTAGAAAACCTACACTTATTTTAAGACTATCCCTTGTGCCATGCCCTTAGAATTGTGCCATTTGGACACGTGGAGGGTTCCGTTGTCACTTAAAACATGGTCATACCACATCCTATTGCTATCCAATTTTTTTCTCCTTTTAAAGTTGAGAATCTTCATAGATTTGACATGGAGCTTAGAGACAGATAGATGATAATGTATGTTGGTTTGAAGCTAGGGATGAGATATAACTGGCCCTTTGTCACTCAGATTGTGTAGAGATGGATAGCACCTTAAAGAGGATTTGACCTACCCTCACTACTTTAAGTTGTTCCTCTTTAACCAGGGTGAGAGGACCCTTAGTGTAACCTCTGTTTGATGAAGGATATGGCAATATCCTTCTTTTGGAAAAATTTTATGAAAAAAAACTTGGGAAAGTATGATCAATACTCCATAAATTAACTCTCAAGAGTTTTCACTTCTAAAAGATGGAGATACTTTCTGTTATCACCGAATCACAACACCCCTGTGTTTATAAAAGTGCATATAATTGAACTCACGGTGTGATTGGATAACATTGGTACTATCTCCAAGTTGTGGGACTTGTTTCTTGAGATAGACGTCCAGAGAAAGCTGGTTCTTGCTCCTAAACTACCTGCCACAATCTACTCTAATGCAGGGGAAACTAACTATTCTAATCTAATTTTCCAAGGGACTAGGGAGAGAGAATGCATAAAATGAAAGCCTACACTAAAGCGGTGATACACCAGAAAAGGAGGGTGTGAGAGTAGTCTCCAATTGTGTGAAATACAGAGGCAAAGTGCACACTAGAAGAGGTGATGACAATTCTCCATAATCTAGCAAAATGCATTCACAACAATATTCCAAGCATACACAATGATAATGAATCCCTTTAAGAACATAATAATAGAAACAATATTCTTGTAGAAAGATTAAAGGGGCGAGAAGAATGCAAGAAAACACAGCATGGGAAGATACATCCACAAACTGATATTTTATTGCTTCATGATATGCACAGTTCAATCTATTACAAGATAAGGGCCTGGATCACCATGCAAGGAGTCCACTACAAGGGTCTGCAGCACATTGGCTTCACAAATCAATTTTCTGACAGAGCTTTGCTACAAAAATAACTACCCTTTTTTACAATGAGCCGGACACTCCAATTTATAGAAAAAATGAGAAAAGAGAGAGAGGGAAAAATGGAAATCTTGAAATCTGTCCTTCAACCACCTATAAGAGGAAATAAATGCAGTAAAATGATTATATATTTCTTACAAAATGCTCCCCATACTATCCCAGGTGGTGCAACAGAGAAAGAATGATGGCCATGCCTCTTCATTGTACTCCCAACCACCAAAATAAAACTCTATTATGAACCCGGCCACATTTTCTTAAAAATCTCAATCAATCTCTCATCAAATATATAATTTCTTGATTTTTTTGTGTTGGGATCAGAGTCACGATTCCAATGGTACCAATTTCGTGTGATTTTGTTGAGAAATGCAAACGTTATGGGCTTCTAAGTGCGGGCAGCTATTTTAGGTCTGGCAGGTGTTTTCTGTCATTTGACGGGAATGAGCATTAACTGACCAGAGCTGAATATGTTTTGTGGTGGTGTAGAGGACATCGTGCTCGTTCTATAAAGTCTAATTTTGTGAAAATTGGAGCTCGGAGTCAAAAGTTATGGCCGTTTGAAGTTTCACGGGTCAAACGTTTGACTTTTTTTCTCTGCCTTCGGCCGCTTCGGCTTTTCACATCCCCCACGTACTTTTGGCTTGGATGTTCCAAACTGCCTGGGACAAATTTTTTCGATCTGCCCAAAATGGGCTTCCTCGTCCCTCATTCGGCTGATGACATGTGGTGTTGCTTGATTGGCTTTCGGCTCCTTCGGCTATCTGCGTCCCACGCATTCCTTTGTCCCACATGTCCTGGACTGTCCGGGACAAATTCTTCCGGTTCACCCGATTCGGCCGGTTTGTGTACCTTTGTCCCACATGTCCTGAACTGCTTAGTGCGAAAGTTCCCTGTTTCACACGAATCGACCGGTTCGCGTCCTCCGCGTACTTTTGTTTCGGCTATCCCAAACTTCACCCTTTTCACCTTTTTCACGTCCCTCACGTACCTACAGCCCAGTTGTCCCAATTTCTGCGTGAATTTCCTGGCGGCCTTTTGGCCGGTTCGCACCTAGATGTCCCTCATGTCTCGATTGTTGCGAGGACTAGGACTTAGCCATTTTTCATGATTCTTCCTGGCCCAAGCTTGTTTTCTGCAACTTTTTCACATTTTTAAAGAAGTCGAGGGGACCCCAGAAACACAATTTTTTACTTGCATCAATATATTTTCTTGGAACTAAAGAATTTTGATGCATGTTATCAAAATTACCTTGAGGGGTGAATTTTGGATAACACTTTCAAAACAAGGCTAAGGTTATTGAAGACATTATGGAATCCTGATTGCTTTTGCATATTTTAGCAGTAAAATTTATACATTTGTGGACACTCAAGGAAAATAGGGGTAGTTCAGGAAGGATTCATGGTTTTTGAATAATTTTGGTGGGAGATTAAGTAGGATAAAATTGATTATACCAGATCTTTGAGAGACTTCACAACAATTGGAAAGATAAATGATAGAAAGCTTCAAAATAGATAAGATATTCCTTCAACTAGAAGGTCTGCTTTAATGGAGGTCGAAATTAACATGCTTTCACACAATATCCAAGAATTTAAGACAAAATATCGAGCTAAATACTCAATAAAACATGAAAAAACCCTAGTTCCTGACGCCTAAGATACAATTGAAGGCTTACAGACAATCTTTATCAACAAATGAGAGTGAAGTGATTTTAAATTTTTTTATCTCATCATAGGATGAAAGCCCTTCTTGAAATAAAATTTAAAATGCCACTAAACTGTCACAAGGATGAGATATTGTGTGATTCAGAGGGACTTTGACAAAAGATTGTAATAGGAATTAGTTAAAATACTTGTAGACATTCTGAAACAAAGAAGACACAAAATGCTCCAAGATTGACACAAATTAACTTGAAATTGATTAGATTCATCAGTAGGGAAAAGTTCCTTCGAACAGTCTTAGAGCTTGTCAATGGTTGTACACTCATAACCAACTTGACGTGATTAAGATTTAATGCACAAGAAATTAACAATTTTCTCAGATTGGTCTCTCAAGAAGACGGGATCTCTCAAATTTTCTATTAATAATTCAACCTCTGACCCTTTGTAAGAGCTTTCTCATTGTATTTATACATTTAACTTTATCACTCATCATAAATTTTCCCCCAAAAAGAATAATATTTGAGGGACCTTTGCTTGTTACCAATTTTCCTCAGAAAGTGATGTTTAAGAAATTCACATATGAAAGCTACTAGGTAGACCAATTATGAACTCATCACGTTTCTCAGACCCTCGACTAATGACTATGGTACCATGCCACAACCTTTTTGACAATACTTTTAATCATTTTGATTCTATCATGTGAGAAATCTCCATTTTAATCAATCTCTGGAGGCTCTATATACTTGGATCTTATAGGTAATCCTTTTCACTCTCGAGAAAACACCTTTTTAATCTTTTGTGCTTGTAACCTCCATCATTTCATCCTTTTCCCTCTCTTTCCTCTGTAACTCTTCCCTACATCCATCTTGTTTGGTAATTCACATTTTTATAAGTGCCTGAGAAATTCCAACTTCAAAATATACACCTTGACAAATCTTAGACTTACAAAATAAAATTGAAATCCATTCAATGGCACTTTATAGACAAAAATGATAAGGAATTTCATCAAAAATGATGAAAAATAGTGCGTATTCGAATCTCCAGGAATCTTGGAGTAAAATGGTGGTAAAACAGATGTAATGCACAACAACCATTGATTTTACCTCTTCTCAACTTTAGATTAGAGCCATCCACATGTTTCCTTGGTGCAACTGCAAAGGTCAGGTACAAGCGCGGTCCTTCCACGTGCCTTGGGCCCAAGAAAATCATCTTTTGGCCTTTGAAAAGTCTTAGTATAAAAAGTAGCCAGCGGAAGCCTCCACGTGTCACCTTGGCACACCTTTGGTGTGGTCCTCAAAAGAAGAGACCCCAAATAAGCACAGACTCATCACGTGTCTTAGTCCAGTAGATTTGTTAAAAAATTTGAAGGATCAGTAGAAGGCACCATGTGTCTAGGGTCTGAGATAGTTTCCTTGGCCATTCAAAAGTCTAAGCAAGGGCAGAGTGAGCAGAAGCCTCCAAGTGTCCTCTTGGCACTTGTTCAAAATAAAATTTAGGGGCTACTCCCCATGCAGGCACGGTCTTTCCATGTGTCCCATGCTAAAGAAAATTTCTTTGAAAAGTTAAAGTATAGAGTGGAGCTAGTGGAAGCCTCCACGTGTCCCTTTGGCACAACTATTAAAGTGGGACCCTGAGGTGGATCCTCAAATAAGCGTCAGCCCTCCACACATCTATGGTCTACCATAGCCACATCAGTCATGTTGGTATTGAAATTTTTTATCCTTTTCAAGCCAGGTAGCATCACAAATTTGATAAGGAGCTTAGAGACAGATAGATCATAGTGTGTGTCATTTTGTGTCTGGGGATGAGATGTAATTGGAATTTTGTTACTCAAATTTGTGGAGAGATGGATATCACCTTTAAGAGGATTTGACCTATCCTCACTACTTTAGGCCGTGCCTCTTTGACTAGGGTGAGAGGACCCTTTGTGTAACCTCTTTTTGATTAAGGAGATGGATATATCATTTTTTTGCACAAATTCTATGAAAAGAACCTTGGGAAAATATGCTCAATACTCCATGATTTAACTCTTAAGATTTGTCACTTTTAAACAATGGAGGTACTTTCAACACAAGGCTAAAGTTACTGAAGACATTAAGAAATCCTGATTGTTCTGCATATTTTTACAAGTAGATTTTGTTCGTTTGTTGATACACAGAGAAAACAGGGGTAGTTCAGGATGGATCAATGGTTTTTAAATGATTTTGGTGGGAGATGAAGTAGGATAAAGTTGATTATACCAGATCTTCAGAGGGACTTCACTGTTGGAACATAACGATTAAGTGGTCTGGCCAACCCTTAATTAATATGGGTCCATCACTATTATATAGGTTAAATATTTAATAATATGAAATAATTATCTATTATTAAATATTCGTACCTAGGTAATATACATTAGGTAAGTATTTCATAATGTGATTCATTTATGTTCACATTTATTAAATACACTGACCTAGGTATATGTGTCAACCATTAGGTTGAAAAGGTAGGTCAGGAGACATACCCGATCACCTTATATAAAAAAGACTTTAGGTCCTCATTTGATATATTCGGGAAATATATCAAAGGTGTGCAAATCAAGTGATTTGGTTTTACCCTTGGTAAATAGTGTTTTAAGGAGGAGGTTATTTTATTGGATGTAAAATAAGTTCCCTGAAGTAAAATGTTATTTTGAAAGTCGTTTTTACCATTTTAGGGTTTTCCACTATAAATACTATGTCACATGTGTTATTTATTTCCTATAAGTATTTCGTTATTTACTTATGTTATGATGTAATGTTTATTTAAATATTTAGTGTAACATTATATAATATTTAAGTTGATTAAATTCATATTTATTAGAATCTTCAAATTCTAACATGGTAATAGAGCAAGGTAAATTAAATAAATTAAGATCAAATGTTTTGTATTTTATTTATTTAATTTATACTGGTTTTTTTAACCAACCCAGAAAGGTAAATTAAATAAATTAAGATCAAATATTTTTTATTTTATTTATTTAATTTGTTCAGGGTTTTTCAACCAACTTGGAAATGTAAATTAAATAAATTAAGAGCAAATGTTTTATATTTCTTTTATTTAATTTGTACGGTTTTTTTCAACCAACCCGGAAAGATAAATTAAATAAATTAATAGTAAATGTTTTATATTTTATTTATTTAATTTGTACGGATTTTTTCAACCAACCTGGAAGGGTATTTAAAATAAGTGCAACCTAAAATTTTGACTTTGTGAAGAATCAAGCTTAATTCACAGGTGGAAAAATTGGAAACTTCTTACCTTCTGTGAAAACTTTTGTAGAGGTAAGGGTAAAATATTCGAAATATTTTTTTTCTATAGTTTTAATATGTGCAGGTTGAATTTTTTCAATGGTAAATGAAGCAGGAGACAAAGCTCCATCAAAATAAGATTTTAATTTTTTCCATTGGATGTGTAAAAAATGTTGTCTCCTCTGTAAATTCTAAGGTTTATGTAGAATATTAAATTACATGGCTTAGTAAATATTTTAAATCTTTTTTTTCATGAGGGGCCTCGTAATAAGGGTTATATGTGTTTTTTTTTTAAATATATATACTATAGTTTATAATTGTTTATAGACTATATGTTGTTTTTTTATTTACATTAGATAAACTATATACCTCTTTTTTAAAGTGAATATAATTTTACATTATAAATTATAATATGTTAATATAATGTATTAAAATATAACCTCCTTAATATTATATAGAAGAAGAAATTCTAGAAATACACAGCAAGTTTTGAGTCCAATAAATTTGACAATCAAATGACCGTCACGATAGACCAAACATAAGGAAGTATGATGGTCATTTAGACGTCAAATTTAATCTAGATGAATCTTTGTCTTCATTATTTTTTTCCAGAAATTTGAAGTTATTTTGCATTCTTAAAGGTTTCTTCCTCACTTATACATGGTTATAATTTTATAGATATATAAGTCTGGGGTATAATGCAAATACCTTTATATTGCAGGTTATTATTTTGATCATGGGAGGTGAATTAATATGCATCGTAATGATAAAATTAGTTATGATTAAATTTGTTATGTAGTTCTATAAAATTTAGATCTGTTTCTATTAAAAATGTTACTTTTTTTGATAAAAATGTATCTAACTCTGTGGTATATTGTATATTATAATGGGGTGTGTTTTATAGGTTTAGGAAAACAATGATGTCCAGTTATTTCTGTCTTGACAAAACACAGATCCTAAATGGGACCAACTAAAACATTTGGAAGATCAGGGTCAAATAAGAACTTATGGTAAGGAAACTCTGGACAAATTTTTCTGGATCTGATATTTCTCCCACCAGTCAACAAGTAACTGTAGATACATGAATGCATTCTCGCAACGAATGCAGGAGGCTCTTTCCATGATTTTACGCAATGTGAACTATGAGTACCTTATACACATTGGTAATATTAAACATCTGAAAGAGGTATGGACACAACTAGAATACAAGCATGAAGGTACGTGATTATCTAAAATTATTAAATTATTTTTAGAATTTCTTACAACTCCTATGAAAGGAGATGGAAAAGTAGTTACTTTCTTAGCCAAAATTAAAAATATTAAAGCGCAATTAGATGGATGCAATTTTGATTTAATTAGTGAAAAATTAATCTGCTTTATTGTTCAGTTAAATATACATGAAATATTTAGGAATTTTATTTCTATTTTTAACTCTAAATATCAAAATGAAAATGATCTACCTGATTTAAATACCTTGAGTTCACTTTTGATACCAAAAGAGTGGGTGATGATGAACTTTGACTCTAAGAAGAATGCCTCTCTAGCACTTCTTGCTCAGAATTCAAAGTTCAAACCTCACAATCCCTTCTCAGATCAAAAATTTAGATCTAAATCTTCTTTTGTTGATAATAATTTTTTTTCTTCTGATCAATTGTGTGTTAGCTTTAGTGGTAAATGTCACAAATATGGTAAATTTGGACATAAAAAGGAAGATTGCAAAACTAAGAAACCTATCCATACAAATAAAAAAAAAATTGTTTCTTCAAGATACAATTTAAGGAAAAAGGATAGCTCTAATGATATTCCTAAAGTGGTTTCATTATATGTTGCATTGTATTCTTCCTCTAATTCTTAATGGATTCTAGATTTAGGTGCATCAAATCATATAACTGGTGTTTCAAAGTCTTTACTTGATATTGTGAAAATCAATGCATGTGTGTATCTTGGTGATAACTCATCTTTAGAAGCAATAGAGAAAGGGAAATTAAAATTTGTTAATGGTGTGTTGAATAATATTTTATTTGTTCCTAAGCTCAAAAAGAACCTTTTATCATGTTCTCAATTAACTCGTGATGGTTTGGCTATTCAAATTTTTAAAGATATTTGGTATATAAAGGATAGTAATGATAAAATAATAGCTGATGAAATTCAAAGAAATATTCTATATATTTTTGATGATTTCCATTCTGCATCTTGTTTTGTTTCTCAAAGTTTGAATAATTCAAAATTATGGAATGAAAGATTAGGACATGTTAACTACAGAAGTTTATATGAAATACATACAAATATTCTTACGAAAGGATTTCCTATGTTGTCTCTTTTCATGATGCGTGTGAAGAGTGTTTACACTCAAAACAAAACACTAAACCCTTTCACTCACATCTTAAAGAGAGTTCACTTCCCCAGTAGAACTTATTCATAGTGATATTAGAGGACATCTTGAACTAGCTTCATCAAATGGTTCTTTATATGCTATGACTTTCATTGATGATTTCACCAGAATGATTTGGTCATATTTTCTTAAAAATAAATTTGATGTTCTAGGGAAATTTAAGGAATTTAAAGCATATATTGAAAATTTTTCAAATTATAAAATTAAGAGGTTTAGAACAGATAATGGGGGTGAATATGTTAGAAAATAATTTCAAAATTTATGTATTGATTATGGTATTAAAAGGAAATTAACTTCTCCTCATTCTCCCAAATCTAATTGTGTTGCAGAACGTAAGAATTGTACTATTTTAGATATGGCTCGCACTATGCTTCATTCTGCTAGTCTCCCAAATTTCCATGGGTGGAAGAAATGAACATAGTAGAATACATTCTAAATAGGGTTCCCACCAAAGCTATTCATCTTTCAAATCCTCTAGAAAAATGGTCAAATCAAAAACCTGATATTTCTCATCTAAATTTTTTTGGTAGTCCTACTTCTTTATACATTCCTAAAAATAAAAGAAAGAAACTTGATATGACTTCTTTCTCTTTTCTTTTCATTGGATATGGTATTAAAAATGTTGGCCTAAGGATTTATGACCCTGTAAAAAGGGAAGTAACTAAAAACAACAATGTGGTGGTTTTGGAAAAATATTTTTTTTCATCTCATAATATTAAATATGTTCCTAACTCTGTCGATATTTCTAATAATGGTTATGATTCAGATATTGAGAATATAGTAAATGGTCATGATGATGTTTCTTGTGTTGATACTATAGATACTTCTGAATCTCCTAACTCCCTAGTTAAGAAACCAAAATGGGCTCAATCTGTGTTAGAGAGTTTTAATTCTATTGATCTTAGGATAATGACCAGAAGCTATCATATGTAACATTCATTAATGACCTTATATGAACATGAGCCATAAATTTTTGAAGAAGATTCTTAGGATGAGAAGTGGATCAATGTAATGCAAGCTAAATATAATGCCCTAATTCAAAATCAAACCTGGGAGTTGGTTCCACCTCTAGAGAAAAGAAGTATTATAGGGTCTAGGTGGTTATAAAAAGTAAAATATAATATAGATGGTAGAATTGACAAACATAAAGCTAGAATTGTTGCTAAAAGTTTCACTCAGAAACCTTGTATTGATTATGTTGAGACTTTTGCCTCTGTAGATAAAATGATTACTGTTAGGACCTTATTTGCAATTGTCGCTCAATTTGGGTGGGAAATACACGAAATGGATGTGAAAAATACCTTTTTTAATGGTGATTTAAAAGAAGAACTTTACATGTCTCAACCTAAAGGATTTGAAGAAACTAGTAAAGAAAACTATGTTTGTAAATTGAAAAAATGTGTGTACAGTTTAAAGCAAGCTCCTAGAGTTTAATATGTGAAAATTAATTCTTTTTTTAAGTAGTTAGGATTTGCTAATTGTGCTTCTGAAAATGATGTATTCATTAAGCAAGAAGGATCACATATTATCATTATTTGTATATATGTTGATGATTTTCTTATGAATAGTGATAATCCTGTTTTAGTTTGTAGAATTAAAGAAAAATTGAAACATTACTTTGAAATTACTGATTTATGTCTCTTACATCATTTTCTTGGCATGGTTGTATTTCAAGATAAACATTCCATTGTTGTTTCTAAAGCATAATATGCAACCAATGTACTAAATTTTTTTAACATGATTGATTGTAAACCAATTTATACTCCTATGGAAGTTGGACTGAAAATTGATCCTAAACCTACGTGTGAAATATTTGATCCTACTTTATATAGGCAGTTAGTTGGTAGTTTGATATACCTCAATATCACCAGACCAAATATTTCCTATCTAGTAGGAATTACTTTTAGATTTATGCAGGAACCTAATAGGGATCATTGGAATCTTACAAAAAGGATTCTTCAATATATTAAAGGTACAATCAATTATGGGTTGCATTATACTAATAATGAAAATGTTAACCTATACGGATTTTGTGATTTTGATCATGTTGGTGATGTATTGGATAAAAAATCTACTTCTGATTATGTGTTTAAATTTGGCTTAGGTGTCATTACTTAGTGCAGCAAAAAAATAGCCAACTGTTTCTATCTCTTCAACAAAAGTTGAGTATAGAAGTGCAATGGAAGCTACAAAAGAGGCTCTATGGCTAAAGAGGTTGTTTGATGAGATAAATATGAAGGATCCACATAGTTTTCCTTTGTTCTGTGACAACCAAATCACCATAGCTCTTGCACATAATCCAGTACAACATCAGAGGATGAAGCACATTGTGATACATATACACTTCATCCGTGAGAAAGTGCTACGTGGTGAGATAGATCTCAAGTTCATGTCGACTGAAGAGAAGGTTGTTGATATCTTCAGAAAGCCCCTAAATGCTATAAAGTTTTGTCACTTTTGTGAAAAGCTTGGATTGTTGGAGTTGCCATTGAGGGGGAGTGTGCATGATAATGCCACCTCCTAATGGAACTTTGTTGTTGTAGAAATACCTTCACGCATTTGTAAAAAATACTTTTGGGAAAGTGTAAAAAGACCTTCTGGCATGTATACCTCCTCGGATTCTTTTTTAGAAAGAAGTGTAGAAAGATCTTAAAGGTGGTCTTTAGTAAACTCTTTAGTGTTATTGAGTTTACTAATAAACATCTAGTACAAGCATATTATTAAGGAGGTGCTTGGTTATAAAGGACTCTTATATGCTTGGGATCAATAACCTTTTATGAGAACCTGTGAGAATATGTAAAACTCAAAAATCATACTTAGCCACTGATCATGGGATGATATTTGAGATTCCAAATCCTTTTGTACTAAAAGGTAACTTGAGTATGATGAAGGTGCTATAATTCCTTCACCTGATATGATTTCACACCCTCCTTTCACTCCTGAAATTTTGCCAATTAGACACTTGGCATCATCCGCGACCCTTCCCTATTTTCTTCGTGTTTTGGCTAAGTCCCTCCCACCTATTCAAGAGTAACTATATAGGACCCTAAACACTTGGAGGCTTCGCACTCCTTGGGAGACTTCATTTGGATTTTATCTTTGAATTTACGCTGATGAGACACGTGGAGGCTTCCAATGGATGTTTTTATTTTCTTGGACTTTTCAACATCCTGTGCAACTCCCTCAGGTTCTAACCATGTGGTGATCCTGTGCTTATTTGGGGACTTGCCTTTTGATCCTCACACCAAAGGTGTGCCGAAGAGTCACATGGATGCTTCCTCTGGCCTCGAGTGAACACTACCTTCTTTATTCCTTTGTGTGAGTAAAGGTCGGCACAATATATATAATTCCAAAAACCCTCTGTTGGTGGGACCTTTGTAGTTAGCTCTCAAAGTTGCGATGGTGGGACACTTGGTATTGTCTGCGAGCCAGTCATGTGCTGAGATCCATATGAGGGTCAAGCACACCCTTGCGGTCTTCACTTTTTTTGTACCTTTTGAAAGTGCACCAAGATGACACGTGGCATCTTCCGTGGATTTTTTACTTTTGTTTGAGTCTACTTGCTCTCGGCTCAATGTTATTCAAAATTTCCACGGCCATTCATCTTCCGAACCTGATTTTCATTGTTAAGCCCACCTACCACTTGATTTTTGGGATTGAATATGAGCTCGCATGACTGAACCAGCCTCTCCATTTCTCGTATGTAAGGTTTTATTCAATCAATTTTATGTGAGAGGAAAAATCGGATAACAATACCCAAAATGAGAATAGAGTAGAGCTATTATTTTAGCACTAAATACTTCAAAATAGAGATGTATAAAACATCCGACGATTCAATGGTGTTCATGGCTACTCCTCTTTCGTTTTCTCCAAACACAAAACAAAAATGAAATGGGATTATGTAAAATGGGAATAATAAGACCTCGTAAGGATTTTAGGGCATCACTAATCCAATGTCCCAAAATAGCTTAATCTAATGGATGATATTTCACCCTAACACTTTAAGTGAAGGGAATTTCATGGGAATGGAATTAATTAAAAAGGTTATGGGTAATTGGTTGAACGGGGTCAATTAGTGGTTAGGCAAAGTTGCTAATGTTCATGGTAGGAAATAAATTAATCATTGTGCATGGTAATTAAGTAATGAACTAAAGAGGGTTTTAAATAAATAATGGTAAGGGTATAGTTTTATAACCTAATGGGACATGACTATTAAGCATTTGAAAATACCATAACTAAGTGACATAACTAAATGGGAGACTTTTAAACCATAAATATTTTAGGGAAATAAATTAATAATATTTAATTATTAATTTAATTCCGACTCTCACAAAAAAATTTAGAAATCTTAATCGAGAAATTAATTAAATCGTAACAATTTTTTACCCTTGTAACTTTCTTAACAAATAAAAAATTACCAATTTTTTTCCTACTAAATTATTAGGTTTTATTATGGTTTTGAACATAAAAAATTTTAGGCGTTACAAATTTTTTGTTTTAAATTTCTACCAGTTATACTGGTTACAGGTTTTCCCATTTAACCTCATTTATCTTACTTTAAATCTTTGTATTTGCAGATGTGTGAGTGTTTATATTCTCTCTCTCTCTCTCACTCTCACTCTCACACACACACACACACACACAACTATAATTATTTTTGTTTTTTTATTTATATAAATTTCACTAATTATAGTGGTCGTGGCCCATTTATATTAGTGCTAGTTTGCAGTGATTGGAGTCGGATCATTAGCTGACTATGTAGAATGGTTGGCGGGGGGACGCCCTTCCTTTGTTCATTTTTTTATTCAAGATTGGGGTGGGGGCACCGCCACCCACCCCACTATAATTATTTTCTGTATTAAATACTATGGCCCATACTACCATACGACGACCAAAACAATTATTAACATTGTTTTCAATAAAACTTTGGAGGTCGATCGGTATTTATTTAGTTTCTTTTCTATTTTTATTATATATATATATATATATATATATATATATATATATATATATTTATATATTCCTTATGAGTATTTATAATTACGAAAATATCTTATTTCATATATATATTATTCTACTTATACATATATATATATATATATATATATATATATATATATATAACTAGATTTTTTTATTTATTTAAAATTCCAAATATAAGTGTATTTAGTTTTATTTGTTTGAACAATATAAGGTATATATATATAACAATTTTTTTATAAATCAATATACATTTATATATGTATGCTTTTTGTTTTATTTCCCAATATCTGCTTAGTTGGTTTTATTTAATATAATGAGTATATTTAAATATATATAAATATACATCTATCATTTATAAATATATATTTATTTATATATGTCTATTCATTTGATAGATTAACTTTCTTTTGAGAGAATTGTACAATTAAAAAGGAAACAAATTTCTATCCTAATTCAGAGAGCTAAGTGTATAGATTTTTCTTTTTCTTTTTTTAAAAAAAAAATTGGCTACAAGGGTTCATTTCTACTATAAATGCGTCTATCAAAAGAGGGAATAAAAATAATCATGAACTAAGTATAACTTAATTTTTTTTCAAAAACAAGAATAACAAACATTGATAAGGAAGACATAAGCATGTATTCTCATGTATTTCCAACGCAAGAATACCATTTTCAAAATGAAGACACAATGCAAACTGTTGTTTAAATTCTATATTTATTGAGTTGCATTTCCATTGAAATATCACTTAAATTTTTTTTCATTCAACAATTTAAATACATAATTTTAAAAGTAAATTTACAAGAAATCGGTTTAAAATACAAGTATTTAAAAGCCTTCCATTCAAAGGCTGCAAGAACACGGTAAACTTTACAACAATAAGATTATTTCTTTTGTTAAAATTTCTTAATTCTGATGGTATTGCATGATGGTGGTAGATATTGGAAGAGTAATGTGATATAAGCATGATGTGAACTATGTCATAATTGTGATATTGTGAGTGCACATGTTGTGCATGTTGATGTGTTGGAGATGAGACTATTCTCTCTCCTTTTCATGAATTATTTGTGAATTTGAGTGGGATGTACCATCTTGTTATTTGTGATTGTGTTGATATGTTGTATGATAAGGTTAGTTTGTAGTGAACTGGATTTCTTAAGGATGTCATTATCATTTGTCTAGAAATGTGTGTATTCCCATGTTATATGGAAATTGAATGTATGTTGTAATTATTCTCATCATAATTTTAATTCATGTAATTTATAATAATTCATGTCATGATTTAGGAAAATTTGGTGGGTATACGATCCCTATCATATAGTGATTGCGCTTTGGCCGCAACATGTGGTGTGGTGTAAACTGTGAATGTAATGTATGTAATATACCATGTATAGGAACCATGAGTAAGATGTTATGGTTAATGTGCGTGAACCACCATTGTGTTAGTGATGTAGTTGCATGTTATTTTGTGAACCTTACACTAACTGACCATGAGGGAAATCAGTAAAAGTATATGTTTGGAGTGAGGGGATGTGTACCACAGGCTAGTAACTTGAGTTGACCTTAGGCTCATTAGATGAAGACTTCTTCCCCTTGTTCCCTCTCTCCTCATGGTTGTTGTATTAATGAAACCTAAGTGTAGCTATGACTATGTTTAGCCTTATCCAAGTGGTTGCAGGATGATTCGGATAGCTAGTACTATCCATATGTTATTTTATGAGTTGAGGCTCAATGTTCCGAGTACTAGCAACTTGTTGAGTACCCCCTTGATGGCAAAGAAAGACAACATAGTCATCGTAATGTGCTATTATTATATCTGTATTTTATTAGTAAATTGAACTTTTTATTTTATTTTGGAAGGACCATTATTTTTCTTGATTGCAATGTTTTGTATTTTGGGACTTTCCTTGGTTTTTGGTACAAACCTGTGGGTTTTTGCACTAACCATGGCTATTTGGCCATTTTTAAAACTTGGATTTGGATCTTCTTTTAAATTTTAAAATTTAATTTCCTTGCCCAAGGCTTGCAATTTTCCACTTGACATCTGAATCACCATGGATTGCTATGATGTTTCTATTGTTGTGAGTTATGTAATAGGGTCATGGGATGTACCATGGAATGGTTGGACCTATGGACCCGCTTCATTGTATGGGGTTACACCCCAATGAGTTACAGATAACTAGCAGGTTGTTGAACCAAAAGTTATTATGTCACTTGATTTAGGGGTGCCTAGACTCTATGTGCTGAGGGCCATAGGGAAACCCACCTCTTTGGGGAGTGAAAAAGATTTTTTTTTTATTATTACTACTTAAGGGAGGCAGAAGAGATGTTGGGAGGCATAAGAGACTTTAGGGAGGCATAAGAGATTTGTGTGTATGATTAATGTTTCAGGATATTTATCAAGTTATTGTGATGTCTTGGGAGTGGTCCTATGATGTATGTGTAACTCATGTTAGTTGGATATGTTTTTTGATGTTGTGGATATGGCATTGATGCCTTGTCGACACTATGTACATGTTGATATTTTTCTAAGTTATGTGAAATCTTCATCTGTGGAACAGTGGAAATTTATGGTTGTTGTAGTACACCTTTATTCAATTATTATATGTCATTCATATATTTTTGGCATTTAATATGCTATTTGGACCATTCTTGTTATCTTCCATAATTTTCTTAAGCTCTTGTGGTGTGCTACAATCATGAAAGTATGTTAAATTATGCTTGTGAATCGTTAGTATTGTGTAGGATCACGGTGGGGTGTTGTGATAATAGTTCATGTTTGCCACCCACAAGAATGAATAAACTAAAATTATACAACAATGAAATTTTAAAGAAATTGAATTAGGATTAATGTAAATGAAAAGAAACAAATTAAATACTGAATAAGAGGGAACTGCCAATCTTCACAAAAATTTGAAAGTTAAAATTTTGCCAAAATGTTTGTAAGGATATCCTTTGG
The DNA here is from genome assembly GCA_019776745.2 of Taxus chinensis. Taxonomy (NCBI): domain Eukaryota; kingdom Viridiplantae; phylum Streptophyta; class Pinopsida; order Cupressales; family Taxaceae; genus Taxus; species Taxus chinensis. The sequence continues at coordinate 414,374,915 of CM034155.1, read as the reverse complement.
CTACGCTTTAACGATTAGATTTTAACCTTAGGGTGCACATTTTCCTTTGTCTATTCCTTGATGCTTACCAAATTTCCATCCTTTTGTGTTATACCACATCGAGGACTATGATTTCTTAAGGGGAGGAGAATGTAATGCCCCGTTCGATGTTACCCTAGTTCTTGCCTCGATGACCCTGTTGATAAGAGTTGCGAGGTTGTGTGTGTTCTCACATTGACTTTTTGTTGACTGATCTCATTCACGAGCTTTGATTCACATAAAATAGGATCTTGTTCATCTATGGTGTCACTGTTTAGGAAGTGGTGTTCATGCTTAATGTTTAACAAGAGGAAGGAGGAATTTTAGGGCCTCTCATTAGTCACCAATGATGGGGTCGCATATAGCATTGGTGGCACATTTTAATAATATTTTTTAGTTGTTTTCTTTGAGGAATGTGTGCAGCTATAAAAAATGTTCCTTCTCAAAGATTGAAAAGAGGAGGATATGAATTTTAGATGCTAAGAACATTTTTTTAGAGGAGGGAAGCTTCTACGTATGATCCTCTGATTGCCTTACTTCATTGGAAGATGATCATCCGGTGAGTAGATTCATGTATAGAGGTGATCATGTACATCAATATCATGACAATAAGATCCAGTAGTAACTATGGAACTCTCTCATACTCATGTTTTCAGGTGCTCTTTCCCCATGTTCACACTAAGGGGGAGAATGTTAGGAATATGTATGTTGTAGTGTGAACATATAATATTATGTGAGTGATTATACTATCTTGGATAATATAATATGTGTTGTAATAATTTTTTACATTATTCTAAATTTAATTATCAGTGGCTGAGTAAATATTGTTATGATTTGTTGAGTAAAAAACTCATTAACAATATTAGTTTTGTGAGAAATAATAATCTCACGTAAAATAATATGAAACTGTTATCCATATTTCCCCCCCGAATAAAATTGGTTAGCCAAGACCCCTCATACTAGAAACTAGAGAAATCACATTCAAATCCTAAAATCAGGTGATAGAGGGACTCTACAATGGAGTCGCGGGGCCTGTGAAAGATCAAATGAGCTCAAGCAAGAAGAAATTCAAAAAACATCTCTATCGAGTGAACCTGTGCTTCAAATACAGCAAATAGATTATAGGTGGGCTTGGAAATGGAATAGTAGGGTCAGGGTAGGAGGCTAAGCAGTGTCAAAAGAACCAAAGGCTGAAAGGAAAAGAAACAGTTAAGATTTGAAGTCTTTGGGCTTCGCAAATGATTCATAATGGGCCCAAAAATGACTAAGTATGGAGGAGACAGCAGAGGGAGCCAAGTGTCCAAACGGTGCACCTCCAAAGATAAAATTGAAAGGGGAAGACCCAAATGAGTTCCAAGATTCCACATGTCCAGAGCCCCAAAAATGTACACTGGCCATTGAAAAGTCTTCAACTTAGCGGAGGATGCCAAGTGTCTTAAGCACGCACATTCAAAAGTGGGATCCAGGCCGGAGATTCAAACTTGCGCTAGCCCTCCACATAAAAAATGGTCAACAGAGGTCAAAAAGGAGAGCGGGCCCAAAACAACTAAGTACAGAGTGTAGGCTAAAGGCGCCAAGTATCAACACGATGCTATTTCAAAGGTAAAATCCTGATCAGTTATTTAAATGAGCTCAAGCCTTCCACATGTCTCAGAGTCCAAAAAGGGATAGAGTTAGGGGTTGAATAGTCAAGGAAGAGCTAGGCCAGCAGAGGGAGCCAAGTGTTAACATGGTGCTATTTCATAGGTAAACTTTGGGGCTAGTTTCCAAACAAGCTCTAGGCCGCCACGTGTCTAGGGTCACACTTTTTGCCACGCCAAGCAAATTGAATTAGTAAAAATAAAAAGAAGCCCAAGAAGAATGTGGAGGCTACCATGTAGACATTGTATGGAAAAACTCTTTAAAATATTGCATGCCCATGATCCAAATATTCAAATGGCCATATCTTTTGACTGGAGACTAAAATTTGGGTGGTAGAAGAATTTTTTGAAATGTTTCGACACCCTCTATTCCATGGAAACATAAAATATCATTCTTAACAGGATTTTCAGTGAAAAATGGTAAAACATCTTCTAGGCCACTAATACAGAACCCGATTTCTCCAACTACCAGATCTGTTTCGATTTTATCCTTCGGGGAACCAAACATGAAAGATTTGGGGTGGATTTGATAAAGGCATTAATTGATAGTGGTTGATATTTCAAAGTAGGATTCAATTCATTTCTCTAGGTGGTTGAAGCAGGATTCTAATTCTTCCATCTTCTCTCTTTTATTCTTCCTATATATTGTAATGAAGGGGCATATTCAAAGGGTTGGTCATTGTTTCTCCTCTTCCCCCCTTCTCTTTCTTCCTTAGTGTAGAAAACAGATTCTAAGCCTCCTCCCATGGCTCTATAATGGTGTTTTCTTGCCTCTTACCCACTCATGATGTACAATGTAATATTTTTCAGCAATTAAATTTGTTTCATGATGCATTTGTCCATCCTTGGCTTATTTTTTTTATCTCTTCTTACTTCTCATCGTTATAAGGTATATTGTGCATATTCTGATGTTCATTACAGGTCCTGGGAGCTATGTTTAATGGGTTTTGAAATGGTGTCTATGTGAAGTCTATCTCTGGTCTGTGGTGCATTCTGTCCACCCTCTCCTCTGCTCACCTCTCTCCACTTCAGGCAGTTAGGTCTGTGATTCAACTACTTCCTTTTCTGGTGTATCACCACTTAGTGAAGGATCTTTCACCCTCTCTCCCTCTCTCTCTCCCCCCCTCCTCTCTCTCTCTCTTTCCCCTTTGAATTGTTAGATTAGGATAGAATAGGTTCCACCTACATTGGAATAGCTTGTGGCAGGTAGATTAAAAAGCAAGAAACAACTTTATCTGGAGGTTCATCTCAATTTTAACAAATCCCGCAGCTTGAGAGATGGTCCCACATTGTGCAATCACACCAAATTCCCCACCACACACCCATGTCATTCAGGGGTATTGTGATTTGGTACTAACATTTTTGGCATTCCAATTAGGAGACTGAGGTTAGATCTTCCATATTTTCAAGGTGTCTCATTACAAAATAAAATCATAAGCCACCATGTGACCATAATAACAGTTTTGGAACACTCGGTGGGAGAGGTCTGAAGCACCTTACCACTTCATCTTAGAAATTTTGTGTGTTCCTATCAAGGTTCAACCTTTTGAGGCACATGCAAGCACATCTAGCAACTCCATCTGGTCAAAAACCCATTCTATGAGTTACAGACCTTTTCCATCCATTTCCACTCATTTCCATCCATTTTATTCTTCCATATCTTTCATTTTATACCATTCCATGAGCTTGTGCACTCATAACTTCATTCCCTTCATGGAACTCACACTTACAACAGAAATTCAGTTGACCTCCAATGCATTTCCCAACTCCTCCAAATCAACATTATAATCAGATCCAGGACCATTATTCTTACCCATATGAGCAGGGTCAAAGTCATTTTCACCTATTGAGCTTATCAAGAAAAAGGCGACGCATACAATGGTGATGACTATGTGGATAATTCTGGTTTATTGGAGAAAATTCAAAAAATGGAGGTTGGCATGTTTCATTCAAGGGGCATAGCACAAATGAAGGCATTCAAGATTGGTTGCAGGGAACCTTGTCCATGGGAAGGCCCTCTTCCAAGACATTACAACCCTCAGGAGAAGCTTGGCTTCATGGTTGAATTGTTGCCTCAACTTACATAGTTGATTGAGGACGTTGAGTGTTATGAGCAAAATGCGAGGCAACCTTGTGAATGGGTATGTCCACCATGTCTTAGCTCTTCATTTTCTCTTCCTTAGTATTTATCATTTCAAGTTGATTAAGATTCAAGCCCCTCATCTTCTACCCTAAGTGTTAGTTTCTCTTCTCCATCCTCGGATCTTCAACCTCATCTCATGTCTTCTACCCTTTTCCATTCCAAACAGTCATTCCCTCTAAACAAACAGGAAGTTCCACCTCCCTACCCAACACAAACAATTGCAAAGTTGGTTGAACCCCAACCTATCACTCCTCTTTCTTTCCCCAGTCTATGTTGGGAAGAGACTCAAGAATCCAGTCAAGGAAAACAATAAGAAGAGGATCCAAACAGAAAAGAAATAATAGACAATCTGATGAGTTGGGATACTAAATTTGGGTTTACAAAGATCCCCTTGATGGTCAAGCCAATAGAGGAGGTCAAGGTTGAAGAGCCAGTGGTGGCTAAGGTTGAATTTGTAGCAGTGGAGCAGGATCGTACAGTTTTGAAGGCCCCAAGTTTGGAGCAAGCTACAAAATAACCTTAAGTTCTTCCTCCCACTTCATACCCTTCAAGATATTATTTTGAAAAAGATTTTGACCATTCAAAATTCATGTTTGAGGAAAACAAAAACCATGGTGAGTAAGTTTCAGATTAGGAGGAGGTTGAGCACATGCAAAAATACAACAACAAGGTAGATTATCTGTCTGACTTGGAGGATTACTTTGATGGACAAAAGCCCATGGAGATCACATCATTTTCTCTTCCATCATCCATCTTCCAAGAATATGAGTTTTCTGCCATGAAGGAGATTGATCAAGATCAGCAGCCTATGTCTCAAAATGTATCTCTGGAACTAAGGTTATAAGATATGAGTCTTCCATGTTCTTCACAAGAAAAGGAAGAAGAACATCTAGCTCCAAGCATAGTTAAAAAGGAGCATATGACGGTGACCAAGAAAACTTTATCGGAACTAAATCATGAGCCAGTTGCACAAGAAAATAAATCCCCCTCACCCATATAACCTCTCCAAAATTTTGATCTTTTGGAGGATCCTGAACTCATTAGCTACATGTTTAAATATGAAGCTTCATATGGTGAAGATAACAAATATTTTAATATCACCATGCAAAAGGGAGAGACCCTGTTACAGAATGACAGTAAAGACTTTGATTTCCTTCCAGACTCAAAATAATGTTTTGATAAGAGAGAACCAGTTGAAATTGGAATCTTTTCTTCCCCATCATTCATTCTTCAATCACAAGATCCTACTATCATGGAAGAGAGTGTGGAAGCAAAACATGTTGTTTGCAACATTCCTCCTGAATCAAAGTTGGAATATTTTGATCTTCCAAAAGTCACACCTTTTGTAGAGGAAGAGAACAAGTATGAGGCTATCACTCCTCCCACACCATCCATCCGAAGGCTCTAATATTGGAGTTAGAGTTGAGAACCATGGGTAGATTCAAAGGATCATAACTTTCCCAATAAGATATTTGGCTTCATTAGAGCCAAGGGTGAAGCCAAAACCAATCATGCTTACTTCAAGGCATGAGGATGAGTATTAAAGCACTAAGGCTCACCATCAACAACTATAGGAGTCCAATGCAAATCAGCTTAAGGAGGTATTTTCCGTTAATGTTGATACCTTGTTAATATGGGTGGAGGATCGGCTTAAGGTTAGTTTTTCACTCATACAGGAAGTTATATTTAGTGTCAAATAATTTTCATGACTGCGTCTCTTGAGAAAGAAGCTACTTATCCTTACATATAGTAGGCTTTGTTTAGCCCCTTTTCTCTCTTGTTAGTTTACGATTAGGAGTAAACTTTGTTTCCAGCAAAAGAATTGCTTGTGCACAATCTCCATGTCTCATTTGAGGCATGTATGATTTTTCCTTTGTACATAAATTTTGTTCATATTGCTTTAGAGATAATAAGGCTAGACCCTTCACTATTCATGGCAAAAGACTCATAGTTTCCTATAACAGTTGCAGACTTCAAGAAACAAAAATGTAGAGTAACTAAAGTTTTCTTCAAAACAATCCATTCAGGGATAGATGAAAGCCCCGAGTCAAAAAAAAATTCTACTTTCAGAAGCCTTGTTTCCAGATTTATTATGATAATCTAGAGAATGGACGTGTGGAAAGGTTCAGGGTCATTAAGAACAAATAGTCAGGGTCACAGCGGCTTGGGGATCATATTTTCAGAGAAAAAGGATCATTATCACGCTATTTTTCTTGACTCCATGCCCAATGGATGTTTCAAGGTGATTGGTCCCTTCATCTAGCAAGCAGATGCCCCTGCGAGTTGCCAAATTGTTATCCATATTTTTCCCCTGGGTAAAATTGGTTAGCCATGACTCTGCATAGAAGAAACCAGATAAATCACATTCAAATCCTACAATCAAACAACAGGGGGATTTTACAATGGAGTGGTGGGGCTTGCAAAAGATCAAATGACCCCGTGTAAGAATAAATTCAAGAAACGGCTCTATTGATTGAACCCATGCTTCAGATCCATCAAATACATTATAGGTGGTCTCAAAAATGGAATAGCAGGGTTTGGCTAGGAGGCTTAGAAGTGTCGAAATAACTAGAGGCTCAAAGGGATAGAAATGGTGAAGATTTGAAGTCTTTGAGCTTCGCAAATGGTTCATAATGGGCCTAAAAAAACTATGGAGGAGACAGTAGAGGGAGCCAAATGTCCAAACGAAATACCTCTAAAGATTAAATCTAAAGGTGTAGACCCAAACAAGTGCCAAGCTTCCATATGTCTAGAGCCCCAAAAATTTGCATCGGTCATTGAAAATTCATTGATGTAGTGGAGGGTGTTAAGTGTCTTAACGACGGACATTAAAAATTTGAATCCAAGATGGAGACTAAAACTTGCACTTACCCTCCACATAGCAAGTGGTCAACAGAGGTCAAAAAGGATAATGTGCCAAAAAAGATAACGGGCCCAAAACGATGAAGTATAGAGTGTAGGGGAAAGGTGCCAAGCGTCAACACGACGCTCCTTCCAAGGTAAAATCATGAGTGGTTTTTCAAATGAGCATGTGCCTTCCACATGTATCAGATTCAAAAAAGGGATAGATTTGGGGGTTGAATAGTCAAGGAAAAGGTAGGCCAGTGGAGGGAGCTAAGTTTCAACACGATGCTATTTCATAGGTAAAATTTGGGGCAGGTTTCCAAACAAGCACCATGCCACCACATGCCCAGGGTGATAATTTTGGCCCCGCTAAGCAAATTTCCTCAGGAATATACAAAGAAGCCCAAGGAGGACATGGAGGCCACCACATGGACCCTGTATGGACAAACTTTTTAAAATATTGTGTGCGCATGATCCAAATATTCAAATGGCCATATATTTTGACTGGAGGCTCAGATTTTTGTGGGAGAAGACTTTTTGGAAATGTCTTGACAACCACTACAACATGGAAACATAAAATATCATTCTTAATAGGATTTGCTGCGTGAAAATGGGAAAACATCTTCCAGGCCATGAATTCAAAGCCCAATTTCTCCAAATACCAGATTTGATTCGATTTGATCCGCTGAGGAACCAGACATGATAGATTTGGGGAAGATTCGAGAAAGGCATTGATTGATAGTGGTAGAGCTTTCAAATCCGGATTCAATGTGTATCTCAAGTTGGTTGAAGCAGGATTCTAATTCTTCCATCAACACTCTTTTATTCTTCTAATATATTGTAATCAAGTGGCATATTTGAAGGGTTGGTCATTGTTTCTCCTCTACCCCCCTCTCTCTTTCTTCTTTAGGGTAGAACAAAAAGTCTAAGACTCCTTCCATGGCTCTATAATGGATTTTTCTTGACTCTTTCCCACTAATTATGTACTGCGTAACATTTTAGAGCAATAAAATCTATTTCGTGATGCATCTGTCCACCCTTGTCATATTTTTTTCTCGTCTTACCTCTCATCATTGTAGAGTATATTGTGCATATTCTAATGTTAATTTTAGGTCCCGAGAGTTGTGTTTAATGGGTTTTGAAGTGATGTCTGTGTGAAATCTATCTCTGGTATGTGGTACATTCTGTCCACCCTCTGCTCTGCTCACCTCTCTCCACTTCAGGCAGAGGGTCTATGATTCAAGCACTTCCTTTTCTGTGTATCACCACTTAGTGTAGGCTCTTTCACCCTCTATCTGTCTCTATCTCTCTCTGTCTTCTTGTAATGGTTATATTAGGATAGAATAGGTTCTACCTACACTGGAGTATCTTGTGGCAGGTAGATTAGGAAGCAAGAGTTGGATTTCTCCAGAGGTCCATCTCAATTTTTGAAATTCCCATAGCATGAGAGATGGTCCCATGTTGTGCAATCACGCTAAATGCCACACTTCACACCTAGGCCATTCAGGGGTTCTGTTATTCCACACTAAAAGTTGTTTTAGGAGTTGTTTTTGGAGATATTTATGGAGATTATATCTCCTTAAATATAGGAACTACCTCTCCTATATATATGGGTGTAATACTTCTTATGTAATATCAAGAATGAAGAGTGAGTTTTTAGATTTAATTTATGTAATTTTGATATTATATTTTCATTAATTTCATATTCTGATAGTACTAAACCAAATTTGTAACCTCCTCCCCAAAGGAAACTATAGGGGTCAATTTAGTGTAGGCCACGGGGTTAGGGGAGGGGTGATCACAAGCCATGGCTGTGGAGACGACGCATCTCCCACTAACACCATGCACAGTTCCTGATCCATTTAGCACAGAAGAAATACCTTTTAAGCTCCTATTCGGCACCCCATCAAAGCACACAACTATGTTATCCCTAAATCCCACCCTGCCATCAACCAAACCACTACTACTATTAACTCCAAAACCTATGATCCCCCTCTCTTTAATAATCATAGTGCCACCACCACTCGAACCATGGTCACGGAAAATGGCATCTAGTAAATACTTTTAATACCGTAAAAAGGAAACCATATGAACCACCAAGTAGATCCACACCTATTTTGAGTTGGTCACATGCCTCCTCCATCACAAAATCATAGTATACATTACCAAGATTATTAGGGGTAGGGCACAATTGATCAATCGAGTCACATAAGAATTAGGGCATAATTCTATTTCTCTTCACTAATTATAATTTTTTTTTTAATTTAATATTATTAGTTACAAATTTTATAACAGAATGATAGAATGGACAATACCATTATTTGACTACTTGTTGTGTCCAACAATGCTTGTACGTAGTGTAATTAATAATACTCTAAAAAATATTTTTAGATCCTTCAAGTAATAATTGGAAAATTATTTATGTTTTAAAAATTTGGATCTAACTTCATGTTAGATATGTTTTCGGAATATGGTTGCATAAGATGTGTACATGAATTATGTTTCAAATGCCTAAACATGTCGATGTTTTCTTATACTGCATGTTAAAATAATTTGTATTAAAACATTCAAAGGGTATTAAAATACTAAAAGTTGAAGCTAAAAGCATCATCCATTATCAACATCATCTCAAATTTTACCATTTAAGTATACATGAATACTGCTACTACTAACATATCTTCATTTTTCTTATGGCATGTGACTTTTGTTAATTTAACTTTCCCTCAGATGGATGATAAATTATGTCTTCTTAACTACCTTTGTTTCTCCTTTGCTTCTCCTTTCTATATGTATCTTTCCTCTACATTAAAACCATAATTTTTTTTCCGTTTGACTAACATTGTTATAAGGTATTTGATGAAGTCATATTATTTCCAAACCAACCAAATGACATCTCACCTCCTTTTGTTTTCTTTGTAAATCGTATAATTGTGGTTTTATTTGTCAAACATTGAGTCCTTTTCATTAACCATTTGTTGTTGATATCAATTTGTAGAAATAGGAAGATAAAAAACATCAAACACTATTAAATAAAATAAACATATTATAAATAACAAAGAGTTATTGGCTCCATATTGCTGTGTAAAAAATCTTGCAACCTACCTTGCTTTATGATTATGTACGTTTCCATCAACATTGTACTTGGTCTTCTGGACCCAATTCACTTGTATCTTGTTCTTTTCTTCATGAATATATACCAATTCCCATATCTAGTTATTCTCTATGGAATATATCTCACAATCTATGGCTAGATCCCAAACCTCAATGTTTATATCCTCTTCAAAGTATACTAGATCTATAGCTTGAGAAAACAATGCAAACAGTGAAAAAAAGTTAATTGAATTAACATCATAAATCTCATCAAGAGTCATTTTTTTCTGCTATTAAGGGATATCTTGTGATGGATTGTTTTATACTGAATTAGTTTCTTTGATGTTCTTTATGGTGTCTCTTGCATGGCTGAGGATGATTGAAATCTTGGAGATGTCCAAAATATAGATGGAAGAGTATCTTGTGCTCCAGCTTATGATGCATGTCCAAGTTTTGAAGAATATATAACACCTTGTTGTCCTATACTTTCATCTTCCATAAAATCGCAAGGAATAGATGTTGTTATGCTCAATGTCTTTCAATACTTCCATCTTGTGTCTCATTGTCAATGACCTATATATCTCTACTAATTATGAATTTTCTAGTGACTGGATTTAACAACTTTTAATTTTTCATATTCTTTGAAAATCCAACAAATACACACTTTTATATTTTTTTTTCTAACTTCTTTCATAGATCATCATGAACATGTGTGTACACCACACATAGAAACATTCTAAAATGAAAACACTATGTTTTCTATGATTCCAATCCCATTGAGGATCCATGTCTCAAATAATTTTTGGTGGATACCTATTTATAATATAAGCAATAGTTTTTACTGCTTATTACCAATCCTCATTTAGAATATGTGTGGCCTTAACCATACTTCTTGCCATCTGTATTATGGTTGTATTATTCCTCTCTACCACCCCTTTCAACTATGGTGTACACTTGGTAGTAAACTACTACTAGATAACGTGATATTTATAAATATTAAAAAATGCATAGGAAACATACTGACCTCCTCTATATATCCTCATAATGTTGAGGTAGTATAAACTACACTTTTCCACTAAGGCCTTGAGCTCATCAATTATATTAAAAACATCTAATTTGTTTCTCGAAAAGTATACCCATGTATTCCTCATATAGTCATCAATAAATTTCATAGAAGATGAGAAACCTCCAATAGAATTTGTTTGCATAGGTCCACATAAATCTAAATGAGCAATTTCTAGTGGTGCACTTGATTTAATAGTTTTACCAATTGTGAAGGACTCTCTGCATTTCTCTCCAAAAATACTACCTTCAAAACCTCTCTCAAGTTTCTAATTTGAAGAAAAACATTTTACCATATTTTTCACATGTAACAAATTCAAACTACTAAATTTTAAATGACCAAATTTGAGATTCCATAGCCACGATTCAGATTCAATTTCTTTATCACTTGATTATGCTTCGAATGTGGCTTCAAAATTGATAATTTTTAACCTCAAAGAAAACATTCTATTACTTCTCATATTCTCTTTAGCAAACAACCATGTACTAAGAGGTTTATACATGATCTCACATTCAAATTATTAAAATTAAACTTTGTATCCCTTTTGTACCAACTGAACAATTATCATAGGAGTATGCTTCAAACTGACAACATAATAAACATCATGTCTAATATTTTGTTTACCCTTTTTAGTTATAATGTTGATTATTCATTTTCTTTCTACAAACACTTTATTATTGTTCATAAGGGAAACATATATCTTTAATGAATCATCCAAAATAGAAAATTAATCTAATTTACCTAACCAATGATTACTAAAACAAAAATCCAAATGCCATACATCACAAGGAATGTCTTGTGATAGATTATTTTCAATAGGTGATAAAGAAGGTGTTTCTTCAACAATCCTTGTGTATATAATAAACAAGGATCTTGGAATATAGCTCTCAACCTTGTTTTTATTCTACCTATATGATCATAATGCTTTTTCATAAAATCATAAGCATAAGGTCCATATTTCTTGCAATAGTAACACTACGCATGTTTCTTTTCCTATCTCTGACCATAAAACTAATTATAATATTGTATTTAACTATGTCCTCTTTCACTTGAGTTTTATGGTCCATTGTTATGTCCTATAGATGAACTCAATCCTCTACCTCAATGATTGACCTTTCCTCTTCCTCTTCAACAAATTCATGATGTTTTTGATGAAAATGTTTGGTCTACAACTTCATGTGATTTATTCAACCTTTGTTCATGATTTATTAGTGATGCATGTAACTCATCAATTAAAATCTGACTGAGATCATTAATTTCTTCAATAACAATAACCAATGGATAAATTTCTTACGAAAACTTCAAAGAAAATTTTCAATAATCCTCCGTCTTCAATAATCTAGCCATATGATTTAATTTTAGTGACTATGAAAACTACATAAGTAATGAATGGCTCTATGGAAGTTGAATATTTCATTGACATGTTTTCAAAATGTCTTCAAAGTAATTGTATTTTTTCAGTTATTTACTTTATCCTTACCTTTATACATAGCTTGGAGAGTTTCCCATGCTATTTGTGGTCTATTGGGTACTTCCCCTCTAGGAAGAATGATTTCACGCATAACTTCATGAATTAAAAAAGTGGTCAGAGATAATTTTCAAAGAAAAACAGAGTAATAATATTTCTTTATTGATCAAATCTAATAGAGAACACCATACAAATATATAGGCTATAGAATCACCTTAATGTAAGGTGTCAAGCAAAACAATCTTCTAACAGACTCTATGCTTAGTTTAATACATGAAACAAACTAACAAAATAGGTGAGTTGTTATTTTACTAAATAAAAAAGTCAATGTACATACTAACTTAATGAATCACTAATATTCACGTGAACACTATTAAAGATTTCCTCGCATTTCCCCACTTAATGTGAATGTGGGGAAGAATTGTACCAAATTTGAACTAGAATAATAATAGTATGACTCCACATACTTTTACGTATACATACTATTGGTTTGGATCTTGTTGTCTAGATCTTACTGCACATGACCAATATTCTTCACCACATTGAAACCCATACCGGTTGATCACGCTTCCACCTATTCACCTATATACATGAACTCAATAGTTCTTGCTTTGACTTCCAATGAACGATATTTCACTGACCGATTGATGTTATAATTTAAAGAATCTCCATAGTTAAATGATCACTCTAGTTCATTTGCCCTCCTATACAATTGTTCTCAGTATCCAAAGTGCACATCATCCTCATTACAATCAAAACATGGGAAGGAAACCACATACCATTTTATTCTGAATTCACCACAAAAATGAAAATGATATTCCACAATACCATATTTTGGCCCCGTCATTGGTGACTAACAAGAGGAATTGATCACCCTCCTTCCTCCATTACCTCGATCCTCCATGGTGAAGATGCTAACTTAGTCGGATTTGATCGTGGACCTGAACTCCAACTCAGACGTCATATTCCGCCATAAATGCATCTGTGAGGCAAATTATTTTTTTTGGATTTTTACAATGGCTCAACTCTTTTTAGAACTTAATTTTTTGACTCTTTTGACAATACGAATCAATACAAAAAATGACTCACGATAAGACTCTTGATACTAAGGACACAATAACATACATTAACATTGACTCACGCTTTCATATACGACGCTTGACACATGGAAATTTGACTAATAAAACAAAAAAATTATAATACCTAGACTACATATTTAAATATTACAAATTTTAAAAGGATTATAACTGAACTAGACATCTATACTATGACGTAGTGACCAAATACTAAACTAAAAATTAGCAATGTTTTAAACACATTGCATATAAAATGGGGATCAAACGTGACACTATTTGACAATTAAAAATGATTTCATAAAAACATGACTTAGACACATATAAAGCTTGATAAAATGGTGTATACTAAAATGAGAAACTAAAATAAAATTTTAAATAAGACTCACATGACTGACTTGAGTCTATTTAGTTGTTTTTAGGATAAATCCATGGTTGAATGCATGGACGATCTTGTGAAAAAACAAAAGATTTCTTGATTGCCAAATGAAGGAAGCTAGCAATCATGTCAGGTTAGGAAATTTGAAGCACTTTAATATGAAACTTGATAAAATATCACAAAGTAGAGATCTCTAGAATTCTACGTACTCAGCAGAAACAATTGTATAAATTTTTTTCCAATAATATATGTGTCTGACCTTGAACTCGCGTTTGTAATAATGTAGTGATACGCTAAAGATGTAATTATTCAATATTGAGAGAAGAATCCAGAACAAAACTGATAGATGTGAGGTATCTTTAACATACATTGGTATACATCCGACACAGAGACCACAAATTGTAAACATGATCTCGATCAAAATCGTGACATAAGTTTTGAGAATGGTCATGTTAATGCTCTTTAATAGAGGAGTCCATGAGATTTGAATTATGCTAAGTATTGAGGAGAATTTCTATTCAGATCGCACACTTTGATATTTGAGCCATAAAATTGAAGTCAATTTGTGAATTCTATCTACCAAGAACACCACACAAACTTCTAGGGTGGCCTATTGAATTCGTTGACTTATGATGTACTCATAGAATGTGGGCGAATCAAACTAGTGCAAGAATTTTTTTTATTTCCTTGAAAACAATTCCTGGGACAGGTAGAAAAAATATATATTCAAGGTACTTTAATAATCATATCTCATGGAAATAATGAACTTGAAACAATCAAATCGAGAATAAAGAGACTGTATCTGATAAACTAATAAACAAGAAGCTATGCAGAATAGAATATTTAAGATAATCAAAGAAAACAAATGACAAAACAAAAGCTTTAACCTGGGAAACCCTTTCAGGAAAAAACCCAGCACGGTAACTTCTCTCTTATTGCATTAACTTAACCATTTATAATACAATAATATACTTCCGATTTCTTCTTTACCATACTGCACCTCTAGCTATTTGTAAGAGAAAAAAAAGGAAACCATCAAGGAGATTTTACAATACAATGGGTACAAAAACCATGGGCTAATAAACACCTGTAATGGTTCCCCATACTTCGTGGATTATGACACCACCCATATATATGGATAGATAAAATAACATATATATACCCATAACGCTCATGGAAGAGGTGTACAATACTCTTGGGTATATAGTATACAAAATATACAACACATTATGACATTCTCCCACTTGTTGTATACTATGCAAAAGGGGGCTACACTGCCATATAGTCAGCAGCTCAAAGCATTCAAGCCCATCAATTTTCTGCACCAAGAAAATTTTTCAGCACTCGCGGCCTTAGTTAAAGAGTCAACAACATTATCCTTTGTGCCCACCTTACTTAGTAGTATCTTCTTCTCCTCCACCATTTATCTTACAAAATGGTATTGAACATCAAGGTGTTTCGTTATTGAATGATGCTCAGGGTTCATCAACGAGAATTTACAATACAATGGGTACAAAAACCATGGGCTAATAAACACATGTAATGGTTCCCCATACTTCATGGATTATGAGACCACCCATATATATGGATAGATAAAATAACATATCTATACCCATAATGCTCATGGAAGAGGTGTACAGTACTCTTGGGTGTATAGTATACAAAATATACAACACATTATGACATTCTCCCACTTGTTGTATACTATGCAAAAGGGGGCTACACTGCCATATATTCAGCAGCTCAAAGCATTCAAGCCTATCAATTTTCTGCACCAAGAAATTTTTTTAGCACTCACGGCCTTAGTTAATGAGTCAACAACATTATCCTTTGTGTCCACTTTACTTAGTAGTATCTTCTTCTCCTCCACCATTTATCTTACAAAATGGTATTGAAAATTAAGGTGTTTCATTATTGAATGATACTCAGGGTTCATTGCTAGACAAATTGCACTTAGACTTTCACAATAGATCCTTACAGCATTTTGAGTGAACCCAATAGTAGAGATCAATCACTGAAGCCAAACTGCTTCTTTACTTGCATGAGTATGTGCCATGTACTCAACCTTTGTGGTGGATATCACAACACTTACTTGACATTTACTCATCCAACTTACCACTCCACAAAACAAGTTGAACACAAAACCACTGATAGACCTATGCACATCCACGTCTCCACCCCTATCAAAATCGAAAAAACTATGTAGATCTATTTTTTTTACTTTCATCAGGTTTTCTTTGATGATAAATTACATAATTAGATGTGCCATGCAGGTACCTAAAGATTCTCTTTACCACATTCTGATGTTCCTTTCATGGATTTGACATGAATCTTCTCACTACTCCCACTGCATGTGAAATATTAGGTCTAGTACAAACCATTGCATACATCAAACTACCAACTTTACTAGAATATGGTACCTAAGACATGTCCTTTATTTCTTCTTCAGTTTTAGGACATTGTTACGAAGACATATTTTGACCAACAAGAGAAGGAATACTAACAGGTTTACTTTCATGCATTTGAAACCTTTGCAATATCATCTCAAGATACTTTCTTTGATTTAACACTAATTTCTTATTTACACGATCACTTTTTATATCCATGCCAAAAATAAATTTTGGAGCACCGAGATCCTTCATATAAAAATGAGATGAGAGTTGAGAATTAACATGACTGACCAATTTCTTACTGTTACTAATTAACAACATGTCATCCACATATAATACAATGATAAAATAATATTCACATTCATGTTTTAAAAAACACAGAGGTCAGATTTACTTCTTTTGAGACCAAGTCTCAACACATACCTGCCAAATTTATGGTTCCACATTCTTGGTGATTGATTCAAGCCATATAATGACTTTTTCAGCCTACACACCAAATCTTCTTTTCCTTTGATCTTCAATCTTTTTGGTTGCATCATGTTGATTTCCTCCTCAAGATCACCATGTAAAAGTTTTGTCTTAACATCCATCTACTCTATTTCCATATTGAAATTAGTAGCAATAGCTATTTAATAAATCTAATAGAATGTAACTTAGCAATAGGATAAAATATCTCACCAAAATCAAGTCCCTCCACTTGAGAGAAACCCCTTGCCACAATGTGAGCTTTATACTTTTCTATTTTCCCATATGCATTATACTTCTTCTTAAACAGCCATTTACAACCAACTTGCTTTCTTCCAGGAGGTAATTTCACCAAGTTTCATGTATTATTATTATGTAAGGACTCCATTTCTTCCTCCATCTAATTTTTCCAAAAATTTCTTTCATTAGATCCAAAATCCTCCTTCACTATCTTGGGTTCTGTTGATGCAAAATCACAGCAACCCTGGGACTCTGCAACGCGATGGGTTGAGACTCTCAGTATGATTACATAACATGGAGCTTTTCCCAAGTGTGGGACCTTGCGAAAATGGAAAAGCTCTCCGGATGAAGGCCGGCTCCTATTCCTCTGTTCAGATGCACCAATAAAATGCAGATGTTTACCTAAAAACCTAAATCTAACTACCAAGGAGACAGGGAGAGAAAAAATGCATAAAAATAAACCTAAGCTAAGGAGGTGATGCACCGAGGAATGAAGAACACCTGTCTTGCCAATAAACACAGACCATTAAAATGCAATGCAAGATCATACACAGATAGCCAGATTCATAGTGAAAAGATCAAGGGGATGCAAATGAATACAGAGAGGGTTGAGAATCATCCACAGACATGCATTAATTTGTTCCAAAGATTGATACAGCACACTACAAAATGCCAAGAGGCAAGGTTGCATTACAGTTTTAGATAGGAGGTTTGAACTCCATAGATTCACCTGCCAAAGAGAAGAAGGGAGGGGCAAAACAAGAATGTCCAACCTTTAGAAAGAAGCCCCTCCTTACAATTTATAGGAAGAATGAGAGAGAAAAGAGAGAGGAATTTGAAATCTGCCCCAACCACCTCCAGAATGCACTTAACTCATCTCATTATGATGGTAGGTGAGAACCCCAGTGAACCCAAAAGTGGCGAACTATATTTTTAATTTTTAAGAATTTGTTCTCACCCAATTAAAGATATCTAGTCGTAGTTGGACAGAGGACCTTGTAAGCTTTCCAAAAAGTCAAACCTTGCATGAATCCGAGCTCCCAGTCAAAAGTTATGGCCATTTGAATATCTGCGCCAGGGTCTACTTCCTGTCAGTGCTCAAAATGTTGCGCCTCCTGAAGGTGCACCATAGGCGCATCCATGTGTGTGTCGACATCCTCTTCTATGCTCCAAGGGTGCATCCTTTACCCTGTCGACACTCCGTGTCGTGCGCCACTTCTGTGTGCCTTGGGCGCACCATTTCCTCTATCGACACTCATTATCGTGCGCCACTTCTATGCACCTTGGGCGCACCATTTCCTCTGTCGACACTCATTGTCGTGTGCCACTTCTATGCGCCTTGGGCGCACCATTTCCTCTGTCGAAACTCATTGTCGTGCACCACTTCTGTGTGCCTTGGGTGCACCATTTCCCTTGTCGAAACCCTGTGTCGTGCGCCCATTCTGTGCGCCTTGGGCGTGTCAGGGATTTGAGCTTCTTTGGTTTCTCCATTCTTCTTCTTGTCTATATCTACCTGGGGGAAAGATATATACAACAATTTGGTGACTCAATGGGATCACCTGCCTGCTAGGTAGAAGATCAGTGGTCTTTTAGCAATCCATTGGGCATGGAGTCATAAGCAATAACCTGATATCTGATCCCGAACCTGATACCGTAACTTCTTCTCTGACAGCATTCTGAATTGTAGAAAACAACCTAGGAGCAACAAAATCTGTGCCGAAGCACTTAGGGAAAAAGAAACCTAACTACAACGAGACAATGTGCATACGCACTTAGAGGAATTGAAAACTAGGCTAATATTTACAAGGGTAGAACTTTCCTCTTAGTAGTAATGTTTAAGATGGATTCCGTTAACCGGAATCAGGAATTCTCCTCCATCCAAAGTAGAAAATTGGAAGGCGTTACTACTTTTACATCCCGTGACCATGTAGGGGCCACTCCAAATGGCATCAAACTTGAAATGCCTTCCTGGTTTTTCCCGATCTGCATCCTATTTCAGAACTAGGTATCCTTCCTGGAAGGTCCTTGCTCTTGCTTTCTTATCAAACCATCTTTTTACTAAGGCCTGATCTTTCTCAATTGTTTGAACTGCATGTTCTCTAATTTCTTCCAATTCCATCAACTCTGCATACCTAGCCTCCATTGGTTCGAACTCAGCCAACTCCAACTGCTTCATGAACTCCAATGTAGGCAGTTCTAATGATATAGGCAATACTGCCTCTTTTCCATAGACCAAATTGTAAGGGGAATTACCTGTAGACCTCTTTGGTGTTATTCTGTCAGCCCATAATGCTGATTTTAGCTTGGTATGCCATGTTCTTTGATTTTCATCCAGATTCCTCCTGATGATTCTTAGAAAATTTTTGTTCGTGGACTCTGCCTGTCCATTACCCTGCGGGTAATAATTGGAAGAGGTGCTCAAGTAGATTCCATTTTTGACAGCCCATTCCGTGATCTTGGAACCTACGAATGCCAATGCATTGTCTGATATAATAGTGGCCGGCACACCAAACCTGGTCACTATTCCTTCGTAAAATTCTAGTATATTAGACTCGTTTGCCTCTTTGAGTGCTACTGCTTCAGTCCACTTGGTGAAATAGTCCGTTGCCGTGAGAATCCACTTGTGGCCTTGGCTTGAGTTTGGATTGATGACCCCGACGAAGTCCAATCCCCATTGCATAAATGGTTGGTCAACCAGAATTGGGTGCAATGGAAGTGCTGCTTGTCTTTCTTTACCTGTGAAGGGTGCACATTTCTTGCACTTTCTTATCCATGTATAGCAGTCACTGAAGACTGTCGGCCAATAATACCCTGCCTTCATTATCTTGAGAGCTGTTACTCGTGGGGAAAAATGTCCTCCAGAATCTCCATTGTGAAAATCTCGTAACACCCTCTCAATTTGACTTGTCCCAATGCACCTCAATAGAACTCCATTTATGTCTTTCTTAAACAAAATACCATCGACAAGCACATATGGAATGGCTTGTAATCTGAAGTATCTATTCTTTGCTTTGCTCATTTCTGGAGGGCATAGGCCTGTCTGTAGGAAGTGTATCATACTCTGAGTCCAACAAGGAGTAGGCACATCATCATTTACTTGTTCTTGACCATCCTGTAATACCAAGGCAGTCTCTTTTTCATCACAAGCTTCAACTTGTTGACTCAAGTCTAGCTTCTCACATAGTCCCTTTCCACGTACTAGTTTGGTGACCTTGATCTCAATGTCATATTCCATGACACGAGTTATCCATCCTGCACGTTTCTCATTCAGATCCTTGTATAGAAGGAAGTCCCTGACTCCCGCATGAGAGACCAATAATTGGATCTTGTTGTTTGAGACTAGGTGCTTGAATTTCTTTAAGCTCCTGATTACTGCAAAGACATGCTTTTCAATGAAAGAGTACCTAGTTTCGTATTCCTCCAAGCCTTGACTGAAGAAAGCAACTGGTTGTTCTAATCCTTCTTTGTTTTGTTGTACCAGGATTGCAAAAATCGTGTCCCCACCACCAAAGGCATATAACACGAAGTCCTTAGAGAAGTCTGGATTGATGAGAGTTGGGGCTTGAGATATAGCCTCTTTTATTGCCTCAAAACTTGCCTTGCCTTCAGATGTCGACTTAAATGCCATGCTCTTCTTTAACATCAGCGTTATTGGTTTTACAAGAGCTGCAAAATTTGGAACAAACCTGCGGATGAAATTGATCCTTCCGAAGAAGCTTTGAAGAGCCTTCTTGTGATTTGGCAATGGCAATGCTTGAATTGCTTCAACTCTTTCTGGGTCAATTGTCAACCCCTCCTTTGAAACAATATGGCCTAGAAGTTTTCCCTCGTGAGCCAAGAATATGCATTTTTTGGGATTCAATGATACCCCAAATCTTCTACACCTCTGAAATACTTGCCTCAAATGATAGAGGTGATCCACTGCATTTTTTGAGAATACAGTGATGTCGTCAAGATATATCAAAACTATTTTATTGATCAACCCCTTGAATGCCATATCCATTGCCCTTTGGAAGGTGGCTCCAGCATTTGATAGCCCAAATGGCATATTCTTGTAGGCATAGGTCCCCCATTTGGTGGTGAAAGCCGTCTTGAATTGGTCACCTTCTTTCACCATCACCTGATTATACCCTGAGTAGCCATCTAGGAGAGAGAATCTCTCTGAAAAGGATAGTACTTGCAATATTTGTTCCATTGAAGGAAGTGGGTAATAATCTTTGAGAGATGCCCTGTTGAGGTCTCGAAAATCTACACACAACCTGATTTCTCCACTCTTCTTCCTGACCGGAACCAAGTTTGTAACCCAGCTTGAGTGCTTGATCGGGAATATAATGCTTGCCTCTATCAGCTTATTTAGCTCTTTCTTCATTAGAGGCTCCATGTGAGGGTTGACTGGTCTCTGCTTCTGCCTAACGGGCTTAGCATCTAGATCCAATTCTATGGTATGTTGTGCCAAATTTGGATCGAATCCTCTTAATTCTTCATAGCTCCAAGCGAAGACATCTGGAAATTCTTGGCAAAGTTCTATGAAATCTGATTTCTCCTGTTCAGTGGCCACTTTGCCAATTTGAAATGTTTTGCCTTCCCCAACCGGAATTGGCTCTGAATCTTCTCTCTTAACCTATATGTTTGCCTTTTCCTTACGAAACTGGTCGTTAGGGTTGAAGATAGACTCCAATGTTACTAAACCCTTAGGAAGCTTGTTTGTCTGTAGCTGCACTACCTGATCCCCATACTGCTGCTCTAATCTGTCCTGATTCCTAGCTGAGAATTCAGCCTCTTCTTGTAAGAAATTGACAATTTGTTGATCGTTCTCAAACACCTGCCAGCTTGTGTTATTATCTGGAACTGCTGGCCTCACAATCACATGGATATGTGGCTGTGTTTTTCCCCTTCTGATGTTATCAACCACATCAAACATTGCTCCAACTGATGCGAGCCTATCTGCGGCTTCATTTTTCTTCCTGGGTATGGACACAATGCTGAAAGCTTCGAAATCCTTAATGAGGTCCCATACCCTATTTTTGTAGCTCTTTAGCAGGTCATTCTTTGTGGCATGTTGTCCCCTAACTTGGTTGATGATTAGCTCGCTATCTCCAAACACCTGCAAGTTCTTTATGCCCCTTTTCTTGGCCCAATGAATTCCATGAATCAATGCTTCGTATTCAGCCGTGTTGTTTGAACAGGAAAACTGGAAACGAAAAGCTGAAAAATATTTGATGTCTTGTGGTGAAATCAACATTGCACCACCTCCAAAACCTTGTCTGCTTCTCGAACCATCGAAAAATAATTTCCAAACTTTGTTTTCATCCTTTTGTTCAGGCTGAATGATGTCGGGAATGGGTGAATTTTCTTCATGTATACAATACACGCCCAATTCAGATTCTTCAATTTCCTTGTATGGGTCAAATTCATGACTCTTGTTTGCCCATTCATCCAAAGTTAAATCAGGAATTCCCTCGACCTTAGTACCTGTTTCTAGATCACTTGAACACTCCTCCTGATCAAAAGCCGAGCAATTTGCATTGATAGGATTTGGTACATGAGGCTCAATATGGAAATGGGCAATTGGTTCTGACCTGATTGTTGGTTTGGCTCCATACCTTGTCCTAAAAATCATGTGCGACTAATCCGCAGATAAATTTCCACCGATTTTTGCAGTGAAGTCTCTTGATAGACACAACACAAAGAGTGGCAGAAGGTCAATCAAAGACACATCTTGCAAAACTGTAACATTAGGACAGGAATGTAGAGTTAGGCTTAACCCCTTGATGACTCCAACAGTTCCTACTGCCATTCCATCTAGTTGTACTACTCCTTTCAGAACTGGCTCATATTTCAAACCCAGCTGATCCGCTATTTGCTTCGGCATCACTGAACTACTTGCCCCAGAATCAATCATGCAATTGTGTACTAATTTATCCCCGATGATTAATGAAATATAGAACGGAGGGGGTTTCGAAACTTTACCTTGTTGTCCTCCATGATTCCCTTCAGGATGAGCAGCATTCGTGAGGACCTTCTCTTGTATATGGTCCTGCCGGTTCGAAGTTGACCAATTCTTCATGGAAGCTTGTAGAAGATCTCTTTGTCCTGGGATGGATAAAGATTCCCACATTGATATATTCACGTTCGTCTTCTTCATTTGATCAATGATGTTGAAAGGGGATGAATTGTCCTTTTGATGTCCCTTACTTGGTGTAAACTTTTCTGGAGCTTGAGCATGTGCGTATGTTGCTACAACAGGTACCTTGGGTTGATTTTGCACATTTGGAGCTGCGTTTGGTCTACTTACCCCTTGTTGTGTAAGAGTGGGTTGATAAACAACTGGATTACACGATTGTCCCTCTCCTATATTTCTTTTCTTTGACCGTGTGTTGGCAGCCACGCCTTGAAAAGGCTGTTGGTTAACTCCACAGAAGTCTTCCGTTTTCCAATTTGCCAATGTGGTTTCTGTTGGAGGTCCTTCTTGTTGCGCTTGTTGATGTTGATTCTCCTCCTAGCTTGGTTCTTGAGCAACACCAATGGTTTGCACCATCAAGGCCTGATTCAGTGCACCATTGAAACATGCTGACTGATTGTGAGGTAGATTGCAAGGGTAACACCAGTCGTACTCCTGTGCCATGTTATTTTGTGTTGGAACCAAGGCTCTTGAGGACGTCGTTGCATTTGGATCATACGGTCGAAATGGCCTGGCAGCTTGAGGCTGTCCTTGGTTCTAGTTTTGATTTACAGCCTGAGGTGGTGGTCTATTTTGTTGGTATGGGGGCCTAGCTTGGTACTGTGCTTGAGGCTGATATGGTCTAGCACTTTGAGCTTGCTGTCTTTTGATAGTCAGAAGCTCATTTCCAAGGTTATGCAATTGTTTCATGACCTCCTACAATTCCTTTGAAGTATTTGAAGAAGTCGACGCCTCATTATTGCTTTGATTTCTAGGAGTTGGAATGGGATTCAACTCTGGTGCTTGACTGGTTGTAGGATTTCCCATGTCTGGATAGAGAGGCATTGGTGGCCTTGGTGCAAGCTTGCTGGCTTAGATCAAACAGTTCTTTGCTCTGATCACTGTGTCATAGGACCCTGGCAGCGTTGTCCCTCCCATTGATTGGATCATCATGGCTATGTCTGAATTTATAGCCTTTAAGAAATAAAGGAATGCTCCTTCGGCAGTTGGTCTAACAGCTATTGGGATCCTATCCCATGTTCGTTGGAATCTGAAGTTGAAATCTGCCATTTGTTTGTTAGGAGCCCTTTTGATTGTTGTCAGCTGTTCCAATAAAGATAAATTGTCCGCCCTCTCCCCGAATTGGCTGCAAAGAGCAGAACAAAGTTGGTTCCAATTCGTAATAGAGCCTGTTGTAAGGCTCCTAAACCATTGTAAGGCCTTGCCTTTGAAAGATGAAGCCAACAGCTTGATTGCAACATCCATTTCATTTATTTCGTGGATTGCACATGCATAAGCAATACCCTGGATGTGATCAATAGGAGTAGTATGATTTTCTCCTGTAAAATAGGGTATATTCTTTAGTGCTGCAATTGGAATTTGATTCTGAGCATTTAGGGCAAGTGGACTACTGCCCGTGAAATTGACAAAGGGATTCGGTGGTAGATGTTCCATTATGATTGGCCTAAGAACCCTGGTCGATGCGAGAAAAGGCCTACCAGGTGGAGGTGTAGACAAAGTCCTGTTAGGTGGAGATGGTGATCTTTGTGGTCTTCTTCCTCTCCTTCCTCCTCCTGGTGATAGTTGCAATTGGACAAATAGCCCCTATTCTCGAGTATTAGACCTGGTTTGAATTCTTCTCATATGCCTGGGCAACTTTTATTGCTACACCACTGAATTCTACCCCTTCAGAGTCGCCAAATGTGTTAGAAAGTGAGCCTCAAAAGGCTATATCCTGCCAAGTTACACACCAAACCTGAGGATATTTAAAAAATGGAAAAATGAAAGACCTGTATTTTTGATATTTTAGAGTTTAGAACTTGATTCTAGAATGACAGTCCTGAAAACCCAAAAATGCCAGACTTCCGAAAACCTGAAATCCGAAAATAAAAAAACCATGAAATTTTGAAAGTCAAAATCTCAAAAATCTAAGAATACCCTTTTGAAGATTATCCCCCGATCTATCAACTGGTGAAATTTTGACTTGTTTCGAGCGAGTTAAGTCCTTAAAAATCAATTTTAAAGTTCAGCCTAGAAGGTGGAAAAAACTGAACTGTAAAACCTGTAATTTTTTAAGTCCGAATTTCTTGAAAGTTCCTTCGAAACTGTGGAATGACCTCTTGGTCCCATCGGGCATGCCAAAACTGTTGATGCGAAATCACAGCACCCCTGGGACTCTGCAACGCGACGGGTTGAGACTCTCAGTATGATTGCATAACATGGAGCTTTTCCCAAGTGTGGGACCTTGCGAAAATGGAAAAGCTCTCTGGATGAAGGCCAGCTCCTATTCCTCTGTTCAGATGCACCAATAAAATGTAGAGGTTTACCTAAAGACCTAAATCTAACTACCAAGGAGACATGGAGAGAAAAAATGCATAAAAATAAACCTAAGCTAAGGAGGTGATGCACTGAGGAATGAAGAACACCTGTCTTGCCAATAAACACAGACCATTAAAATGCAATGCAAGATCATACACAGATAGCCAGATTCACAGTGAAAAGATCAAGGGGATGAAAATGAATACAGAGAGGGTTGAGAATCATCCACAGACATGCATTAATTTGTTCCAAAGATTGATACAGCACACTGTAAAATGCCAAGAGGCAAGGTTGCATTATAGTTTTATATAGGAGGTTTGAACTCCACAGATTCACCTGCCAAAGAGAAGAAGGGAGGGGCAAAACAAGAATGTCCAACCTTTAGAAAGAAGCCCCTCCTTACAATTTATAGGAAGAATGAGAGAGAAAAGAGAGAGGAATTTGAAATCTGCCCCAACCACCTCCATAATGCACTTAACTCATCTCATTATGATGGTAGGTGAGAACCCCAACGAACCCAAAAGTGGCGAACTGTATTTTTAATTTTTAAGAATTTTTTCTCACCCAATTAAAGATATCTAGTCATAGTTGGACAGAGGACCTCGTAAGCTTTCCAAAAAGTCAAACCTTGCATGAATCTGAGCTCCCAGTCAAAAGTTATGGCCATTTGAATATCTGCGCCAGGATCTGCTTCCTGTCAGCGCTCAAAATGTTGCGCCTCCTGAAGGTGCACCATAGGCGCATCCATGTGTGTGTCGACATCCTCTTCTATACTCCAATGGTGAATCCTTTACCCTGTCGACACTCCGTGTCGTGCGCCACTTCTGTGCGCCTTGGGCACACCATTTCCTCTATCGACACTCATTATCGTGCGCCACTTCTGTGCGCCTTGGGCGCACCATTTCCTCTATCAACACTCATTTTCGTGCGCCACTTCTATGCGCCTTGGGCGCATCATTTCCTCTGTCGACACTCATTGTCGTGCACCACTTCTGTGCGCCTTGGGTGCACCATTTCCCTTGTCGAAACCCTGTGTCGTGCGCCCATTCTGTGCGCCTTGGGCGTGTCAGGGATTTGAGCTTCTTTGGTTTCTCCATTCTTCTTCTTGTCTATATCTACCTGGGGGAAAGATATATACAACAGGTTCATCATCAGTAACAAACAAAACTGACGAAACACAAGCAGAATGGAAATTAGGAGGACTATACCTCTCATGTGCCCATCTCAACCGATATGATCTTCTTAAGATAGGATTTTATGGTTCAACATATTTTTGTTCCTCATCTCCTTCATCTATATCTTCCCCATGCAACAACTCTCTTTGTGGTTCATCTTCTGTAGTCGCATCAAATTCAGGCATAGATTCATCTTCCTCAATTTTAACATGATCTTCCTCCGGTTTTTCTTGTTGATCTAGAATTTCCTTAAGCTCTATAAAAATTACATTAGGGCTAAAAACATCCTTTTGTGTTTATATATTCCAAATCTTGTATCCTTTTACACCATTAGAGTATCCAATAAATATGCACTTAAGAGATTTATTATCTAACTTGGTTCTTTTCTCTTTCGAAATATACATATAAGTAATACAACCAAATAGACGTAAATTTATAATAGAGGGTCTCTTACCAGTCCATGCTTCCTGTGGAGTTTTTACTTCAAGTGCATATGCCGTTGTTCTATTAACCAAATAGCACGCAGTTGCCATTGCTTCTGCCCAAAGTTTTCTATCCAAATCGATGCCACCGAGCATACTTCTACACTTATCCATCAACGTTTTGTTCAATCTTTTTGCAACTCCATTATGTTGTGGTGTATTTGGAGTTATCTTTTGTCTTTTTATTCCACACTCTTTACAGAATTTCTCAAAGGCATTAGAGCAATGTTCTCCTGCATTGTCACTTCTAAAAACCATTATCTTCCTTTCTGTCTAATTTTCCACAAGAGCCTTAAACTCTTTAAATTTAATATACCCAAATATTTCTTGAGAAATCATCTATAAAACTAACTTTTAACATGGCTTTTCCTAGTGATGGAACTTTTATAGGTCCATAAAAATCATTATGTATCAAATGTAGAAATCCTTCTGATCTTTTAGCATTAGTAGGGAATTTTACTCAAGCTTGCTTTCCAAACACACAATGCTCACAAAAATCAAAATATAAAGGACACTCAGAAATTCCTTAAACATAGATTTTAATTTTGATGTATGAAGTCCTTTCTCTCCAATGTGTCCCTTCCTTTGATGTTATAACATCATCTTCATTGCAGTAGATGTAGGAGTTAGATCTAAAACTTTCTTCTCCTCTAGGACCACAAAGCTATTGCACTCATCAGTAACAATGCTTTCCTCAAGCTCGAACAATGTTCCACTACATATGCCTCTTTGCAATACCATTTTACCTCAAACCATATTGCAATTGTCTTTACTAAATGCTACCTAAAAACCTATATCATTCATCTTACTTATAGATATTAGGTTTCTAGTCAAACCTGGAATGTGCAGAACACCTAGAAGGGTTTTAATCCTTCCATCTTTAAACCTTATCTTGATTCTCCCATGACCAATGATCTTGTAGGTTGAGTTGTATCCTAGATATACATTACATGCATTACACTTTTCATATTCACAGGACAACTCCTTGTGTGGTGTCATATGAAAAGACGCACCTGAGTCAATCAACCATGCACTATCACATCCATACAAGTTGGAAGCTGCCAAAAACAAATCTCACAAGTCTTCATTACATGGTTTTGTATTTGAATATCCACCATCATAAGATGACTTACCCTTATTTACCTTCTTATATTTAAAATCCTTTTTGAAATACCCCATTTTACCACAGTTCCAACATTTCCTTTTATCTTTTTTTGTAGTCTTCACTTTACTTTTGGACTTTGACTGTCCTTGCCTCTTCTTGATTTTATCTTGGGTACAACCTCTTACATATAAGGTATCCATGGATTGATAATGCTTAATGTATTTTGGCCTCATTTCTTCTGATAGTAAGGCCTCAACTACATCCTCAACTAATAATTTACTCATAGTACTAGTAATAGCCATAACTAGATTATCCCAAGACTCGGGTCAAGAACACAAAAGAGTAATACACTTATCCTCTTATTTGATTTCAATATCAACATAAATAAATTGACTTACCATAGTATTAAAGATTTTCAGATGTTTTGCAACAAAGTCTCTATCATTCATTCTAAACGAATATAGCTTGTTTCGAAGAAACAATGTATTCACAAGAGACGTTGTCTGATACAAAGTCCCCAAATTCTCCCATAACACTTGAGCAGATATCTCAGTTGACACATTCACCAAAAGTGAATCTAACAGACAAAATCTGATTGAACTCCTTGCCTTCCTATCAATTTTTTCCCAGTCCTTTACCTTCATACCCATAAGCATGACTCTAGACACAACAATCCATTGATCTCTATCCATAAGAAGATCTTCCATCTTGAGCTTCCATAACTCAAAATTTTAATCATTAAATTTTTTGATCTCAATCCTTGTGCTTCCCATCATTTTATTCTACCTTAAAAATTCCCCAGAAGAGCTCCCACTCAAAATATTTTATCACAGGTTTTAGAAACCCTAACTCTTCACATAAAATCTAAAACCTAGCTCTGATTCCAAATGAAGAGAATGTATCTGATAAACTAATAAAAAAGAAGATATGCAAAACAAATGACAAAACACAAGATTTAACCTAGGAAACCCTTTCGGGAAAAAACCTAGCACAATAACTTCTCTCTTTTATTGCATTAACTTAACCATTTATAATACAATAATGTACTTGCAAGTTCTTCTTTACCCTACTACAGCTTCTACTATTTGTAAGAAAAATAGTAAGAAACCGTAAAAGCAATTTTACAATACAATGGGTACCAAAAACATGGGCTAATAAACACCCATAATGGTTCCCCATACTTCGTGGATTGTGACACAACCCATATATATGTATAGATAAAAATAACATATCTATACCCCCAGAAAAATAGGGATTTCCAAAAATCATTCTCAGGGGCCAACCCCTAAACCCTCGATTGGGAGGTCGCTAGACTCCTACTAATGCTTGTGAAGGAGGTGTATAGTACTCTTGGGTATAAAATATACAACACACTCTAAGAGGGAACCCAAATCACTAAATTTCCTTTTAGGTATTTAAATCTCCATTCATCTTGAATATAGCCAAGGGATAATGTTGATCTGATACTAAATAAAGTGGTGGAAAAGTATTTTCATAAAAAAAACACAATAATAATTCTGTTTTATTGATCAAATCAAAAAGAGAACACCATACAAATATATAGGCTATGGAATTCCCTTAATATAAGGATTCACTCTAACTAATATTCTAAAATACCTTCTGTTTAGTTTAATATGTGAAACAAAGTTACAAAATAGGTGAGTTGTTATTTTAGTAATGATCAAACTCGCTTTGCAATGCTAATTTTATGAAGCACTAATATTCATGTGAGGTTATTAAAGGATTCCTAAAAATAACGAAATATATTTCCATATTACTTTTCTAATTCCCTTAAAGTATCTTTCTCTACCTGTGAGAGTGCATTATACTTTGTAAATTTTTTTTGAGAAAATATCAATCTCCAAATTTAACCACATATGAAAGATATCAGGATTCTTTCATAACTTCTTAGAGAAAAAATTTTAAAAACTAATATAATAGTCAAATAGCAAACTGTCAAAATGTCCCATATTCAATAAAAATTCCAACATCTTATTTACAAATTTCTTACCCTTGGCTTCAATATAGCTACACTATAATGTCAGACTTTCAAACAAAAAAAATTCCTAAAAAAAGTTGTTATAAAATGATATCAATATTTTGTTAATTTTATAAGAAAAAATTGAGAAGAAATTCTTTGAAAAGAATTTCTGACGCAAATTGAGCCACCTAATGTCTCTTACATAACATAAAATAATTCATAAAATTAAAAATTCAGAAAAAAGTATTAACTATCATACCTATATTAGATAAATCTATGTAAAATATGTCAAGAAGTATGACTCTGGAGAAACCTATTTTGGATTTGTGACATAACTTGAATATGTTCCTTGAGAATGATACCTTTCTACATATTTTACATAGAATTATTTAAGATAGGTATGCTAGTAGCATACATGGCCATTGCATTGTACATAAAAAGATACCAAAACTAAAGCATTATATTATATGAATGAAATATACATCACATTAAATGAAAAAATATTATGTAATGCAAACATTTTACACCCATAAATACAATAGTGAAAATGCTAGAATAATTGTATTTGACTTACATCACTCACTGCACAACACCATAGAGGCTCCAAGAAGAGAAAATCAACAATGCACAAGAAACTTACATAAGTCATCAACTCACATAAACACATAAAAACACCATGTATTGGTCTATGCCACACTTTAAACTTACAGTTCAACCATTCAAGTAGGATCTTTATCCCTTATGACAATCTCCATTAAAAACATAATTATTTGGCATTTTTCAAATTACATACAAAGTTCTTAATTCTCTCATTCTTATGCTAAGATTATACTTCTCAAATGTTTATTCAATGTTTAATTTTTTACTTTTCTACACAAGAGAATCCATTGTGATGTCAAGAGAGAAAACTTAGGATTTAAGGGGGGATTTAGATTCAATATACCTTTCTCCGATAAACATTTTTTAATCACAGTATATTTATTTCCCTACCATAGTTAATATAGTTCAATAACTTGTTGAGTCCATTCAACATTTCCACATCAAGAAATTTTGTTTAGGTTTATATAATTTTTTTTCTCGAAGTTTGATCTCACCTAGGGAATTTCATATTTTTCGTTACACATTAAAATGTTTAATTGAGCTATAAGGAATCCAAGAGTGACATTATTCCTAACCTCAAATCTCATTTTTATCCTATATTCTTTACTCTTACATCATACTATGGTCTCATATTTTTATTAGATAGGGTAAAAAAATAGATTTTGAAGGGATCGGGAACCCTGAACAAACCAAAGAATAAGCGTAAAATTCCAAAGGTGAAACATAAGAGAAACAATGTCCAACCTAGCTTCAGAAGAAACAAACATAAAAACCAAACCCCAAAAAAAGATGCACCAAAAGAATGAAGAGAACCAAAACAAGAAAGTCAAGGAGACTTGGCCTTCCCCAGGGAGCAAGCCTAATTCCCAAGGTACAAACCTTTTTGAGATCTAAGGCTCATCTTTGTAGGATAGCATCTAATATTTCATTTCGTTTTGTTGGTTCACCACCTACCAACCATCACCCATGTTATGATCCACATTCTCATATGGGCTGAAAGGTAGCCGAATTTCAAAAACCTCCATGATTTTAGAATTTTGATTTATTTTAGGGCTTTGAGAGAGGATTGAAGGGTCCACACTAAGACCAACCATATGATTCATCTTAGCTAAACTAGTGGGGGAAGAGCCATCCTCACCCAACTTCACCTCCTAATTATCTGTAAGACTAGCTGCAACATTTTTTGAATAATTTTCGTCAATTACATAGACAAAAGGATTATCTAGTTTAACGTCCTTACACCAAAATACCCTTTCTTTAATTTTTTTAACCATTTGACAATTAAACACCAGATATCCCAGAGAAAATAAAGTTCTACATCTAAAATGGAACCCTTCATAATCTAAATTTTGTGACCATGTTGAATCCTTGACATTGAGTTCCATAGTGGCTAGAAAGTCAGCATTTATGTTCATTTCCACCAATATCAAAAAATAAGTGGTATGATCAAAAGAATTAGTTTTGGGATCAATAGCTAAATATTTACCCAACCCATCCCCCATTGCTTTGAAGAACTCCTCACTCCAGAAATGAAAGTGAAGGTAGGGTAACTGAATCCAAACTGATGTGGTATTAAATGTTTCAAATAAAGGATTGAACTAAGGAAACCATGGATTCATGAGGATTTATCAAAAACTTAAAAAAAAAAATGCCACAAGTAGAAGGGTAAATATTAAATTTTCTTTCAATTAGGGGGCGCTATTGTTCAGAAATCTAGTTGTGTTGAGCAGGGATCCCAGGAAAAACATTACTGAAACTTCAAATTAAACCCCTCTTTTGAAAATATTCAATGGTCTCAGTAACCATGTCTCCAAACGAGACCTTAGGCATTTTTTTTTCATAGGCCATAGGTTTAACAGGACGCTTACACCCATTTTTTGCCACTGTGAAGAATGATTTCATCGCATCTAAACCACCCCTATTTGGGTAAACAAAATCACTACCACTTCCTCAACCAACAAATTTTTCCTTACCCTCTGTAGCTGCATCGCTGCCACCATAGGGTCTAGCTGACCAATCTTCCCCAAAACTCCACCGCCACTGCACTATGGTCTCATTATTAGCATTGTTTTATAACATTTGTAAACAAAATAATACATTCTTTTCACTATTGGATTCACTACTACAAGGAGTATAACCTAGGATGAGACATCCCAATTCTTCTCTTATACACTGTAGAGGTAATGCATACTACAACTAAGACATCCACTTGTGTCATTTAAATCCCGCCATGAGATCAATCATAGGAATACCATAGGAAAACTATCTTTGTCTAGTTATAGGAAACTCACTAGGGTAAAAAACATCAACCAGGCACATGGGGTAACAAGACCCCATTTTTTTTTTTCTACACTTCTCTTAAGTTAACTTATTTTAAATAAAATTTCATTTTCCAAGAGTTATGTACAATTTCCACCTGTAAGTTAACCCCTTTACCAGCCAAGCTTTGGTATAATTCCAATTGCACCTAAGGATCTATGCCCCAACTATATATGAGTTTAAGGTGAGAAGAAATTTTTATGATATAAAACATATATGAAATACCAAGGTGATATGTTATTAGTAACCAAGGTAAAGCATTTCACTGAGAGGGACTAAAGAGACCATTTGCAAGAGTTTAAGTCATACTATAACTATTTCACTAGGTCCATTTGTGTCATTTGGATCGTGTAAGGAATTCATTTGATAAAGAATATAATTTCTAGATCCCCTTCGTAAGCCTTGGTAGACCAGTAGGATAATAGAGAAGTGTTAGATCTACTTAAACCAAAAATAGTTTTACCATCTCATTCCTAAGCATCAGGTTTAGGATGATGTCACTAAAACTACTGACTATGATGATAAACTCAAACTAGGTATATTATTTACCTAAACTTGGAGGTGTCATCTAGTATAAGGTTAAAGTTCAATCTAGGGTTAAAGTTTATTTTTTGATAAGAAATTCCATGCGAGATGGGGTAGATAGGCACTAGTTTTGAACTAAGGGCGATTGTTATTGTTGATGCGAAATTAAAACACCCCTAAATGGCCTTATATTTGAGTGGGGCATCCGGTGTAACCTACATAACACGGGACCATCTCTCAAGCTGTGGGACTTGAAAACTTGAGATGGTCCTCCAGAGAAGGCTGACTTCATCTACCTAATCCTAATGTTAAACTACTTCTGAGGAAGGAAATTCAACTATCTACTCCTAATCTAATAATGCCAAGGATAAAGGGAGAGAGAGAGATAGAATGAAAATAAATAAATCCTACACTACAGAGGTGATAACATCATGAAACGAGGGGTTCTGATCACAATATCAAATACCTAAAGTGGAGAGGGGTGACCAATGGAAAGGGTGTACCAGATGCACCATAGACCAGAGATAAAGTTAACATAGAACACAACTTCAAACCCATTAAACACATCTCCAAAAACCTGCAATAGACATCAGCGATATGCAAAATATACCCTATAATTGTGAGAGGCAAGAAGAGACAATAAAATAATCAAAGGATGGACAAAATTCATCACGAAATAGATTTTATTGCTCCATGAGTTCACACAGTACATCATTAGTGGGCAAGGGGAAATAAAATGCCATTACAAAGAAAAGAGAGGAGGATAAAGCTCCAAATTCAACCCTAGGGAATAAAGAGAGAGGGGGCAGGAGAGAAAAATGACCAACTCTTTTATAAATGAGCCCAAGATTATAATTTATAGAATTAAGGAGAGAGAGAATTGCAATCCCGGATTTCTATTTTCAACCACTTGCAAGTTGTCATAAAAGGGCGAAATGATTATTTTTTTCTTACAGAAGGCTCCCCATACTGTCCCATGACTTGTAGCAGTGAGAAATATCAGCCTATGCTCCATTGAATGCATCCCAACTACCAAATAAAAAACTATTTTGAACATGGGAACAATTTCTACAAAAATATCCATATATTCTTTATCAAATTCTAGATTTATTGATTTTATGCATTGGTATCAAGAAAATGATTCCAATGGTACCAATTTTGTGCATTTTCATTAAGAAATACAAAATTTATGACCTTCTAAGTGTGGGCAGCTATTTGCACTATTTTCCTTTGTATGTAGGCATTTCGGCTATATCGGGTCCTTGTGTCCCACTTGTCCCAAAGTTGACTAGGATGTGAGGGTCGTTGACCACTGCTTCATCAGCATCTCTTTTTTAGTCAACTATTTTGGCCTTTCTAGGAATTCATTTCCCTAAGTCCCATGGACAACACAAGACAAATTTATCTGATTTTTCCGATTTTCCTTTAACTGCGGCTTCCACAGATTTATACAACACTTTTTCCATGGGTTTTTTTTGTTGCTTTTTCTGCAGCTTTTTTACAGCTTCCATGGACTTTTACTTGGATTTTTATTCGGCTTCAGTGGCCTTTTCTACAGCTTTTGTGGATTTTTCTTTAGCTTCAGTGGACTTTTGTACGGATTTTGCAGATTTTTCTGTGGACTTTTTTTGCATCTTCCATGGAAATTTCTATGGCTTTTCTACGGCTTCCATGGATTTTTCTGTGGCTTTTGCATATTTTTTCCATGGATTTATCTCTAGATTTTGTGGCTTTTTTCTTTGGTTTATCTCACTAACTCCTTAGAATTTTCTTTAGACAAAAGAAGTTAGAGGAAAGCAAAGGGGTACCCAAAAATATGATTTTTTGCTTTTCACCATTTCTGTTTACTCTAGCTTCAAGTTATCAAATTTACCCTGGGGTGAATTTTGGATAATAGTTATATTTAAGTTTCTTTTCTACATTTTCTAGTTAAATAACACAACACTCTAGAGATTCCATCATGAATTCCACAACAAGAATTCACAATAAAAATAATAAATTCCATTTCATTTAACATTCATATCCAACCCCCCCCCCTTTTTTTTCTTTTTTTATAACATACGTAAATCTGAATCAAAATGGCACCTATGATTAAATTAAAATTTCCCAAGGCATTCCTATAACTAGCATCTCATACATACTACCAAATTTAAAATATAAAATTTACAATTACTTCGAAATTATATTAAACATATATACATTTTCTAATACATATATAAAATTACAATAATAATTAATGAATTTCACCACGCCTTTGTTTCTTCTTACTTCCATCCTACAAAATCATGTGAGCATTAAATCAATGATAAATTATTGGCATTATAATAATAATTAACTTTTTTATTTTTCCATTTAGATTATAATAATTATAATTTGCATTTGAAAGGAGAGGGTTAGAGACACATGTTTATTTAATTTATGTTTGCTTCATTTCTTAACCCAGGAGAAAGAGAGATAGGGACGAGAGAGAAACACTATTTTTACAAAAGTAAAATTTTATATAACAAGCCATAAGATAGAGTTCCCAAATGTTATTTACAAGTGACAACAATTTTTCATGGTGGTTAGGTGACCTGATGGGGTCCTTCAACTTTCTTTTATCGTTTTCCTGGTAGATGTAAAAAACATTCAATTTAGATCCGAAGCTAAGAAACAACTTTCAGTCATTGTATTTCAATTAGAAAACACACCAAAAGTAAACCTATATGTGTCCTTCTATATTTTAAGAATTAACAGGAATTGGTGGAATTCAAATCTGGTGAACGCTTTACGATTGGCAGGTCATTTTTCAAAGCCACTATTTTTAATTGCACCTATTTGACCTACTCAAAAAATGTCACGAGGTCTACAAAATTCCTTTCCCAAAATATCTAGAAGATTTTTTTACCCAAACTCAAGGTTACATGCAAATTTCTGGTTAAAATACTAGAGTTTTATGAAGGTGGTTAGGGATTTCATTGCTCAAGATTCAAACGGTGGTTCAAAATGAAATCTAGCTTCTTTAGTTTTAGAAACTTCCTAAAAGTGAGAACCATAGTGAAAGGGCTCTAAGAGGGGTGATGAAGAGAGTGTGAATGGTCAAAATAGGTCAAGCTAATGATTGATGTGATCTCTTCATAACTAGAAACACATAATACGTTAGACATTCCTTTACGGGGCTCGTAGTGTTGTTTTACAGTCTCTGGGAAATGTCTCTTTATAACTTTGTAAGGTAGGAATAAATGGTTTTCTTAATTAACTAAAGTAACTCTCCTCAAAACCAATGCACACGAGTATCAAGTTTTTGACACCATGGGTTTAACAATGCATGAGGTTTTTGTCACAAAATGGGTGAGGGTTTAATAGTAAGTCAGTAGCAAAATCATGAGGTATTGTTCTATTGATTGCACTTGTCGTCTGGTTAAAATGTCTATTTTTTTTAGTATCTAATAGTTTAATACTTTTACTTTATTACAAATGAATAACCAGATTATAGGAAAAATTATAAAAGATAAATCTAAGGAGACAGTTCAATGGAAAATTTGCAAGTGAGCATGGGAATCTACAAGTAACTCTTCCTCACACCCGACCTCCTGAGGTCATGCCGAGATAGCCGGTGGGGATGGAATACGTGGGGTATAGTCAAACTAGTTAGGTAATCTTATATCTATGACACACACTAATGGAATCTACGAATCTAAGGAAAAGAAGGCCCTCCTAACCTGAATCGGTGTGATAGATTGGTCGGTGAGGATGACTGCTCGAAGGCTCCAATCAATATAGAGCTCTGGCGTGATCCAATCTATAGGTTGTGGGATACAGGGAAAATGACTTGGAATTGTTTCGTGTATATCTCCAGATAGGGTCATAAGATGGATGATGAATATATAGTGGATTCTATGGGTGATTCTTTGGTCTAGTCCAGAAATCCTTAACTTGATTAGACATTATGTCTAGTGAAGATAATTGTGCGATAATGGTTGGTGGAAGTGGAGAGGACCTAAATATTAATGTGCGTAAACTAGTATCAACGTCTGATTGACCCATGGACTGGTTGGGTTGTGGGATCTATGAATCACAGCCGTAAGTTCATGGTCATTGTGGACCTCATATGGTCATATGCAGAATCAATACCTAATCCCTAATATCCAGTAGTCATATGCCTTTTCGGCCTCTATGTTTAGAACTAAAAGTTGTGTAATCTTCTCAGAGTACCTTACAGGCGTTCTGGCAACCTGAATTCTTAAGCTAGTGTCTATGTCAATAAGGATATCTCCTGCGTCTAGCTGTTGGATCAAAGGATCACAACCAAACGTTTGCTTTCTTTCAAGCCCTTCTACATTCATGTAGATATTTATCTAGGGTAATCTGTAGTTTGGCTGGTTTGACCAAAACATATGCGCTTTGTCATATTCTATGTTTAGTTCTCTCAGCTGTGTGTTGATTTATTGTAGGTCTATTGTTACTTGGAAGACCTGAATTCTGAGATTCGGGTCTATATCAGTTATTGCTGCAACAAGATTGGGCTGAGGTACTATTGGCTCGAATACATATTCTCTGGGCTCCCTAGGTTCCGTGATTGTCATACAAAAGAAACAAATCTAACTAAAGTAAAGCACACTAATTATGCAAAGGATATCTACAACGTATATATATTTAAATCTAATTGAAAGAGCAATTATTTAATATATCTATAAAGTGACAAC
Source organism: Taxus chinensis (assembly GCA_019776745.2). Lineage (NCBI taxonomy): Eukaryota > Viridiplantae > Streptophyta > Pinopsida > Cupressales > Taxaceae > Taxus > Taxus chinensis. Next base: position 414,336,751 of record CM034155.1, on the reverse strand, counting down.
TAAACTAATAAAAAAATCAAAACAAACAAAGCAGCCGAGTATAGCTACTTTCCTGTGTAGTTGTAAATCTATTCTAAATAGCTAGATAACTGATCTAATCTATTTGAAAGACCACCAATCTTACCTCAGAAGTGGAGAGTGAATCATAGTTTCTTAGAAAATATCAATCCCCACAGCTTCCTCAGTAATATCAAAAGGTAGATTAACTGAAAAGAAATGATTGACTACTCTATTTGATATGTTTTAACTAGAAATTTTGATAGCTTGAACCTGGATTTTATAGAATAGTGGTGAATCTAGTTGTGTGTGGCTTTGTCACCTCAGTGTGGTATCCTCGTTCCTTCACGCTCACGTGAATCTAGAAAAGCGTTTGATGTTAGCATCAACAGAAGTTGGTATCGAAATAATGGTAGTTGTAGATGCAGACTGAATACAATGCGAGTAGGAGAGGGATAGCATAAGAGAACAGAGCTTGGCTTATATAATTTCTAGTGGAATTTATTGCGAGTCATAGAACATAAAACATCTAGAACCTGAAACTATTCTTTTTTATGAACAAAACCTGGAACTTTAATGGCTTCTAACTTAAAATGAAACTATCTTACTCCAATTAATTGCATGAAAACAGTAACAATACTAGCACAAGAATATTATGTAGCTTCTAAATAGTAAAACAACATTAATTATGCATGCAAGAAATAAAACTAATACAATTCCTAAGCAAGAAATGAAATACTAAAATTTGAAATGAGAGAATGAGAGGAAAATTTAAGGGGTGCCCTTTGCTTGAGCACAAAACAGCTATTTATAGAATTCCCATTTATCCAAAGGTGAAAACCAATTTGAACTCTTTACAATAAACAATGGAGAAATACTATTCTAGGGAACCAAAATCATAAATATGAGCAAAGGCAGTGGAAAAAGTTGGTAAACGTTGAAATTTTACGTGAGTAGCGATAAAAGGAACGTTGTGGAAAAACACATGAAGGACTATCCCCCTGAGCAGAGTGGTAGTTACAAGACCGCTGGCCTGCCTAGGCGGCGGTCATGAGACCGTCGCCCAGGTAGGGCAGCAATTTTGTAACCGAAGACCAAAACACAAAGGAAAAGAGGGGAAAAGAGAAAAACAAAGCACGCAGAGGCTAAGTGGGGCATGCGGGATGTTAATGCATACTTTGAGAGATTTTCCTGATCCCAAACACCTTGCGAGGAGACCTTTATCATCATTGGAACACGTGTGACATCATTCTGGCAATGTATTACCCTTACACTTTTGGGTACGTACATATTGCCCCCTCGGAGAAGTGTTTTAGCCATGAAGAGGTGTAAAACAATGGGTCTGAGTATGGCGGTTCCGAAATGGGAGGTTAGAAATTATATCTGACACATCCGTGGGTTGAAATGACACAATCAAAAATTCCTGCTACCTGCAAAATGAAAAGAGGGCTCAAGTGTAGATAGATGAAATAAATCGAAAAATAAATACTAAAATAATATGAAGTGAGGAATTACCATTTGTGCGGGGATAAGAACTTACCTCCGTTGGCACTCCAAACCTACAAGAAGGGCATTCAAAACAAGTCAAAATGCTATATATGTAAAAAATGGGCCCAGTTTCCTATTCATTTGCATGTGTCGATTTGATTGATTTTGAGCTCTGGGCCCCACAGTGATGGTTTTTGATGAGAGTATAGTCAAAACGTTCATGACGAGATAGTGATCCTACCTCCGCGAGCGGAAAATCGAACTACGAGATCACAAGTTAGTTTTTCTTGATTTAACATTTTTACCCTCAAAATGTTAAAATGATGAAATCTTTTTCATGGGGAGATTATTTTTGAAAATGTTGGTGTTAATAGGGTCACTTAGGGGGGGGCACCTAATGGGTAGGCTTTGTTTTAATCAAAATAGTCTTTTTTTCATGTTTTTAGGTGTTTTTAGGGCACGTGACCCATTTGGAAATGAGGGACACGACCGCCGCCTTGAGTAGGGCAGCGGTTATAGGACCTCACCCTTTAAGGCACTGATTACAGAACCGCCACCTTTCTCAGGGCGTAGATCATTTACAGAATGCCAAAATCTCAGTGTTTTGAGCCTACTTTTGTATTTTTAGTATTCTTATATGTTTTAATGATTTTTTCAATGTAATTTGAATACTAACTTACTCCGTTTTGCATGTTTTTGGGTGTATGCAGAAGAAGGAGGAATATATCAGCTAGAGTATGGAAAGAGAGTGCGACTGGCTTCCAGCGGTGTTTGATGCAATTTCTCAGGATGAGCAGGATACTCTTCAGAGGGCTGACATATTACGTATATCATGGGTTCCTCATGTCACACCTTCTAGTCACATACTTTGTGAGTTGTTTTCATATTTTGATGCTGATCGGAACACTTTCCGATTTCTAGGCGTCAAGGGTGAGTGGACTATCACCTTGGAGGATGTCTACCATATATTGGGAGTCCCAATCATTGGGAGATGGCTTACACTTGAGACAGCGGGGTCGCGGGCTCTGATAGCTCAGTGGGCTATATACATGGGAGATGGAGTTGTCTCCACTAGTTCAAATAAGGGGGTGAGGGTCCGTTCCATTCCTAGCTTGCCTATCCCCTTGATTCGTTAGGCCATTATGGGGATCCTTGCCTCAAGATTGATTGGGGACAAGGGAGGGGACACCTTACTCTACTGCTGGTCCCCTATTATTGTACAAATTGAGGCACATGGATGGATTTATGCCTGGGGAGCTGATATTATTGGGACCACCTATCACGATTTGTACCAGGTGGTTCACTTAAAGGGACAGTCTTTGAGCCATCCGACCCTGGTTATGAGTTGGGTCTATGAGCGTATCATCCCTAATGGGAGAGGTGTAGAGGTGGCGGATCCTGGAGCCATGAGGGCATCTAGATGGAAAGAGATGTACTTGCTTAGAGTACCTCACCAGCCAGTTGCTTCCCTAACTACTGATGATATAGAGGCCACACCTTATCAAGCCATGGCAGGGTTGTGGGGCGAGGAGACCCTCACTTTGATTTCCTACTCTACTACAGGAAAACTCATGGATAAGATGGGGAAGGTAGAGACACACCCTTTTGATCGAGTGTCTCAGTAGTTTGGCCTTCCTTATGTCAGTATGCTTCCCCCAGTGGTGCCTATATTTAAATAATTTTCGGAGGCTAGGGGAGGTCCTAGAGGCCAGGGTTGGACTGTTGTTACTCCTGACATCCCTATTGCAGCCAGGAGCATGGTAAGCGCTCGAGGGAGATCCGGTGCTCCTTAGGCACCCTTGCTTCAGATTGCCGCCAGCCCTTCCCACAGTAGCGATGACCCCATTGATATAGAATCCGAGTCTGAGGAGTTCACAAGGGGAGAGATGAAGGAGGAGGCCGAGGATATGGAGGACAGTGAGTCAGGTGGAGAGGAGAATAGCGATCCCTAGTGGCATGACACTCAGGAGATCTTACAGGACGAGGGGGTAGAGAAGAGTGCAGAGAGGGTGACCCTAGTTTCAGAGGAGTTGCCCACTTAGGACCTTGGTGGGGAGGATGAGTCCATAGTAGGACGTTATGTTTCCCCATGAATAGGATGAGGACATTAATCAGCAGCGGCATCTGTGGCAGGCGCTGACCCTTGGGATCCCTCTTGGAGGCCTAGAGATCCGAGTGAGTTATCACCCTTGTCTTAATATTTGCTTTTAGCTAGGATTGTCTTAGGTGCTATGTCTCCTTTTGTTTATTCTTGGTTTTAATCTTTTGATCATTTCCTAATTTATTTTCTAGTTTTCTTGTAGAGACTGTCGATGAGTGGCAAAACCGGATTTGCTGGGTATGCACTGATACCTTGATGATCCCCATAGAAAAGACTCATGCGGAGCTATCCGTGGATGAAGGGGAGCCTTTAGCAGCTAGTAGGCACAATGATGTCTTTTCCCCTATCTGGCATGTGGCCAAGATGGTGACTACCCTTTGTACTGAGTTATCCGGGTATAGGACAGCAGAGCGCCTGATGAGGAGTCACTCTCAGAGGGAGGCCGCAGCTGTTCCTCAAGACCATGAGCCCTCAGTGAATTAAGAGCGCCAGTGTATCCGGAGTCCTATACGTGGTCATGTACATTTAGAGGGGTCTCATAAGGGTTGAGAGGCCACTTGGCTCTCTTACATTGTTTATATGATTTATTTTGTATTTCTCGAGCTCATTGAGCATTTTGATCATGCCTAGCCAATGATGACATTGTACATAAAACTTGATTATATATATATATTCTTGTTGGATTAGACTCTTGGTATCTAGGATTTTGTGATTTGTTTTCTCATGTAAATTATAATGTTGTTTTTATATGCTTTTCAGGTTGTATGCAATGGAGAAAAAAATGATACAAATGCTTTCTTTCCTTCTTTTTGTATTTTGTAATGCTAATATATGATAATGCAGACACAATGTGATTTTGAACTTTAGCTTGCATAAGCAATTTTTCAGTACTTCATATAGTTTTGACAGAATGTGATGATGAACTGGTATGATGAGCAGATGTACTTTCCCCACTCCTAACTCCATGCAACTAGTAAGATGTGAGGGCTGACCATTGAGAGCTAGAAAGGGCACAAGCTATGAAATTTTTTGCACAGTAGTTATGAGAGATAGACAAAGATTTGGTGGAACCAAACTAAGACGCTACAAACCTATTCTACTCAAGTGACTCAATAGTTTAGATTGTGACTTTCTTTGCAGTTTATCTAGACTTAGATCCGTAGATGGCCACATGGCTGATAAAATTTGGTTTTCAAGGTTTTGAGCTCTCTTGGAATTTTGGACATCTAATTCACTTGTTTTTGACTCAAGATTTTAAAGGTTTATTTGAACTATTTTCTTATGACCTTCAACGTTTATTGTTAAGATAATCCCCTGTACCTTGCCCCATGCTACTAGTAGGAAGCATGTGTTTATCACCATAGACAAGGCATAGGTGAGTAAGGAAATTCCCATCCTTTTCCAACCCTACGTCACCAGTAAGAGATGCAAGCTCAACACCAAAGGTTGGTAGGGCAAGAAAATGTGTAAAATTAAAATTTTCTGTTTGATCTATATTTGACTTATTTACTTGAGCAAAAATGTCAGAATGTTCTTATTTCAAAAGAGATCTATATACGGGATAGATGTGAAACTATGAAGCTTCTAGAACAGATCACAGGCAAGACACCTGCCCTAGGAAGAAACAAAAGTGAGAACAAGCATGCAGGCCTTGATATGACTACCATTAAGACTTTGTCATATCTAGCTTTTAACTGATTAAATGATTCTGAAATGGTTGATGATATTATGAAAATGAAGAAGTATGATTGAAATGCTTCTACCAATACTATGAGAAGTTTGTAATGAATTTCTTGAGAATAAGTCCCTTGATCACAAAATTTTACGAAACGAGTGGACAAAATGAACCTAACTACATGGAGATGTAATGTAGATATAATTTTACAAATAGTGCTAGTCACTTATGCATAGAATCGTTTAAGATGCAAATAATTGACTGTTTCATTGAATTCCTCGACTTACAATGTATATAATAAATACGCACCATTTCCATAGTCCTTTATGACTCGGTATGGGCCCAACCATTTGGGCCAAAATTTCCTTCCTTCACCGGTCTTCTTATTGATCCAGTTGTCTAGTCTTAGAACTAGATCTCCATCATATATTTCTCATTCATAGACCTTTTTGTTATACTGCCGTCGCATCTAGTCAACATAGACTCTATGCCAATGTTCAACATTTAACATAGCATCATCTAGGCTTTCTAGTTGGGAGAGACGTGCTTCTCTATAAGCTTCTTCTTCCAGAATTCCTTGTAGTGAGATGCGGAGACTAGGTATTTCAACCTCAAGTGGGAGAACTGCTTCTGCTCCGAATACTAATGAGAAAGGAGTTTCTCCTGTTGGTGTTCTTATTGAGATTCGGTGGGCCCACAAGGCCGGATATAACTTTAAATGCCAATCTCACTTGTTTTCTTTTAGCATTTTGAGTAGAACAAATTTCAACGTCTTGTTTGTTGATTCATACTACCCATTAGCTTGAGGGTAATACAGGGAGGCTGTATGATGGTTTATTTTAAATTTAGTATATAGCTCATGAACCTCATCATTCTTAAAGGAAGTGCCATTATCTAAGATAATGATTTGTGGGACACCATACCTACAAATTATCTGGTTTAAAATGAACTTGGCGATCATGGCACTTGGTACAGTGGTAAGAGGCATAGCCTCTACCCATTTGGTAAAATACTCAGTGGCCATGATTATGAAGTTATGGCCATCTATTGATGAGGGAGAGAATTTCCCTATCAAATCTAGGCCCCATGTAGAAAAGGGCCATGGAGTCGCGATTGGTTGTAGAGCTTGTACCGGCATGTGACTCTCATGGGAAAACTCTTGGCATTTATGACACTTGCGTACAAAATCTACTGCGTTGTGTTCTAGAGTGGGCCAGAAATAGCCCATCCAATGTATTTTGCGGGTAGTGGCATGACCTACAAAATGACCGCCACATATTCCACTGTGGGATTCGTAGAGAATCTTCTTGGATTCTTCTGTGTCAACACACCTTACAAGCATTCCATCGAAAGCCTTACGATAGAGCACTTGTTCTATAATAACGTATTTAACTACCATAATTCGTAACTGCCTTCTTTTTTGGGGTGCATCACCTTTTGGATACGTATGGTTCATGATATAATTAATAATATCAGTATACCAAGGAAATTCAAAGATAGGAGGTTTGGTTTCGATGTAATATATACATTCATCGGGAAAATCTAGATCTACTAGATCACCTCCATCTAACGGGTTTCCGGCTAACCAATCTGCAATGATTTTTCCCTTAATGGACTTCTAGTTTACAAAATTTAATTTGAATTCATCCATTAAGATTATAAACTATCCAACCTTTTTAGACAAGGACCCTTCTGTGAGGAAAGTTCGTAAATGGTCTGTTTTTACAATGACCCTTGTTTCTAGGTTTAGCATGTAATGTCTTAAATATTTGGTCACAAAGACTATGGTAAGGCATTATTGTTCGACCTACATATAACATGTTTCATAATCGAGCAACATTTGGCTGGTAAAATAGATCACACATTTTCATTTATTGTCATCTTCTTGAGCAAACATACAGGCTAGCGAGACATCTGCAACTCGTGAATATAAGATGAAAGGATGATCTGGTGTAGGTTGCATTAATGTGGGAGGAGATAGAAAAAAGCGTTTAACTTATTCAAAGGCCTCATGACATTCCTTTTTCAAAAAATTGTTGATTAGATGAATAGCAAAACTCAAGTCTGGGATGAATCTTTGGATTGCACTGAGATTTCTGAGAAATGATCTAATACCAGAATTGTTTGATGGTGGGATCATCTCAAGAACACCCCAAATTTTGGCTGGGTCCACATTGATCCCTCATGATGATATAATGTAACCGAGGAGATTCCCTCCTGTCACACCAAATACACATTTTTTGTATTTAGTGTGACTTTGTATTCGATCAAACGTGAAAGGATGACGCGGAGCACTTCTGGGTGATCACAGCGCTTCCTGGCCTTGGCCAACAAGTAATCTACATAAGATTCCATGATTTTATGAATAAGATCGTGAAATATGTATGTCATTTCCCATTGGTATGTAGCATCAGTGTTCTTGAGACCAAATGGCATAACTGCGTAGTAATAAGTTCCCCAGGTAGTTATAAATGTGGTTTTAGCTTGGTCTTGTTTGGATATTCTGATTTGATTGTATCCCGAGAATCCATCCATGAGAGACAAAATCTCAAATCCATCTGTTGTGTCAATGATGACGTCAATGGATGGTAATGGGAAGTTGTCCTTGGGGCACGCTTTGTTAATGTCTCAGAAATCTATGCAGATGTGTATCTTCCCATTCTTTTTGAGAACGGGAATGATATTAGATACCCAATGAGAGTAATCGACTAGTTTGATGAACCCTACTTGGAGAAGCTTCATTACTTCTTCCTTTACCATGAGAGCTACCTTGTGTTTCATTGGTCTCGATTTTTGTTTAATTGGCTTTGTATCTGATTTGGTGACGAGGTTATGTAATGTGATGTGCAGTGTAATTCCCATCATTTCTTTATAATTAAATGCAAAAACATTTTGATGTTCTCTGAGGTTTGAGTGTGTATTTATTTTTCTTTTGGAGTTAACGAAGATCCTATTTTCAAGATCTTTGGTTCTTCCTCTGTTGTGATGTTAATATCAATTATTTCTTCGATTAACAAAGCATTACCGTCTTTAAACTCGGGTGGGGCTTGAGGTAGTTCCAGATCTTCTCCATTCTCTACCGCATATATGTTGAGTTCTTTTTGTGGGGGAAGCTCTGCCATGGTATTTCAAAAGTAAGAAGACGAATGTGGGATTAAGGACAAATCTACCACGTGATGGGTGAGATGTAACTCTGCATAGGTGTTTAGGTAATCAAGAGTGGCTCTATCATTATCAACGTGATCTAAGATAGTATATGTATTCTCAGCTATGTTTGTTAAAAGAGGGTTTGTTGATGTTTTCTTTACTAATGGTTCAGTAAGAAGGGATACCATGAAACGAGTGTCTTCTAACTCACTGTTTGGAGTGAAACGTGAAGCTGAGGTTGTTATCAAATCTGCGAGAAGATTTTTTTCTTGTGGGATTGCTTCAATTGATATGAAGTCAAATTCTTTGCTCAAATCTAATATTTTTGTTTTGTAGAGTTGTAAGTGTTCAGATCTAGTCTCATACACCTCAGAGACTTGGTTTGCTACTAATTGTGAGTCTCCTAACACGTTGATGTCATTAACATGGAGCCTCTTAACTATGATGAGGCCAAGAAGGAAGGATTTGTACTTAGCATTGTTGTTTGTACATTCAAAATTTATTTTAAAGGTGAATGGTAGGATCTTTCCTTCGGGTGAAGTAAAGATCACACTTGCCCCAGCCCCATAATGAAATCTAGCTCCATCGAAATGGAGAGTCCAATATTTAGTTGGGAAGATGGATGTTGGGAAATTTTCTATGTCTATTTTATTTGTTTCAGTTACTTATACCATGCAGAGTTCCTCTACTGGAAGAGAACCAACTCCTAGGGTATATCCCATACCTATATAATCAAATTGTAGGAAAATTGGTATATCATTTTCTAGCAATTCGACAATTTTTTCTTTAGTTCCTAGTGATACTATCTCTACAATGTTAGCCTCATCCTTGAGGGCTGGGATATTCTTGATTAGGTTTGTGACTTCTAACTATGTTGTAGGTATCAAATTTCCTTCTGGTTTGCGTCGGTTGGTTTATTAAGTTGGTTTGTTGGGAGTTCAAACTCAAAGTGAATGCCTGGCCTTTTCTTTAGGTCCTCTAGGTGTATATCAAATGGTTTCGGATTGCATTTTGCTACAAATATCTTTCCTAAGTGTAAGAATATTATTTCTTGAAATAATGTAAAAGGGATTCCCTTCATACGGTGTATCCACGGTTGGTTGAGGATCATATTATAGTTGGTTTCTTGATCTATAATATAAAAGTGAGTTAGGACTGTTTTGGGTCTTAAGGTGACTGGGTAGTATTATAGTCACAATTGGAGTGGCTTTAAGGCTATCATAGCTTCTTAGTGTATTCCGAGTCGTGAAATAATTTATTTCTCCATACCCTAGCTTTTGAAGGAAAGAGAAGGGGAATATGTTAACTATCACCCCATCATCAACCATTACGTGTTTAAAGTAAGTTTTATAAACCCACACTTGTAAATGTAAGGCAGGATCACCTCTGCGCGTAATCTCAACATCTATTGGCATTTTGTTTATGTCGAATATAAACTCAGTATCCCTATCCGGCTGCCCTGGAGGGTGAATATTGAAGTCTATATGGTTTACTTGTGTTTCAAGAGCTGGAGTGATATTAATTAAATGACCTAAACCTAATGCTTCTAAAAGAATAGCCTTATGGGCAGGAGAGTTCTTCAATAAGTCCAAAAAGGAGATGTGGGAGAAGGTTTTTGTTAGGTCATTAATTAAATCATAAGCACCTATGGGTTTTACTAATGTTTGTTGAATGTTATCTGTCTATAGCGAGTAACTTGGATTTGGCTGAGAGGAATACTCTAGTGTCCTCGTTATGGCTTCCATGTGTAGCTCAGTGTCTAACTCCACTAAACTAACTATCTTGGTTTGTGGCTGATTTCCTAATTGTGGTGTGATAAGTGGATTTAGTGAAGTCGAGGCTTCATGATCATTGTTTCCTATCATCACACAGTTGTTCGTCCCATTTGGATTTAATTTGTTCTTATTGTGATTTGGGAGCGGATCATTGAAGATCTTGAGGGGTGCATTTTGAGGGGATACTGCTCCCATGAAAGTATTTAGCGCTAGTGATGTAGGATCTGCTAAGAACATATCTATGAAAGGTTGTCTTTGTTCCTCTGGAAAAGATTGCATGAATTTATTGTAATCGTGGAAAGTTCTAGTGTCATGACCTCAAATTTTTTGGAAACCATGATATGAGTTAGGATTCTAATTCCTAGGTTGTTGGTTTGGCATGTGTTGTGGTCTAAAACTCTGATTAAGCTATTGACTATTAGGATTAAGGTTTTTCATTTGTTGTCTTTGGTTTTTGTTTTGGTTTTGATATCTAGTTGAGTTTTGACTTGGACCTTGTGTCTGGACCCGGTGTTGCTGTTTTTGTTGTTGTGGATGATTAAAATCCACTGCATTGATTGTTGGGGTAAAATTGTTGTTTCGTTGATTGTTAACCAATGGTGTTGTATTTACAACATTTCCCTTTTTAGATTGGTCAGTTACTCCATCTGTTGTAACTCCATGATTCTTGTTAAGGATTTTAGGTCCTTGATTGGCATTTACTGCACTAGGATAGGTCGTAGTATTTTTATTGGGGATGATTAACCTCCCATTTGTTCCATATGTCTTGCGGCTACTATTTATTATAGCTTGATCTATTTAGAGGGTGCTCTCAAGTATTTCATCGTAAGTTCGTAGTGGGAACTTCTGGACTTCTTCCTTTATCTCTCTGCTGAGAGAATGTAGGAATAAATCACATAGTCCCATCTTATCCATGTTTGGAGCACTTCCATAAGAATAAAGAACTGTACACCATCTTTGGATGAAATGAGCAAAAGATTCATTATGTTCTTGCTTAATATGCAAGAATTCCCTTATTCCTGTTCTCAACAGTTTGTTCATGTCGAATGCCTTGATGAACTCTGAAATGAGCTATTTAAATGAATGTATTGAGGCTTCAGGTATTATGTAATACCAATTGAGGGCAATACCTTCTAAAGTTTTGGGGAATATTTTAACAACAACCTCATCCCAAGGGAGTAGTTCTCGAATGGCTGTGACATAGGCCTTGATATGTGCATTGGGGTCTCCCTCCCCGTTATACTTGGGAAAATTGGGAAGAGGTCTTGGAAGCATGATGCTTCGTATAGTGAACTCTAAGGGCTCTTTCAAATATTCTTAATAAGTTCCTATCACATAGGTTTCTACCATTGATGGTGCTAGCTGAGGGGGTGGAGGTGGAATGGGTTATTGGTATGGCATAATGTATGCATTTGTAGGGACATAAGGAAATCCCTGTGGTTGAGCGAACATGCCAAGAGCATAGAACATATCACCTTGTGGTGATTTGGAATACATGTTTAAGTATGGAGGAGCATTTCCCAGGAATGTATTATTTTGAACTAGACCGGGAGGTATCATATTTTCCCCTAGAGCGACATTAGAGAATGTGGTTCTAGTTGGTGTCTGTTGTGAATATTGAGGAGGCATGCCCAATGTGCCTGTTCCTGTGAGGAGGTCTACTTGGCCAGGATGATGGGGAGGATTTGAATTTCTTGACTACATGAATTGAGAATTTTGAATTGCTTGAGCAAGTTCTAACCCTCTAACTTTTTCTACTAAAGTTGAGATGACTTAATTTGGTGAAGTCTCCATTTTTTTACTTAGTGGCATTTGTTGTATACTCTAAGGTTGTATAGGCATATGGTACCCTGATATGAATTGATTATCTCCCTAACAAGCTTCACCAAGGGAATTTCCTATAGGTAGTGGCATGGAGGTTTTTTCTTGAAAAGAGAACTCGAGTTGTGTTTGTAAAATTCCTAAAGGTGGGTACATAATCTGAGAGCGTTGTTCACTCCTAGCATAATGTGCTAAATTTTCATCATCTAAAAACAGATATGGATCTGATTATCTACTGATCTACGGTCTAAGCAACACTTGAGGAGATGAACTAGATTATCTAGTGACCGTCATCTTATTCGAACCTGAAGGATCAACTTATTGCATTTGAGTGAGATGATCCAACCCCTCTATTTGGAAAGAAGAACTATATCTATTCCTTTGAGGCAGAGTTTGTGTTGAAAACTGGTTAGTTGAATAGTTGTCACCCCATGCTAAGAGTGAGGGTGATGGTTATCTATTCAGTTGATCGTAGTATGCCTCAAGACCTAGGAGAGGTCTACCATATGCATCAAATCCTGACATATTTGGGGGGTATATGAATACCCACAGAATAATGGGAAAGAGCGAAGGTGGATGAAAGAATAAAAATGTGGAAAACCAATTAGTTTCACATCCGGTTCACCAATTTTGGTGGTGAAGCTGATGTAAAGGCTAATGAGGTATAGAAGATGAAACCATTGTTTGTTTCACGTCGGGTTCACCAATTTTGGTGGTGAAGATGATGTGAAGGCTAATGAGGTATAGAAGATGAAACAGTTGTTTATTACACGTCGGCTTAGCCAATTTTGTTGGTGAAGCTGATGTGAAGGATAATGAGGTGTAAAAGATGAAACATATACTAATTGGAAGAACAAGTAGAAATATAACTCCGAATCAGAAGGTTTCATGTTCGATTCACGTTGGTTTCACCAATTTTGTATGATGGAAAAGTGACAAACGAGCATGGGAATATGCAAGTAACTCTTCCTCATGCTCGACCCCCCGAGGTTGTGTCGAGATAGCCAATTGGGATGGAATATATGTGGGGTATAGGTAGACTAGTTAGGTAATCTTATATCTTTGACACACACTAATGGAATCTATGAATCTAAGGAAAAGAAGGCCCTCATAACCTGAATCGGTGTGATAGATCGGTCAGTGAGGATGACTGTTCGAAGGCTCCGATCAATATCAAGCTCTGGCGTGATCCGATCTATAGGTTGTGGGATACAGGGAAAAGGACCTGGAATTGTTTTGTGTATATCTTCAGATATGGTCATAAGATGGATGATGGATATATAGTTGATTCTATGGGTGATTCTCTGGTCTAATCCAGAAATCCTTAGCTTGATTAGCTATTATGTTTAGTGAAGATAATTGTGTGATAATGGTTGGTGGAAGTGGAGAGGACCTAAATACTAATGTGTGTAAACCAACATCAATGTCTGATTGACCTGTGGACTCACTGGGTTGTGGGATCTATGAATCACAACTGTAAGTTCGTGGTCATTGTGGACCTCCTATAGTCATATGCAAAATCAATCCCTAATCCCTAATATCCAGTAGTCGTATGCCTTTTTTTCCTCTATGTTTAGAACTAAAATTTGTGTAATCTTCTCAGAGTACCTTACAGGCGTTCTGGCAACCTTAATTCTTAAGCTAGTGTCTATGTCAATATGGATATCTCCTACGTCTGGATGTGGGACAAAAGAATCACAACTGAATGTTTTCTCTCTTTCAAGCCCTTCTACATTCATGTGGATATTTATCTAGGGTAATATGTAGTTTGGCTAGTTTGACCGAAACGTATGCACTTTTTCGTCTTCTATGTTTAATCCTCTCAGCTATGCGCTGATTTCTTGTAGGTCTGTTGTTACTTGGAAGACCTGAATTCTGAGATTCTGGTCTATATAACTTATTGTTGCAACAAAGTTGGGTTGAGGCACTATTGGCTCGAATACGTATTCTTTGGGCTCCCTAGGTCAAGTGATTGTCATACAAAAGAAACAAATCTAACTAAAGTAAATCAGACTAATAATGCAAACTATACGTACAACGTATATATATCTAAATCTAATTGAAAGAGAAATTATTTAATATATCTAAAAAGTGACAACTAAACTAATAACAAAATCAAAACAAACAAAGCAACCGAGTATAGTTACTTTCCTGTGTAGTTGTAAATCTATTCTAAATAACCAGATAACTGATCTAATCTATTTGAAAGACCCCCGATCTTACCTCAGAAGTGGAGAGTGAATCATAGTTTCTTAGAAACTATCAATACCCATAGCTTCTCTGGTAATATTAAAAGTGAGATTAACTTAAATGAAATGATTGACTACTCTATTTGATATGTTTTAACTAGAAATTTTGATAACTTGAACCTTGATTTTGCAGAACAGTGGTGAATCCGGTTGTGTGTGGCTTTATCCCCTCAGTGTAGTCTCCTCGTTCCTTCGTGCTCACGTGAATCCAGAAAAGCGTGTGATGTTAGCATCAATAGAAGTTGGTATTGAAATAATGGCATCTTTTGATGCAGACTGAATACAATACGAGTAGGAGAGGGATAGTGCTAGAGAACTGAGCTTGGCTTATGCAATTCCTAGTGGAATTTATCATGAGTCATACAACATAAAATGTCTAGAACCTGAAACTATCCTTTTTGATGAAAAAAACCTGTAACTTTAATGGCTTCCTACTGAAAATGAAACTATCCTACTCTAATTGATTGCATGAAAACATTAACAATACTAGCACAAGAAGATTATGTAGCTTCTATATTGCAAAACAACACTATGTGTGCAACAAATAAAACTAATACAATTCCTAAGTAAGAATTGAAAGACTAAAATTTGAAATGAGAGAATGAGAGGCAAATTTGAGGGGCACCATTTGCTTGAGCACAAACCAACTATTTATAGAATTCACATTTACCCAAAGGTGAAAACCAATTTGAAATCTTTACAATAAACAATGGAGAAACACTATTCTAGGGAACCAAAATCATAAATATGAGCAAAGGCGGTGGTAAAAGTTGGTAAACGTTGAAATTTTATGCGAGTCGCAATAAAAGGAACATTCTAGAAAAACGTGTGAAGGACCACCACCCTGAGCAAGGTGGCAGTTATAGAACTGTTGCGCTGCCTGGGCGGTGGTCACAAGACCGCCACCCATGTAGGGTGGTGGTTTCATAACTGAAGCCCAAAACACAAAGGAAAAGAGGGGAAAAGAGAAAAACAAAGCACACCGAGGCTAAGCGGGACATGCAGGATGTTAATGCATACTTGGAGAGATTTTTCAGATCCCAAACACCTTACGAGGAGACCTGTATCATCATTGGGGAATGTGTGACATTGTTCTGGTAGCGTAGTACCCTTATAATTTTAGGTACGTATAGAGACCATGTCTGGAAATACACATTCCCATAGTATAAGTGATGCTCCAGGTGGGTTTATCTGCATTCTACAAGGCTCTAACTCTCCTATGGAAATATGGAAGACAATTAACATGCATTGAAAAATCATTTATGTTATACCATTCAAGATAATTCTTGGGACACATATATGCTAACCCTCAAAACATGAAGAGATACATAACACCAATGAACTTCCCATAAAACTGAACATATCATGTGGTTTTTTGGCAAGGTTTGTAACTTTCGAAAACCTTTAAATGCTTCTCACTTATTGCATCTTGTAAAACTTCTATGGCATTAAAACCACATCTTATAATTTCTCTAATACTACCATTTATACAAAAATAACTAACATCTTGGCTCAAAGTATATTTCAAATAGAACATTCTCATGTGAGATGGATTTTGTTTCCCTTGTTTGCATCGAACGTGATAGCTCAAGCCATCCTAACGCCATGATTACAAGTCCCAAGTACAAAAAACAAAGATAAAACTTATAACATGAGAATCCATTGTAGTGGAGTCATTGGGGTCTACACCAATGTATCAAAAATTTTCCCAATATATACGAAGAAAACATTATCAACTGCCCCATGCATAAAAGATCCCATGGAAAAAAAAATTATTTATGCAAAAATGTGAAACTCTAAACTTCCTTACGATGGATGGCATTGATGAAGTGGACCTGACTTGGAGCATGTATAATAGTATTAAAATGTTTTCACGTGTAACAATCGATTAGCTACACGTAATCTATAACTATGTATGTTGTTACGGAATGTAACACCTTACGTAGAATTCCATTCCATGTTCATCTTATATAAAGAAACAAAAATTCCCCAAAGGACCAATCTGTTTCCTTGATGATGGGAGGAATTACAGTTTATGTGAGAGATTAAACTCAGTAACAGCAAGAAGAGTTACATTTTTTATGCAACATATTCATTTTAAGTTACAAGTACATTAAATCTCATTATTTATGCATGTTAAATACATTTTTTTACGTGATTGAGTTTTTTATTTTAGTATATAATCAATATCCATGTCATAAAGCTGAAATCAGAAAGAAGTATACAACTCAAGTACAAAATTTAAATTCTATTTGTTCAAGAAGAAGTACAATGTTTTCCACACAAGCCGTCGGATTTTACAGATAACTTTTATGTAACTCATAACTACTGAAGAAGTAAGTACATACTCATGAAGTTAAAAGTAAAAGATTAAAGAAGAAACCCATCATTGACTTGGGATTTTCTTCTAAGTCTTCTTCACTTTAGCTCCAGCTCCATCTTTCATCCAACTCTCCTAGAAGCAAGAGTGTACCTGAATAGGTGAAAGAAAAGACATCAATATTGACCTCAGGGTATGATCTGTAATCATGTACTATCTAAATACATGCAGATGAATTTCTAAATAACATAATCCTAAGGTACATTACATACAGATACACAATTAATAAGAGCAGTATTATAAAAAAGTACATATGATTCCCAGAATCATTACAAAAGAAGAAAGAGAAAAGGAAAAACTATGGAGTATAAGAGAGGCCAAAAAGCCTAAATATTTTATAACTATTTTCTTAAGTGTGCATGTACGAGTAAAATAATCTCTTACAATCCTCATTGTTAGATAAAGATTTCATTAAAATAGATTTTAATGAATTCAATCCTATAGTACATCAAATTGTAATAAGTCACACATACACAATGACATGGAAGAAGAATGCGACTCAAATTTTAGTATCTATTGTAGAAATAAAATAAGTTACAGTGATGATCACAAGAGAAACTTTTATGCTTATTTCCATTCAAAGATAACAATACATGTTTCAAATTTTTAAATAAGTGAAATAGAAGAAACAAAATATAAAGGCTAAGATACGAAATATAAAGAGTGAAGGTTTTAATCAAATCTAGAACAACTATGATAAAAAATGGCTTCCCAAAAATAAATGATAACGCAACATTCAGGAAAGCTCCAACATATTAGTGGTTGAATTACACAAGGAAGCGGTTGTTGTTTATAAACATCTTTCATCTAAAATGAAAGCACATTCTTCAAAAGTTACAAGTGCAAGTACAACAAAATTAAATTAAGAAGTATGGACTCATTAAAAGATACAAGTACTCAAGTGATAATTTTAGGCTACAAGCATTCATGAATCCAACTTAAACAATTGCTTCTAGTTATATATCCAGTTTTCATACATAAATGATTGAATTTTCTGATAATCTTTAAGTATAAATATTCAAAAGAATGAAATCAAGGATGTAATTGAAACAATTTTGGACAAGTAAGTATCAACTATCAAGCACTGATCAACTTGAAAAAATAGACAAAATACAAGTTTAATGGAGCTACAAAAGAAGAATGAAGTATCAAAGAAACAAATTGTTTTCATAGGATTTACAAATTACCTTAAAGAGACTGGATTATCTACTCAAGGTACAAGATTAATGATACATCAACATTGATACATAAAAACAAAATGTAATTAAGTATCATGAGTGAATGGGATATCAAAATATTCATGTCAAAAAAGAATCAAGCTTTCAGAAGAAGACATTTCCTCTATTACAAGTACAATAAAATATTGCAACACTTCAATAGAGTAAAATATATTGCATCCATGAAGATAAATAAAGCTCTAGAAAAAAAATTGTACAAAGATTGTATCATATTAAGGACTTACAGGAAAAAATAACACAAGTATCTGGGTTAAGTGAGTAATATTCAAAGCAAGTTACAACACAATAAAGAGAATAACCAGCTTCCAAGACTGAATATGAGCAGGCAGCTATGGAGAATCCTTCTAAGGTATGATTTTAGAATAAAATAAAATAATCAATGCATCTCAAAAAGTACATATTACAAGTGCAATAGGTTTAGAAATGATCTTATTACCATAGTTTATCAAGAAATCACAGATTGAGAGAAAGATGAAATAGTTATGCATGTACATCAAGAGTTCATGTTGCCACAGATATAGTTTCATAAATGAAATACAATCATTAAGAAAAACCTCTTAGTCATAATAGTCAAGAAACTGAGAACAACTTGCAAGATGAAGAAGTGTAGATAGAATCAAAATCTGCAAGTATTCAAGAAGAAAATTCACAGATCAGCATCATCATCAAAGGAAGAAGAAACATAACTTAAGAATATAACATATTCCAAATTAGTTACAATTTTTAAATGGCTAAGCATAGCTTTTGAATTTTCTAAAAAATTAACTTATTTAAGTTACAAAATCATCTAGTATGGAAGTTACCGTGCTCAAGAAGCTATCATTGAAACAAAAAAGGGAATATGTAAGAAAAGAAAAGAAATTTGATCAACTATAGTCATGAGTACCTTCAAGAATAAAGTACAATGATTATCAGAATCTACAATAAGCTACAAGAAATAGGTATGAAAAAGAAGCAAGTACAAATTCTCAAATTCAGTATTTAGTATACTTCATGAGGAAGGAATTCATTCATATTTTCTAAGGGCCCAACTACGTTAATAATTAGGAAATAAAAAAGTGATGTAAAGGTTCAGTTATATACTTACTAGAATGGGGTACCTCATCTAGTAACAAAGTAGGTTTCATTTACAAATATCAGACTACAAAAGCCACCTGTATGTAAGAATTGAGATGAAGTGCATATTCTAATCATACTTGTATCAAGTGAAGAAATAGTTGAAAATCAAGAAACTATGAAACACAAAATCAAATTTCCAAGCATGCAATTTATATTGCAAATGATCAAAACAAATACAAGATAATAGATCAAGAAACGAGTTTATTATCAGCAAATAAAGAAAGTGCTCAGTTATCAAATATATAGAAAAGAAATATATGCAAAATCTAGTCAGTGAACTATTACAGAGTGATATTAACTTACAGGTTCATCAATTTACCATGATAAGATCACATAGTAAAACTCAAATCAAAGTGTGCAATCATGATGCATCTAAGTTCACCAAAGCTGGATAAAGAGAAGTAACTACTATGGATGTGTCTCAAATTATTCAAAAGGATGAAACAAATTTTAGACACATTTAAATTTTGAAATTCCAAATCAATATGCATCAATCATCAAGTTTTGAATTTCACAAGTCAATTAGGTTCCATTTCCACACTAACTATAGGTTCATGAAGTAAGGTATTTGCATGGTTCATACAATAAGGATAAATTACAAACTTCAATAACCAAATCTATGTAGATAAAGTTAGCAAAAAGGACGTGAAGATCAAAAAAAAAAAAAACTTGAAAACTCTAAATGGTGGCCATAAAGATCAAATATGTGAAAGATTTTTAGATCTCAGTGCAAAATCTTACCTAGTTAAGAGAATGACCACATGAAGACAAGATATATTGTCCAAAAATCCCAAGTCATGGGATCAAAGAAAATGAAATAATGCAAAAATTAAAGAAAAAGGAGCTTGAGTTTCTAGAAAAGAGATGATTTCTTACCTTCTTTCATTAGAATAAAACGAGCTTCAGAAGACATATCAATGGTGACGCATAAAAGTTTTGAGACTTCATAGAAGCCCGCAAGGAGGACTAAAGTCTCCAAAACAAAAAAAAAGCATACCCAATATGAAAAGGACATGTATATTTATAGAGTTCGACTTACCATCAGAATAAAATGAAGGCCGAGCCATTAGCTATTTGAAATAGATATCAAATTTTGCAACACAAAGAACTAGGAATAGAAAAGAATCAACTATATTTTTGTCGAAAGTCCTAAATCTAAGAGTTTCGAAGGATAAAACAATTACTCATATAAAAGGATGAATACCCATATGTGGGATATAAAAACTAAGCATTTTAAGCCATTCATGAGTTTCATTAGAAGATTATAGATACAAATCTAGGAAACACCTTAGATCTCATGAATGTTAAATATTTCCAAATTTTGTAAAGATCTTCAGGAAGTAACAAAATGAGTTTTTAAACTCGGTAGGAACAAGAAATAAGAAAATACATGTATTAGTGAAAAGTGATACCCAATAGTTAAACTATTTATAAAGACCTTCTAAATAGAGGAGTTTAAGAAACCATCTAAGTTACAATTACAGATCAAAGAACTCACTGTTTCTAAGTTATTTCTCTAAAACCTGACTTACAAATAAAATACTTAATGCCCAGAATGAGAAGACGTGGTTTTCATTTTATAAAAACAAAGATAAAATGTGAAGGAAATTTTGTATCAGTGCTCTGAAGAAATGATATGAAGACAAGAATACAGTGTTCGAGAAATACAATGTCACCTTTTTCCATAAACAATGATACAAAAGTAAAAAATATCAAAGGTCGAGCACACCTGAACAAAAGTTTTAGTTGAAATGGAACTCAGAGCCATTGCAAATAACAAATAACCAAAGCTTCATACTCAGAGGACTAGCATAGAATCCTAAACCCTCAACAATGGAAACTGCCCCTTTAAATACTCCATAGTCAAGCTCAATACGATGAAGAAATGAAAAAGAATACCAAATTTGATACCATAAATTCACGGAGAAATCATAATGAGGTCGAAAAGAATAGTAATGGAAGGTGAATGAAAAAATTCTAAGGGCTTCCCCACCCATGAGTTCGAAAATACAAACAACCAAGTGATAGGGTTCGATAAATATTTTACCAACCTAACTCACCTAGTAAGTTAATATAAATTGTGGGTAGAAGTAAATAACTAGGATCAATGATGTAAAAATTAGAACTTGCAACTCACTATCAAGTCACCATGATCCACAAATCAATGATTTAGATCAGATAATAGAACATTGATTGACTAGATTAAACGTACTTAATGCAATACAACTACCTCTCTTCCAGATCTTAGCATCAATGATCAGAAATGAAGCTAGTACATGGATCAATGACTTGTGATTGATTTAAATTATCAATTCAAATTTAGGGTTACAATATAAATTAATCTGAGTTAGTCCAAATTCCACAGACAGAACATGCAAAAGGGTGTGTCATCATGGAGAGGGGACCAACCCCATGATTAAAACAAAAATAATCATTGCATTGATCAAATAAGGTCTAAATGATACACATGCTAACAATGGTCGCCAAAAGGTAAAACTTTACCTTGTCCCATGTTATTTTCCATGATTTTTTATCAAAGGTGGTCAATCGTAGACGCCATGATTAACATAAAGTGTTTAAAATTTATACATGCAATAAACTATAAAAAGGACCCAAATATTATGTGATCTCGATTATCATTCGAAGGTGGCTAATTATCGAAAGTCATAGTATGATGCAATCAAGATAAGGGGGCCAAATTAAGAATAGTGTATATGTTAAGGTGACTATACCAAGTCAATAAGTGTCTAATGATGTCTTAGACCTTAATAAGGAAATCACATTATATTAATGGTATGCCACAACTGGTAAGCTATTACCTTAATATTCAAAAATACCTTTTGTACCTAAAAATACCAAGTATGCACACGCCCACAGGTGGCCCCACAAGAAGCAAAATTAGGACATGTGCAAATCAAAGGTTATCCCTACATGGGAATTGTAGACAAAGAAAAATTATTATACTTGCGTGAGAATAATGTATTGTATGTTTTGAGAAAGGTGACAAATAGATGTCAACATCAGAGATTACAGGTGGTCCCCATAGTAGATGAAATACATGCGTGAATATTTTTCCGAAGTACTGTAGATAAAAGAATTATTTTTTGTCAGATAGGGAAATTAATTTTTGCATGTGCATCCAAGGGGCAGAATTAAAGAATTCCTAGAATATCATTGCAAGTGGATCAAGTTACAAGTGTCACATCAAGAACTAGAAGATAAAGATTGCATGCACATTGGAGGATACTTACACAACAAGAAAGGGATATTATTAGCCAATTTATTCATCCTACTTTATTAAAAATAGATCAATCAACTGCACTTGTATTGAATTTTATTTTTGTCACTAAGGCTAGTAATATCTCTTTGTTATCATCATGTCTATTTTTATTCCTTTATTTATTCGTGATAAAGGGGTAAAATTATCATACATGGGCGAGCACAAATTTTAGTCTATTTTTACGATGTGTTCGGTAAATAATATTGTTATATATTGTGTGCAATTGGAAGGCACAAGGAGGAATTTTTATACATAGGAGTGCTGAAGAAATTTTTTCAAGTTTTGCCGCTTGAATGAGAACTGATTTCTACCTTTCTAATTATTTGTTGTGGTGTGTATATCTCATTAATTCTTGTGAATGTCAAATTCCCTAATTAATCATCTTACCTTACTACAAATTAAATAATTTTTGCACAATATTAGTGTGCATGTTTATCTTATTGTTTTTTTCTGACTCATTCCCTCAATACATAAAGTGTTTTTCCTTAATAATATGATAAAAACTATTGGTTTGTGTATCAAAAATTTAGTCTCAATTTGATTACACATGTACTCAGTCAATTCCCTCAACAAGTTTAGTGTATCACCCCATTTCCAATTCATTTACAATGATTTTTTTACCCTCAAAACCCCTAAAATTTAGTTTAGGATACATAACAAAGGAACCAGACTTGATACCAGAGTCTCACCTAAATAATAGGTATACCCATAGACTTGATGTGTTTCCATTGTATCTACGAAAGTGAAAGATTCAGAGAAAGCTTACATTCCCAGCAGTCATCTCTCAATAAGGGTGAAATTTTGAGAGATAATAGTTTTTGGCACGGTCTGTGGGACTACGAATAAGATATGCAGCAGATTATAGCAATCTACAACAGATTTACAATGAAAGAAAGTCACTTTTTGAGTAGCAAGGTGAGACAATTTATTCTAAAGATCAGAATACTTATTTGGTGACTCCGTAAAGCTAATTTCAGAGAAGTTTTGTAACATGTTCCATGCCTAAAGTGACTACAATATCATCGGTAAGAGGAATTCCTACTGAGTTTATTTCTTTACCTTTGAATTATGCAAGAAGAAGAAGAGTTCGTAATATCTTCGCTTATAAAAGACCTAGTTTTGGCAACCGTCCTCTGAATCTGCCTTCACCACATATTAATCTTGTTGTTCAAATCTCATCTATTCCAATGCTTATTCAACCACCTTAGAATTTTTTGACCTTTACTATAGGAAGCCCTTTTGTAATTCTAGTTTATCATGATATTCCCAATGCTTCCATGAAAATTTTACCTTTATACACTGGTGAAAATTAGATTACTCCTAGAGATCACATTAAAGATGTTGCAGCCGTTTGTGTTGTCCATAATATAACTCATGAAGATGTAGCCTTAGGACTTATACCAGGATCATTTAAATGACAATCCTTGCAATGGTATAGAACCTTAGAGATTGGGAGCATAAGAAATTAGGATGAGTTAGGAGAGAAATTACTTAAGCAATTCCAAGACCATTATGATCATTTATCCCTC
Organism: Taxus chinensis; assembly: GCA_019776745.2. Taxonomy (NCBI): domain Eukaryota; kingdom Viridiplantae; phylum Streptophyta; class Pinopsida; order Cupressales; family Taxaceae; genus Taxus; species Taxus chinensis. The sequence goes on along the minus strand of CM034155.1, from coordinate 414,312,952 downwards.
ATTGAGCATTTTTCTACAATTAAGAGAGGACCTCATGAATTTTGTTAGGTTGTGGAGCTTGTTTTCATGTGTGAAAGTGTTGAATACTGTACACTAAGAGTATTGTACCCATATATATAGTATTTAGGCGTAAAAAAATTTTGGCCTCGAAAAATGCACCCGAAATATAAGGAAATGTGCTTTTCTCATATGGGTGAGTTTTTTGACCCATAAGTTTATGGGACGAGTTTTTCCCATAATTTTGATACCCATGGTTTTGTAAAAATGCTTAAGAAATTATCTATTTATATGGTTTTATGCATATGATAGAATGTATGAAGAACATTGCAGATGTTCTTTGAATTCGGTTGTGAATTCTGTAGAGTTTGTTGAGCATAGCTCCAAACAGATCTGGGTATTGTATTGAGAGAGAGGTGGCTTGTAATAAAATTTGAGCAAGTGATTCTTGGTGGACATAGCCCAAATTGGGTGAACCATGTTAAATACTGTCTCTTTGTGTTGTGTTATTTTATTCTATAATTTAATTTCAGATCTATAATAATTTCTGCATATTAGTTTCTACTATTGCGATTCTGTGAGGGATTATTCCGCACATTTTATCTCTCATTTCCTAAAAAATTTACGGCTAGTTTCAACATCTGCTTTGCTAGAACTTGGGAAATAATTCAAGCTAGTGTTAAGCCTTAAGATGATGATGTTTTTCTATATTATCTCAGAACCTTAAACAATGATATTTCAAATATGATCCAGTCTATAGAAAAGAAACTCTCTCAACAACTTATTACATTTCCATTAGGGTTAAGAACAACATTATCCAAGCTGGAAAATTGGCACCAAGGCCTTAAATGCCTCTTACATCTAATTTGTTACCTATTCTAGAACCTATTACCATTATAGAGCCTATTATTTTAGCTATAGTAGATGATGTTTTTAAGGCTTTACAAATGATGGGTAATATATTGACTTCAATTGAGAACAAATTAGCCCATCCTAGCATGCCTTAACAATCTCCTTATCATCAAAATCAGCCAAATCAACAGAATAGGAAACCTTATCATCCAAGGAAATTTAACCCAAAGAATCCTAGTTCCTCTAGTGCTATTCTTCCAGTTAACATGGTTTAAAAATAATGGTGTCAACATTGAAATCGACCTCATTTACCTATCAGTTTTCCGAAAACATTCTTGAATGTAAACCCTTTTTCACAACCTCAACCTAAAGTATTATTCATGCCCCAAATGGAGGGTGGGAAGAAATAAGCTCATATTTGGAAACCACCAGAATAGAATCTAGTTATATTTGGAGAGAAGGATTTTATTGCAGTCACAAATAGGTCTCAGAAAAAGGCTCTAGAGAGAGAAAAACAACAAAACAACCATGTTCTACCCACAATCACTGATAAAAACAACAAGTATAGGTAAAAAACTAGCTAACAATTCTATTTTTCCTAAAAAAAACAACAAGCAGTTTAGCTCAAAAGGAGCAACAAAAAAAATTGCATCCTGATCCCAGAAGAATCTTCATATCTCACATTTCAAAAGTTGTCAAAGAACAGTCATTTTTTGCTAAAGATTATGCTAAAATGCTAGAAGTTATTTCAAAAATAGTTGTTTCTTTTAATATTTTTGAGGTAATGAAAAATTATAATTTTAATATTTCACTTTGGGATGCTCTAAGTATTCCAAGTCTACAATATTTACTTTCTCATCAGCTTGTAAGCCATAGATTTCATCAAAACCCACATAAAAGAAAGCTCAGAAAGCAAACATGGTCCTAGGAGTAATGGAGCAAGAATTCATGAAAAAGGTTAAATGGATAGTTCAAAAGTTCTTAAATGCTCATGATATAAAGAATCCACCACCATTTTATCTATCTATCATTGTTGGAGATCATTTATTTCGTAACTGCATGGTTGACAGTGGTGCAAGTAGCACAATTATGCCAAAATAAATTGCAGAAAAATTGGGCTCGCAATATGAGCCTACAAATAAAATCATGTTGTAGCTAAATGGTACAACACCCAAAAAAGTTGGAATTAATAGAAATCTATAAGTAACATTACATTCTTTCTCTAATGTTACTATTTTACAGGATGTCATTGTTGTAGATTTACCTCCCTAATTTTCCTTATCTTTATCATGTGATATTTAAACAAAGATATGAGGTTATGTTTCTTCAGATTTCTCATATTTATTCTTTACTACAAGGTATCGAACGAAAGTTACCATAAATTTAGAGCCTCTGGCTATATTTCATATTGAACCTCAAGTTTCAAATGCTACTAAAAATTATGCATCTTTAGATCAATTTGATTTTGATGTTACAACACATGTTTCTACATGAAATGGTGTTTCTAATCTGTTTATGGATGAAAAGACTCAAGAACAACATGCTTCTGACCCTTTCAAAGAAGTAGAAGAATATTTTTTTGGTTTCTATTGCTTGCATGAAGAAAATGCACAAATCTCCTTGTTTTCTAAAATAGAAAAAGGAACAGAAGGGATATGAAATCTTCACTTCGATGGAGCTAAAAAAAAGAAAGGAAAAGGTAGAGGTTTGATGTTTATTTCCCCTTCAAACGAAAGGTAATTTTTAGCTTTAAGTCTATAGTTATCTTGTACTTGTATTGTAGTTGAATATGAAACATTAATTCATGGTTTTTAATTGGTAAAAAAAGAGATATCAGTACTTTTTCAATTTTTTGTGATTCAGAGTTAGTTATTAATCAAGCGAAAAAATTTAATGTATACATGTAAGAATTCATTGATTAAATCTTACAAACATAGAGTTTCAGATTTACTGGATGATTTTTATGCTATTAACATGAAATATATTCTGAGAACTGAAAAAAAACATGCAGCCAGACTTGCAATAGTTAGTGCTAGCTTCAAAGTACTAGAGAAAATTGAAAAGAATAAAGTAAAGGCACATATAAAGATGATTATTAGACCTTCAGTACCTGATAATGAAGAAACTAGAAATTTTTCAACCATGATGAACAAATCTGTAGATTTTTACAGCAAGAAGTTTAAGATTCTGCAGTAAATCAGGAGAAACTACAACACTTCTATGGTGAAAATATCATTGATTAGTTGAATACAAAAAATTTTCCTTAAGGATTGGTCACTCGAAAAATATATTTTTAGTTTTGATGATCAATTAAGAAAAGAAAAAGGAAAGATTTCTACTTACACAGATCACTATGAGGAGATCTTGGTTGATGATGAAAAGACACAATTTATTGGAAAGGTATGTTCCTCAGCTGAAAAATATTCATTTATAAAGTTATGTAATAAATTTAGAGATGTTTTAACTTAGAAATACCAAGATATGAGAGGATTTTATCCCAATTTATCTCATCATACAATAGAGTTACAAAAAAATTCTAATCCAGTCAGATAGAGACAAAGGCTTGCAAATCCAAAGATTGAACCATTCATGAGAAAAGAGTTTTCCAAACTGATCGAATCAGGTATTTGTTGTTGCGTAATCACAACACCCCTGAATGCCTACAACTCGATGGGTTAAAAATTTTGGTACCCAAATTGATTCTCCCTCAGAAGTTGAGAAGCATCATAGGTTTGGCAGGAATCTTATAGACAAGCAGAGCATGTAGTGTTTCGTTTGGTAGCCAGGGATGAAATGCAGCTTGCTCTTTATCACTCAGATGTGGAGAAATATGTAGCACCCTCAAGAGGATTTTAACTATCCTAACTACTTTAAGGTTGTGCCTTTCAACCAAGGTGAGAGGACCCTTTTTGTAACCTATTATTTGTGCCATTTGTGGAGGAGATGGAGATATTCTTCCTTGTGAAGTTATTAAGAAGACCTTGAAGAAAATATGATCAAAGAAACAAAACCTAACTCTCACGAGTTGTCACTCTAGATAATGGAGATATTTTCTAAGCAAGGTTCAGGCCACTAAAGAGAATGAAAACTTGATTGTCCCTACATGTTTTGGTAGTAAAGATTATGTATTTGTATAAACACATGACAAAGACGGGTAGTATGGGTATGATTATTTGTTTTTAAATGAATTTTATCCAATTTTGGTGGGAGGTGAAGCAGGATAAAGTTTATTATACCATACCCTCGAGAAATTTTACAAAAATGGAGAGCTTGAACAATAGAATGCTTTGGGATAGCTAGGATGTTCCTTTAATAGGAATATGTGCTTTAATGGAGGCCCATATCAACACTTTCACACAAACTTTAACGATAAAAAATGAAGTCTCAAATTGGAAAACTTAACTAAAAACTATTAACCTATGTTTCATCACACCTAAGATACCCTCAAAGGCTAACAAACAATCTTATATTCATGTTGTTGTGATCCATATATCTAGATGATTTTAGAATTTTATTTATATTATTTTGGATGTTATGATATGGCCACGAGGCCGAAGGAGGTATTCATGTTTTGCAGGTTAAAATATCACAACAAACATCGGGGGATTGGAGACCAACCACATTAGAATTCTAGATGAATTCAACAAGGTCACCATGAAAAATTGTATTGTTTGTGTGTGTGTGTTTGATTGTTAGGGATTCCCATGGGGGGATCACGTTTAAATGTGACCAAGGGTTATGTGTATTTATTTATTTGGTCCCTTTTTATTGATGTTTGCATGTGTTTATTTTTTGGTGCATTAACCCTTTCATTATTCTTTAATGGTGTGTAATATTGTGAGTAATCATGTTCTTAAGTTAATTAATTAAAATATGTCATAAGAAAGTAATTAATAGAGTTGTTGGCTTTGGATTAAATTATTGTAAGAGATGTGTAAGTGATGTGTAAGTTAACTTTTGAGTGCGAAACACTTCATCTTGTTGGAAATTCAAATTTTTCCTTGAAGGCTGATTTTCGAGGCTTGTGGGACAAGTTAAATTTGTCCCATACCTCTTAAATTCATTTAGCAATCATACATATGGTTGGATGGTTTAGTTTAGACTTTTATAATGCATTTGTGTAAGTCAAATTGTAAGTTTTAATTACACTTTTCTTACATGGTTTAATTCCAGTCCTTTGAGGTGTGGGTTCGATTTGAATATGTAAGTAAGCTGTCATATTTTTCACCCGCCTATTTATTATGCATTGGAGAATGAAGTTGACTTTTGGGTTGCATTTGAGGATGTGTGATGTGGCATCCTACATGGATCCACCTCATCCTCTTCTCTTCCCTCTTCTATTAAATTCGAATGGATTGCCTTGTTTTGGGTTGCTTCACTTTGGAGACTTCATTCTTGGGTGAATTCATTGTTGTTTTGGGAGCTCCTTCCTTTGGAGAAGTTTGAAGATTGTTGCATGCTAGTTGTTTGGTGGATTTTTGGATTGTATTCTTGGAAATAACTACTATTTGGAACTTGGGAAACTCCATCATCGAGAGGTAAGAGCTTGGGTCTTTAAATTATCTTCTCTTATGAATGTAAATGTTAATGTGTGAATGTTTTGGCATGTTTATGGGCTGTTGGGTAGATGGCCTAGGAATGGTTTAGGAGAAGACTATGGGGTTTATTTTGTGGGAGGAACAAGTGTGTTTTAGGGAGGTATAAGGGTGGATGGAGTTGAGATTTGGATTCCACCTTACAAAGAAATATCTTGCATTTCTTTACTCATTATGTGGTGTCATAAGAGGTTGGGGAGGCATAAGGAAATGTGAGGAATAAGAGGTACTTGGGGACGCATAAGGAATGTCAAGGTTGTGATATACTATATTTTGGTGGTTTGTAATTCAGGTGGTGATACCCATTTCCCCTTTTGGGAGGAGTAAGAAGAATCCCCCATAGTTCTTGCTCCTTTGGCTTGCTTGATGAAGCCTCAATAATTTTTTTCATGCTTTAATGTAGTTGTAAACTACATTATGTTTTAGACTATGTTTTTATTGTGAAAATGTTGCTTGTGTGTTTGTGGAAGCTTGTTGTTTCCATGAGTTGGATCACATATTTTATTGCATTGTGATTGGGGCTCGGGGACCAATGAAGAAGGATGGATTCTCCTTTTCATTTGATTTCTTGGTTGGGTGGAGAGCATTACCTTTACCCTAAACTTGTTGCAATCACAATTTGGAAGAATGAGAAACATACATGTTGTTGTTTCAGAGCCGAGAGAAAGATAGTTTGACAATTCCTTGTGCAATGAAATCTTATTGTAACCTTTCCCACTTGAAGTGGATGAACTTGTATATGTTTTGTAATGGAAATATGTTGTATTTGTTATAAAAGTGTAAATTGAAATGTGAAAGAGACACACTTTGTTATGTTCTTTTGAAAGCAGGAAATTATGTTCTGTATGATGAAATTGAAGAATGAAAGAAGGAATTTGTAAAGTTGTTTTTTGGAATCAATAAAGGATTGCATAAACTTCCTCAAACTTCATCATTGTATTGAATTTGATCACCTAAATTTGAGTTGTAATATTTGTTTGAAAGAATGAAATGTGTATGAAGGAAATGTAATACTCTGTTTTGTGACGTGCATGATTTGAAAAGAATAAAAGTTGTATTCTTGTATTTATCATTTGATTTAAGGAATGAAACCTATTTTAAACTAGCATGAAATGAATTCATTTTTAAGACAAGTAAAATAAGAACCATTAAGTTAATTTTGTTGTTTCCATTTCTGCTTCATATTAAACTCTACAACTTTTACTAGAAATGAACCGACCGAACTTGCAATCAAGAAATAACAATGAAACGTTAAAATTGAACATGCTATCTTATAAATGAATGCTATTAGACAAAATCACTTAAGGGAGAATCGTTCAAACCTTGCAAAAATGGGCTCAACCCTCTTACAGTCATTTTGATGTCAAGAGATGTAGATTTTTAAATTGAATTTTGAAATCCTTCTTAACTCAATCTAAGAAAAATTCTCCATTTCTATTTGACATGTTAAGATAGGAAGAAGATCAAATTGAAAAAAATTATAACTTAAAATTTACTAGTTTGCATTGTAAATCTTGTAGAATGTTTTTATAAAAATGAACCATTAAAATTCATTAGAATTAAAATTTAATGATCCCTGTGTAAACAGGATGTTGAGATCTTTCTAGAAATTCCTTGTTTTCCCAAAACTGAGCTCTCTATAAAAAATTATGGCCTTCTGAAGTTCTTCATTTGGTGTAAAAAAATAACAATAATTCTAACTGTAAAAAAAAAGTTGTAATAAATTTTCTTGGCGAACCCGTGGGTACAAATTTTCCCTTAGCAATTTGAAAAAAAAATTGGGAAATTTTTCCTATTTTTCCCCACTACCCCGCCGATCTGCAGCCAATCAGAGGTTACCACGTGGCATCACGGGGCATTGGCAGAGGGCCGAAGCCCTTTTTTAACTTAGCACTTCAAACAAGAAATTGGGAAAATTTTCTAAATTTTTCCCACCGCCCCGCTGCCCTGCAGCCAATCAGGAGATGCCATGTGGCATCACAAGACATCCACAGAGGAGTTGGTTCCTTTCTGCCTTTTACATTTTTAGAAAATTTTGGGAAATTTTTCTAGATTTTACCCATCGCCCTGTTGCCCCCCAGCCAACCAGGAGCTACCACGTGGCATTGAGATGAGTCAGTGGAGGAACGGGTGAATTTTAACCTTTTTCCCCTCTAGGCTTTAAAATTATTTTATACCCACTACCCCACTTTCCCCACGTTGTCTTAGGAGGCGCCACGTGTCCCTTGCGTACTAACGGACTTGCGGGAACACGGGTGCAAAGGTGGATTTTCACCACACATGGAAAATTTCAAAAACGTCTCATGCGGCCCCACCGACCTGAATCCTCCTCGAGGAAAAATTTTTCTCCGCATCCCGTAGACCCACCTTTGAGGAAATTTTTCTCCCTGCGGCCCATTGACCGGCCCCTGGGGAAAATCTTATCCCCTGGGCCCGCAGGCCCACTATTGGGGAAATTTTCACCCCAAGGCCCTCTGTCCCATAACTTTTGAAATACAGGGAGTTTGGTGGACTTATTTATATCACTATAAATGTGAGGAGATTTCCAATCTAATGGGAATGGTTTACAGAAATTTTGAATGCTTTAATTTTGAGAAAAATCAAGTTGAATCTTTAAAGCCTGTTAGAGCCCGAGTATTGTGAGGAATTACCCTCTTAATCTAATTGAACTTTCTAACCCTAAATTTTTGACCTTGTGACCTCTAATAATTGTTAACAAAAGAAAATTATATTCTATTAGATTAGAATTGATCTGGAACCTGTTAGTGACAACTGTTGTCTTGTAACCTAGTTGTAGACTCTTTTAAAAGATAAATTATTCCATAATTTTTCATAACTAATCCTACGTTGGTCTTGGGTCTTAAGTTGGCTATTTTTGTGGGCATCACAGCCTCCATTGGCTTACCTTCCCACCTTTTGACATTTTCAACACCAACCTTGATCTCCTTCTTGTCGGTCCTGTTGGCCATTTTGATATTTTAATCCTTTTGATGACAAGAGGAAAGAAATCCAAGTTTCCTCCGATGGTTCACCTCCCAACTCCTTTGAATTTTCAAACTACCATGTGTCACACTAATGCATCTTGAGATGGTCCTAAAAATCTGAGAACTTGAATGAGCATGGGCTCGCCACGTGTCGTTATGGTGCAACTTCAAAAACCTCAAGGCTTCAAAATGATTTGGCAGGGGCGTGCTTCAATTTTAGAATTTAATCAATTTTACCAAAAGGGAAAAATATCAAACTTTCCTCCGAAGGCCTGCATCTCTATCTCTAACTTTTCCATCTGTCCTTCTGCGGGGTTAAAGTAAGACATTTTCCCTACCACTTAATTTTTCTTAAATCAAAGCCTAGCAAGGCCGCGGGGTGGGATTAAACCTTTTTCCAAAGAATCCAAAAATAATAAGTTCAAAATCAAACCCACTGTACCCTATCTAATTAGAAGAAGCCATGTAAGTACTAAAAAACCAATAAGAATTGAGCGGAGCTATGGGACCAAATTTTCATTTTTGCCAAAAAATCGAAAAATCGATAAGTTAAAGAATTTTCCCGCCATCCTCCGACCACCAAAAGAATCCATGTGACCACTGAATGTTGAGGAATAATTTTAACACGAAAAGGACACCCGCCAGACTGTCAAAATGTAAAAATTAACCATTCGTGCCTAGAACCTAATTTTTTCGATAAGGATGAAGATTTTTGAAAAAAAACCAAGTGAATCATGGTTCTGAGCATCTTCCAACCATGGATTTTGATTTTAAAAGGAATAAAAATATAAATTGATCATTCTCGAGCTTCCATGGTCAGGGAAAAATAGGAAAAATGGTAGAGCCCATGGATTTTGAAGAAATTAGGGAAAAATGGTGCGGGATCAAGACAAGCACCAACATCGGCTCTAACTCAGGGATTTGCACTCCCTACGAGTGCCACGAGAACATCTAGCAGATCAAGTTCCAAGAATATACTATTGGGTAACAGAGTCAAAGAAAGAGCTAGCATAGTGGGGCAACCACAACCATTCTCCCAAAAACGGAACCGAGAAACTAGCGAAACCAAGTCACCGAGGACCAGAACGAGCAAAAACAAAAAAGATAGAAAATAAACCAACAAACTATACATTTTACAGGTGATGTTCACCTTGATTCTAGGGAATCAATCCAGGAAATGCTTCAAGTGCCTATCATTAACGGGAAATTTGAGAAATTCACCATCCAAATATTTAAAAATAAAGTATGCTCACTAATTTGAATGTCAATGGAGTAAGGGACCATCCACAATGCATCAAATTTACCATGCTTTCCCTTTTCTTCATGTTTGTTGTCCCATAACATCACAAGATCACCAATGTTGAAAGCTCTAGGAGTGACCTTCTCAAACAACTTCTTCATATTCTCTCTAAACTTTACATGCCTTTGGTGGGATGGCCTCCTTTCTTCATCAAGTTCAATAATCTGGTTAATGCGGGCATCATACGGACTTACTTCTTTATCTTCCGGTTGTTTAATGAACTAATATGAGGATAATTGCATATACAAGGGAAGAATGGCCTGAGTTCCATACACCAACTCAAATGGACTCTTTTGAGTGGCTGTTTTAACAGTAATTTCGTCTGCCCAGACAACAAAATTCAACTCCTCACCAAATTTTTTCTTGTTCAGCTCAAAGGTTCTTATGATAATCTTTAGCAATTTTTTATTACTGGACTTAGCTTGTACATTTCCTTGGAGATTACAATTAGAAGCATATGTCAAATTGATCCCATATTATTTGCACATTCCCACCAAGGATTTAGCTCTGAAGCTCATGGCACTGTCAACAACAATTTTGATAGGAACCCCAAACCTAAATATGTTATGGTTCAACATGAAGTTCATGACAATTTCGTGTGTTTCTCTTTTGGTGAGGATTACCTCCACCCACTTGGTGAAGTAATATGTGGCTACAAGAATCCACTTATTTCCAACACTTGAACGGTCTCAAATCTCACCAATGAAATCCATCCCCCATTGCTTGAACAGGGCTTCTATTGATACAAGCTACAAAGGCAGGGATCCTGAAGCTTCCAGTCTTCCAGAGAACCGTTGGTAACTTTCACACCTTCTAACCAAAAGGGTTGTATCCTTGAATATATTTGGCCTCCAATAATCAGCCCTCATGATCTTATGTGTTGTGACTCTTCCATAAAAATTCCCCCCATAAACAACTCCATGGAGATCAACAATTATCTTGGGGGCTTCTTCTTCAGTAACACACCTTAAGAGAACTCCCTCAGGGTTCTTCCAAGATAACCCATAATTAGTAATGACATATTTTTGGCATTCAACTTAAGGGATGTCTTTTGGTTGTTACTCAAATGCTCAAGGTAGTATATAGATGTCTAAGATTAAAAAATTACATATTTGTACCACTCAGAACCCATCAATTTTTGAAAAACATCTACCCTGCCTTGTTCTACATGATTTACCTCAATAGTTTGCAAGTTTCTCTCAACCATAATCTTAGCCAAGCCAAAACCTCTCACCAACTTCGTGGTTTGGATATCCATGTCATATTCTTGCAGCTTGTTCACCCATATGCATCTTTTGCTCTAGAATTCCATCTCTAATAAGATGTCTTTCACCATAGTGTGGGGAACATAAGCAACAATTTTAGAGCTCAAAATGTAAGACCTGAAAATTTTTGTTTCTCCATAATAGTGTACTTAAGCTCGCCACTAAAAAAGGAAATTGGCCTCTCAGCCCCTCCATCATCTTTCTGTAACAAGAAATATGCAATAGTGTTCTCTGAAGCAAAAGAAAACAGTTGGAAAGGCTTCTTATAATCTACATCTGCTAAAACAGGGGCATTCTTTAATGTCTACTTGATCGCATAAAAATCTTGAATGGCATCCTCCTCCCATTTGATGGCCTAGTTTTTATTCAGCATACTAGTGATTGGAATAGTCAACTCAGCAAAGTTTGATATGAATCTCCTGATAAAGTTTATTTTCCCAAAGAAGGATTGAATCCCCTTCTTGGTTCTTAGAATTGGGACCTTACTGATGGCCTCTACCCTTTTCGAATTGATCATTACCCCTTCTTGTGACACAATGTGACCAAGAAATTTTGCCTTTTGTACTACGAAATAGGACTTCATTAGATTGAGTGAAATGTCATATTATCTACATCTTATTAGTATTTTCTCCAAGTGTTGCAAAAGATCACCTCTCTTCCTGGAGAACAAAGTTACATCATCTTGATAGACAACAATAAAATCATTTATGTAACTAGCAAAATCAATAGCCATTGCTCTCTGAAAGGTTGCTCCAACATTCATCAGCCAAAAGGGCATCCTGACATATACATATTTCCCCCAAGGAGTGGTAAATGTTGTTTTAATTCTTTCTGATTCCTTCACCAGAAATTGGTTGTAACCATAGAAACCATCCAGGCTAGAAAGTAGCTCACAACCAGTCACTAGTTGCAGCATGTTTTCCATGTTTGGTAAAGGATAATTATCCTTCATTGATACTCTATTCAGATTTCTAAAGTCCACACACAACCTGATGTCACCATTCTTATTTTTGAATGGTACTAGGTTTACAACCAAAGAAGAATACCTTGTGGGCTGAATAATTCCTCCATCCCTCAGTTTCTTCAGTTCCTCTTGCATTTTAAGAGACAGGAGTGGATTGATAGGCCTTTGTTTCTACCTGAATGGTTTTGTATTAGATTCCAAGGGAATCTCATGTTGAAACATATCCTCTCTATATGCCTTTAGTTCAAAATAATTCAAATACATGTAATCTTTATATTTCTTTAGCAATTGGACATAAGACTATTTTTCCTCCTTGCTGAGATTGCTTCCCAACAAGATCTTCCTTGGTTTCTCCATTGTGCCAAGGTCATGCTCCTTAATATCCCTTGAGGCTGTTATGCATATGTTTATAATGCGATCAACATTATCAAAGTTGGATTCAAGGGAAATCAACCCTCTAGGAATGGTACTAGTCTTTAGTTGGATGATGCCTTTGCCGAAAAGGTTTCTTTACCCTTTACTATGCACACCATTGGCTCCTAATCAATATTTTGATCAAAAAACTCCGCTTTGTTATGTAGAAATATTTTGACCTGAGAATCGTCATCAGAAAATTTCTAATTCTTAATGTTTTCAGGTACATATGGCCTAGCTAACACCTCAACATCATATTCAAAATATGGGGATACTATACAATTATCAAACCGATATCCCAATACTACAAGTTTGTCTGCAAAATAATTGAATCTCTTATCATTATGCATAATATTGAATGAATCAAACATCTCAATGAGATCCCAAGCTCCATGCTTGTATTGTTTCATTCACTGATTTTTTGTGGCATAAAGTTTTCTGACTTGCTTTACAATTAATTTTGAATCTCCCTTGACAAATATGTCTTTAACACCATATTTCTAAGCAATCCTTAGACCTAACAATAGTGCCTCATACTCAGCAATGTTTTTAGTGCACTCAAAGTTGAGCTTGAAAGAAAAGAAAAACTCCCGTTGGCTTGGAGATATCAGAACAACACCAGTACCATTTCCAAACTTGGAGCAAGATTCATCAAACTAAAAATTCCAAGGAGAGACTGCCTTCTCAAGACACTTTCATTCTTCAATATTGTGCTCTTTTCCATCAGCAAATCCTACAAAGTTATCAGCATCAACACTTGTGGAAAATACTTCATAAGATGCATTGTTGGGATCTTCAATAAGGTGCACCATCTTCTTTTCCTAGTACAACTTGACAAGGCTACCCTCAATTGGGATGGTGGCATAGGAAATATAAATTTAAACACTCCCACCAACACTTGCAGCCCATTTTCTAGATAACAACATACCCCACTTGGCTGGATAGTTAACAATAATTACATCAAGCTTCAAGTTCCTTCCTAGATAGGCTGCAAGTTGTACCACCAAAACTTTCACACATCCCACCAATGGCACCTCTATAGAATCCATGGTATTTTACTTCCCATATGATGTTTTCACCTTATTATCTAGCTCATTCATAACTTCTCGAGGCACAAAATTGCATGATTCCCCTGAATCAAACATATAGTTGTGTAGCAATCTATCCTTAATGATCAAAGTGGTGAATAATGGATCCACATTTAGTTGGCAATCTACCAAGGATGTTCCCAAATAAACCTCATCTGGTTCATCTAGATCTTCTAATGCTGGTGGTCCTTCTAGTTCTTCAGTGATTGGAGGAGTCTCCAGAATATTTACATTTCTGCTTGGGACATTCTTCTCTTCTTTTAATCCAAAATACTCCAATGCCCTCTTCTTGTGCGCAGGAATCCTAAGAAACTCTACAATTGGAACTGAAATCTTGATCTAACTCAAGACTTGGTAAATATAATAAGGGACAAAATTTGGCAATGCTGCATTAGAAGGAAAGTTGACACACTTATTAGATGGCACATGACTTTTGACAAGTTGGGCATGAGAAGGGGTATGAGTTTTGTTTGGGATAACAAGGACCTTGGAAGATGCATCTTTATTAGGATCCTCTTTAGGAATATTTGAAAGCAATGGATTTTTTGGCTTGGCCTAAGGCATTGTCCCTTTGGCAACCCTAATTCTTGTGTTATACTCTTTATCTTGGGCAACAACAGTGTTCATCAACAACTACATTTCCTCCTCAGATGGGATTCCTCGATCATACTTATTTATCATTAAAGCTCTCAAATATTCGAATTCATTATTGGGTAATTAAAAATATTTTACAGTATCTACTTCTAAAGTGTGAGAGAGACGAAGAAGAGGTACCTTATGGATGTAATCCCAAAATTCAGCTGCAGTTCTAACACTTGTTACTTCAGTTGAAGTTGCCCCTTGTGAGCTCATGGAGCAACCCATCATGCAAATGTCATCATCAAATTCTTCTTAGTATTCTTGATCTTCCTCACATGGAGCATGGGGCATGAAACATCTGTCTCACCAATCAATGACATTTGTCTCCTCCGCAACATTAACTCTAGCAGCGAAAGGATTAGGTACCATTCAATTTTCCCTGGCTCGGGCCTATTTATTTCCAAATCCAACAGGTCCCCTACCTCTATCATCATACCTCTGATCATTTCTATGATGATTTTTCAACCTGTCTTTTCCTTGTTGCTTGTACTAACCTTGTGAATTCTTCCCAATTCCCTTTTTTTCCCGAGATAACTTGTATGATATTTCTTTGATAGCCCCTACCAAATTTTTCAAAAATTCCTCCAAATCAGAAATCTTACTTGTTTGATGATTTTTCAGGTTAATTAGTTTTACACCCTCCCTTTTCAAAGGCTTTACAATTTCATTGATGTTATTTTCAATTTGTAGAGTCACAGTGAAGGACTGCCTCAAATTAGTAGGGTTTTTGTCCCTCAAGTAGTAAGAAAATTTTTTATCAAATGCATCTGAATATCTGATCAAACATGATTCATCACATGTCCTTAAGCTTACAGGAAATATCCTTAAGGTCTTGTTAAATCTTGTGTTGAAATCATGTACTGACTCATTAAAATTCTTCCTGATGTTTTCAAATTCTGATAAAAGAAACCTAGGGTCAGTTCTATCACCATAATACAATCTAAAAACATTGTTCATCTCTCTCCAAGAATCAAAGGAATTATCTGGAAAAGATTTATACAAGTCCCTTGCATCCTCTTCCAAAGTATGGATGAACAATTTGATATATACATCTTCATGTTCAATGTAAAAGTCTTCCATCATATTGATAAAAAGATTTAGATGTTGATCATCAGTTAGAGAATTATTTCCTCGAAACTTTTGTAATATTTTTCTCACATCATAGGGAACTGCATTTGGATAACCAGCCATCCCTTTAAGATTTATGGGACCAAAGGTGTTTACAAATAATGGAGGTCTTGGTGGGGGTAGGGCCATATTGTTTTGAGGAGGTGACCCTGGAGGGGAGACAAATTGATAAGGGGTAGAGGGACTTTGAAACATAGGCGTATAAATTTCAAAATGGATATCCCCTAAAGGCCTTGTTTCTTGGAAAAACCCTATCAACTTCTGAAACGATAGGGGTAGAATGAGAAGCAAACCTTTCAAAATAAAATGAAGGCCCCTCTTCAGTTGGAGAATTCAATTCCACAAAGAGGCTACCTGATTCAGAATCACTTGAATAGCAATCTTAAATAAAAGGCCGATCACTTTCATCAATAGAGATTCCTTTTCTTGTCTTCTAATCTCCAACAACTCTCCATGATTTTCTTCCTTCTTAATTTTTCTTTCATAGCTTTGGAAATAATGTCCTAATAGGATCCCTAGCAAAGAAAGATATTCTTCTTTCCAGCATTACAAATATTAGTAACAAAACTCACTTGATAGAGGCTAACACACCGGTACTCATCAAGAATAAGATCAACAGGGATTCGCCACTAAGGATTTCAACCTTACTTGTGAAAATTCACAAAAATATGATATGTCAAATGTTTGTCAATACTAGAAACTAGAAATGGGAAGATCTGATTTTTCTTTACCCAGATTTATTAATGAAATCTAGTGTAATAACTATAGAACTTAGAGATGTTACACATATCACTTGTAACTTTGAAAACTTCTTACAGGAAGTCCAGAACAAAAGAAGATGTTTGAAAAGATGTATTAGTACTTTGAGCATATAATAAGTGTTTACCAGGGTTTGAATATGAACTACAATCACAATGGCCCCGGTAATGGTGCCAATCGGGTGTTGGTACCCAAATTGATTCTTCCTCGGAATCTGAGAAGCATCATAGGTTTGGTAGGAATCGTAGAGACAAGAAAATCATGTAGTGTGTCATTTTGTAGCCGGAGATGAAATGCAACTTGCTCTTTGTCACTCAGATGTGGAGAAAAGCATAGCACGCTCAAGAGGATTTGACCTATCCTCACTACTTTATGGTTGTGCCTTTCAAGCAAGATGAGAGGACCCTTTTTATAGCCTGTTGTTTGTGGAGGACATGTAGATATCATTCCTTATCAAGTTAATAAGAAGACCTTTAAGAAAATATGATCAATGAAACAAAACCTAACTCTCACGAGTTGTCACTCTAGATAATGGAGATATTTTCTAATCAAGGTTCAGGCCACTAAAGACAATGAAAAATTGATTGTCCCTGCATGTTTCAATAGTAAATATTATTCATTTGTATACACACATGAGAAACATGGGTTATATGGATAAGATTGGTTGTTTTTAAATGAATTTTTGGTGGGAGGTGAAGCAGGATAAATTTGATTCTATTATACCCTTGTGAAATTTTACGCAAAAGGAGAGCTTCAACAACAAAATTATTTCAGATAGCTAGGATATTCCTTTAACCAGAATACATGCTTCAATGGAGGACCAGATCAGCACTTTCACACAAAATTCAAGGATCCAAAATAAAGGCTCAAATTGGAAAACTTAACTAGACGTTATTAACATATGTTTCATCACGCCTAAGATAGCCTCAAATGCTAACAAATAATCTTATAGTCATGCTAGGAGTCATAGTGATTTTAAATTTGTTTATTTCATTGTCAAATGAAAGCTCTTCTAATAAATGAAATTGCAAATGCCACCAAACTATCACAAGGATAAGATCTTGTGTGATTCATAAAGATTTCAATGTAAGATTGCAATGGGAACAAGAAAACTACTTGCAGACATTTAGGAATGAAGTAAACACAAATTTTTCCCAAAAATAACACAAGTTAACTCAAGTTTGATTAAATTTATTAGCAGGGGAAAGTTTCTCAAACAATCTCAGATCTTGTCAATGGTTGTACACTCGCAACTACCTTGACATGATCAAATTTAACACAAAGGAGAGAAACTGGATTCTTCGGATGATTTCTCAGAAGGACGGGTTCTATGAAATTTTCTCTCTTAGAAAAATCAGTCACGATCTCTAACACTCCAAAATTCCAACCTCCGACCCTTTGTACAAAAAAATCATGCAATTTATAACATTTTACAACATAATATTTCCCCCCCAAAAAAATCGAAACATTGAATGCACCAGTGCTCACCATGATTCTGATTGCGATTCCTAGAATCAAATGTATAAATTTTTTTGAAGTGCTCAAGAGGTGGATCTCTTCAAATATCTTCGGCATTCAACTCCTTCTGGTAGATCACTTTTCCCTCTACTTGCCAACCACTTCTGCCACTAATCCATCAACTCTGGTTTTTTGGGTGCTCGGGAAGGAAAAACAGAAGATCAAATCGAGCCCAGAGTTGAGATCTCATCTTAATGGAAAAAGATGTCCCAAGATCTCCCTCACTAAAGTTAGATATAAAATTTACTCCCCTTTCTTGTTTGGCGTGCAAGAAATATAGTGAAATCATGAAGACTCACATCTCCATGAACTCTGGAGTGAAAATGGCAGAAAAATAAGATACATGTGCACAATTGTTGTTGATCTCTATTTTCAATTTAGACCATCCACATGGGAGATCCATTTTAAAATGGGCCTACGGGTTCCTTTTTTCCTTTTACAAATTTTGGGAAAATGTAAATTTTTCACATTTTGTTCCCTACCTCTGCCCTTGAGAAATTAGTCTGACATGTGTCCTAACGTGGGTCCCAAAGGAACCATGGCCAAATTCTACTATTTCACCTCTTTTTTGGAATATGGAAAATTTTGCTAGTTTTCCCCATACCTTTGTCCTCGAAAAATGGGCTTGAAACATGTACCAATGTTGGTCCCAATGAAACCACACTTCCTTTTGCACTTTTAACTCATTTTCCCACAAAAGGAAAAATTTCCAATTTTCCCCTGAAACTCCGCACTTCCACCATTTTCTGGAGCATGTTTTGACTTTTCTCTATCAAGTGCGTAGGTCAATTTGATGATTTCAGCTCTTGGAATATCAAGGGGAAAAAAATCCAAGTTGCCCCTGATGGCCCGCCTCCCTGCCTTTTGAAATTTTCAACACCAACCTTGATCTGCTTCTTTCGGGCCTGTGGGCCATTTTGATATTTTAATCCTTTTGATGACAAGAGGAAAGAAATCCAAGTTTCCTCCAATGGTCTGCCTCCTGCCCCTTTGAATTTTTATACTGCCACGTGTCACACTGGTGCATCTTGAGGTGGTCCCCAAAAGATGAGACTTTAAATGAGTGTGGGCTCACCACGTGTCATTCTGGCACAACTTAAAAAACCTTAAGGCTTAAAAATTATTTTTTGGGGGTGCACTTCCATTTTATAATTTACTCCATTTTTCTAAAAGGGAAAAACATCAAACTTTCCTCTGAAACCCCGCATCTTTGTCTCTAACTTTGCCACATGTCCTTATGCGGGGTCAAAGTAAAACCTTTTCCTTGCCACTTAAATTTTTCTTTAATCAAAGCCTGGTGGGACTATGGGGTGGGTTCAAATGTTTTTCGAATGTATCCAAAAAGGAAAAGTTCAAAAACAAGCTCACTTTACCCTATCCAATTAGAATAAGCCACGTAAGTACCAAAAGAACCAATCAGAATTGAGCTGCGCTATGGGACCAAATTTGCCTTTTTTATAAAAAAGTAAAAAGTGATAAGTTAAACCATTTTCCCACCATCCCTCGACCAACCAAAAGAAGCCACGTGACCACTAAATGTTGTGGAATAATTTTGAAAGGAAAAGGATGCCCGTAAGACTGTCAAAAACATAGAAATTCACCATTCATGCCCATAACCTAATTTTTTCGCTAAGGATGAAGATTTTTGAAACAAAACCAAGTGAATCATGGTTCCAAGCATATTTCGACCATGGATTTGGAATTTAAAAGGCATAAAAATATAAATTGATCATTCTCAAGGTTCAATGGTCAGTAAAAATAGGAAAAATGGCAGAGCCCGTGGATTTTGAAGAAATTACAGAAAAATGATGTGGGATCAAGACTAGCACCAATATAAACTCTTAGTTTTATTTCATAACATGGGGCTTTTCCCAAAATGTGGTACTTTATGATTGGGAAATCTCTCCGGTTGTAGGTTCGTTCTTATTCCTCTATTCTAATGCACACATACACATTTTAGAGGATCTACTCTAAAACGTAATCTATCTTGCAAAGGAGACATGGTTAAGTAGATGCAAGAAAATAAACGTAAACTAAATAAGGTGATGTACCAAAGGAATGCTAAATATTTTCTTTTCCATTGAACATAAACCATTGTAATGTAGTACAACCACCATACATAGATAACGAATATTTCAATAAGATATCATAGAGGTGCAATGAACACAATTGAGGGTTGAAAATCATCCACAAAAAGGTATTATTACTCCATAAATTTCATACAATACACTACAGTGGCTAAGAGGAAATATTTACATTACAATTTTGATGGGAGGTTTTAACTCCACAAATCCACTTGTAGACAAGAGAAGAAGGGGGGTTGCAAAACCAAATTGTCTAACCTTTTAAAACATTCCCCTCATTACAATGTATAGAAGAAAAAAATGAGAGAAGGGGGAAGAGAAAATTCAGATTCTTGCTTCAACCACCCTAAATTGCATTTAGTTCACCTACAACAATGATGGGTTCTACTCTAAAACCCATGCCTCTATGTAATATTTATTGTTGGGTAAGAAAGGAAGCCCATACCTTCATTATTTTGGTAGGTGAGAAGTTTGACTTTCTCAAAAATGGTTGATTGTATTTCTTAATTTTGAATAACTTAGTCCTTTCTTGTGCAAATCAAAGCTCCCAGTCAAAAGTTATGGCCATCTGAAGGTCAACCTGTCATTATGCAAAAAAAAATTGTTCTTGATCTTCCTTTTTTAGAGTCTGAAATACATGCAACCTACAAAATCTAGAAATTTGGACTTTCAGACATTTTTGTTTTGGAGATTGAGACATTGTTCATCTGCCAAATTTCCTTGAGAGTTTTGAAACTTTGAAACCTGAAACTCCAAAACCTGAAAGATTGAAAATTTTGAACTTTTGACTTCAGAACTCGGGTTATTGTTCATCGCTAAAATCGTCCTGAGAGTTCTGAAATTCAAAAAACTGAAACTCTAAAACTTGAAATTCTAAAATTTTGGACTTTTAGACTTTCAGACATTTTGCCTTTTTGGACCTTTTTGAAAAAATTTCCTGCCTTGTCTTTGAAATATATAAAACTTCAAAACCCTAAAAAATCAATCCTTTTCTCCATTGTTCCACTTGATCTCTTATATCCTTCAATGTTCCCTTGTCCATTCATTTGTTGACCTTGCATTTGCATTTTCTAGCCTGCATACAACCTGATTTTATGGATTAAAACATAATCTTACATGACTAAACCAAACTCTCCATTTTCTTCTGTGCAAGGTCATGTTTGATCAAAAAATTTCCCCAGGGGGAAAATAGGATAACAATATTAGCTTTCTAGTTAAGCATTCAAGTTAGGTAGCTTATCTTGTTCCTGTTTGGAAAAAAAATGGAGAAATTAGGCTATGTTTGGATTATAGAGATCTTAATAAAGCTTCAATAAAAGATCATTATCCGCTTCCTAATATCGATCAAATTTTAAGAACAGTTTTAGGTTCAGACATATTGTCTCTTTTGCATGGTTATAGTGGATACAATCAGATCCTTGTGCATGAAGAAGAAAGATACAAAACAACCTTCACCACAAAGTGGGGTACTTATGCTTACAAAAGAATGCATTTTAGACTTTTAAATTCTGGTTCAACATTTCAACATGGAATTGATATGGATTTTCACAGCTTATTAAATAAATTCATATTAGTTTACTTAAATGATGTCACCATATTTTTAAAGAATTCTGATGAACATCAAATGCATTTAAGGAAGACTTTTCATCTTTGCAGACAGTTCGAAATATATTTGAATCCAAAAAATTCCATATTTTCAGTACATCAAGGTGAATTTCTTGGTCATATTATTTATAGAAAATGTTTAGGAATTTCTCCTTTCAAAATTGAATCTATTTCACAGTTATCCTTGCCCCATTATAACAAATCACTACAATTTTTTCTCAAAAAATTAAACATTTTTAGAAGATTTGTTCCAAATGTTTTATCATTATTCAAGCAATTAATAGCCATGTTAAGGAAAGATAATACCTTCTCTTGGACCAATGAAGGGAGAAAATTATTTGAGGCCATCAAGTAAGAAATTTCACAAGATCCTACTCTTGCAAATCCTAATTTTTATAAAGATTTTACAATGTATGCCCTTGTAGGAGATGAGAGTATTTCAGCCATATTAACTCAAGCTAATCATGAAGACACTGAGCAGGAAATTGCTTTCTTTGGAAATATTTTGCATGTCTACGAGACAAGATACACCTTTCTTGAGAAACAAGTACTTTCAATAGTCAGAGGATTTAATAACTTCAAGTACATGCTTTCCAATAATAAGATAAATTTCCTAGTCCCCCATCCAAGTGTTAAAGCATTCTTGTTGAAAAAGAGCTAAATGAGAAGAGAGCATACTATATTATGAAGGTTATGGAGTATGATGTTGATATCCGTGTTGCGAAAACAATTCAAGGAAAAGGTTTATGTGAACATCTAATTGCGTATATGGAAAAACAACATGTTGTGGAATCGGAAGACTCAGAACAACATGCTAAAATTACGTATTAGTAGTTAGATATCATGGTGCAACTAGAAAATTAGCAACCCGAGCTTACTCGAGAATTTTAGAAATCAATATGGATGATTGATTTGGTTAACTAATTAAATCACGATACTTATTCGAAAGGTATGGACAAGAATAAATTAAGATACTTTAGGTTACAAGTTTTGCATTATGTTTTCATTGATGGTGTGTTGTTTAAAACAAATATAAATGCTATTTCATTGTGATGTATTGATTAGGATAGAATCCAACAACTACTATCTTAATTTCATGGAGCTGCAGGAGATCACTTTTTAGCACATACTATAGCCTTCAAAAATATGAAAGCTATTTACTATTGGCCCAACATATTCAAGGATTGTTTCAAATGGATTATAAAGTGTAAAAAATGTGCCTTCTTTGTTGGAAAGGAACGTTTAGGTTAGCTACCCATGCAACCTATATCAGTAGATCAACCATTCATGTAGTCATGTCTTGACTTCATTGGCATGATGAATCCACCTTCGTCATAAGGACACAAGTTGATATTGATTGTTAGAGATTATTTTACGTGATGGACTAAAGAAATATCCTTTAAAGAAGCTAATGAGACTTTAATCCTATCCTTTTATGAAGGTATATTTGTAAATTTTGTGTTCTAGAAACTATCATTTCAGATAATGGCTTAGAATTTATAGGTGCAAAGGTAACATATTGGGATATTAATCAAGGTAATGGATTAGTTGAAAGTAATAACAAATATATTTTGAGGATCATCAGAAGAACACTCAAGGACAAAAAAAAGAGATTAGAATATGATGTTGAATTCTACACTTTGGCATGACAGAGTGACTCCTAAAAGATCATTTGGAAATTCCTTCTACAATCTTGTTTATAGAAGAGAGGCAAAAACGCCCATCTTAGTTGAGTTGCCTGCATTAGATTTGATACACTAGATGGAATTAATTGAGAATGAACCATTGCAAGTTATTTGTGAAGAATTAATGGAGTTGCAGGAGCTAAGAGATCAATCTCATCTAAACATGGAAATAACTAAAAAATAGATCAAGAAAACATTTGATAAGAACACTAAGTTCAAAATATTCAATAAAGGAGACATTATGTAAAAATGGGATGTTGATCGTGTAAATCCAAGAAACAACACGAAGTTTGATACAATCTGGAGTGATCCCCGTATGATTTCATCTTACAAAGAACCCAACGTATTTTAGCTTTCAAGGTTGAATGGAGAGGGACTTATCATTCCTGTGAATGGTATGTTTCTTAAACATTATCTTCGAAAATCCTACAATGTTTGGTTAGAGTAGGATTTCCCTTTTAATAAGTGTTGTTCATGCACATTGCAATATTTTTCAATTTAATAAGTTCACTCATTCACGTGATCTGGTTTCCAGATCCTTTTGAAGCTTTAGTTTGTTTTTCAGGAGGGCAGTTTCGAGTATATCGTTTGACTCAATGCCTAATGGATAAAAGAACGACATTGGTCTACAAACAAGTAGGAAGCTTTCTCTGTAGGATCATGAATAATGTTGATAATTTTTACATTTGTGCAAAAATGGGAAACTCAAAACTTTGTTACGATGGATGGCATTGATGAAGTGGACTTGACTAGGGGGATGCATAACAATTTTATTATTATTTTAGTTGTAGCAATCGATCAACTACATGTAATTTGTATCTATGTATGTTGTTACGAAATGTAACACCTTATATAAACTGTCATTCCATGTTCTTATTTTGCAAAGAAACACAAAATCCCCAAAGGATTAATGCATTTCCTTGTTGAAGGTGAGAATTGTAGTTAATGTCAGAGATTAAACTCATTAACAACAAGCAGAGTTGCGTTTTTCATACAACATATTCATTTTAAGTTACAGGTACATTAAATATCATTATTTTTGCATGTTAAATACATTTAATTATGTGATTGAGTTGTCTATTTCATTATACAATCAATATTCATGTCATAAAACTGAAAGCATAAATAAGTATACAATTGAAGTACAAAAATTAATTATTATTTAGTAATGAAGAAGTACAATGTTTCCCACACAAGCCATGGGATGTAACTCATAACTACTGAAGAAGGAAGTACATGTGCATGAAGTTAAAAGTAAAAGAGTATAGAAGAAACCCATCATTTTGTTGGGTTCTTCTTCTAAGTCTTCTTCACTTCAGCTCCAACTCCATCTTTCGTCCAACTCTCCTAGTAGCCATATTGTACCTGAAAAGGTGAAAAAAAAGACATCAATATTCAGCTCATGGTTTGATCTATACTCATGTACTATATAACTAAATGGATATGGATATCTAAATAACAGAAGCATGAAGTACATCAGATATAGATACACAATTTATAAAAGAAGTATTCTACATAAGTACATATTATTCCTAGAATCATTAGAGAAGAAGAAAGAGAAAATGAAAATCTATGGAACATAAGAGACGAAAAAAATCCTAAATATTTTCTAACTATTTTCTTAAGTGTGCACGTATAGGTAAAAACATGTCTTATAGTCCTCACTATTAGGTAAAGATTGCATAACAATAGAGTTTAATGAATTCCATCCTATGGTACATCAAAATGGAAAAAATCACAAATACATAATGGCAGGGAAGAAGAATATGACTCAGAGTTCAATATCTATTCTATAAATAAAATAATTTATAGCGTTGATCATAACATAAACTTGTATGCTTATTTCCATTCAAAGATAATAATACATATTTCAAATTTTCAAGTAAGTGAAACAGAAGAAACAAAATATAAAGGATGAGATAGGTAAGATAAAGAGTGTAGGTTTTAATCAACTCCAAAACAACTATGATAAAATATGGCTACCAAAAAAGGAATGATAAATCAACATTCAGGAAAGCTCTAACATATTAGTGGTTGACTTATACAAGGAAGGAGTTTTTATTTCTAATCATCTTGCAGATAAAGGGAAATTAGATTCTTGAAAAGTTACAAGTACAAGTACAACAAAAGTAAATTAAGAAGTATTCACTCATTAAAAGATACAAGAACTCAAGTGATCATTTTAGGCTGCAAGCATTCAAGAATCAAACTTAAGCAATTACTTCCAGTTATATATCCAATTTTCATAAATAGGTGATTGAAGTTTTAGATAATCTTTAAGTACAAATCTTCAAAAGAATGAAATCAAGGATGTAATTGAAAAAGTTTTGAACAAGTATTAACTATCAAGCACAGATCAAATTGAAAATATGGACATAATAAAATTTCAATAAATCTATAAAAGAAGAATGAAGTATCAGAGAAACAAATTGTTTTCACAAGAGTTACAAATTTCCTTAAAGAGACTGGGTTATCTGCTTAAGGTAAAATATTAATTATACATAAAAAAAAATGTAATTAAGTATCATAACTGAATGGGATAGCAAAATATTTGTAGAAGAAAATCCTCAATCTTTCAGAAGAAGACATTTCCTTTATTACAAGTAGAATAAAAGATTTCAACACTTGATAAGAGTAAAATATATTGCATCCATGAAGATAAAAAAAGTTCAAGACAAACTTTTTTACAAAGAGTGTATCATATTCAGAACTTGTAACATAAAAAGATACAAGTATCAGGATTGAATGAGTAAGACGCAAAGAAAGTTACAATAAACTAAATAGGATAAGCATCTTTCAAAATGGGATAAGTCATGAAGAATAAGTACACAAAATATGAGTAGACAACTAGGAAGAAGCCTTCAAAGGTCTAATTTAATAATTAAATAAAACAAGGAATGCATCTCAGAAAGTACAGATTACAAGTAAAATAGGTTTATAAATGATCTTATTACCATAGCTTATCAAGAAATCACAGATTGAGAGAAAGATGAAACAATTATGCATGTACATCAAGATTTCATGTTTCCACGGATATAGTTTCATAAATGAAAGACAATCATTAAGTAAAACCTATTATTCATAATAGTCAAGAAATTGAGAACAACTTGCAAGATGAAAAAGTGTAGATAGAATAAAATTATACAAGTATTCAAGAATGTAACTCAGAGATCATCATCATCATCTGAGAAAGAAGAAACATAACTTAAGAATACGACTTATTCCAGATTAGTTTTAATTTTTAAATGGCTAAGTATAGTTTTTGACATTTTATGAAAAATTAACTTATTTAAGCTACAAAATCATCCAGTATGAAAGTTACAGTGCTCAAGAAGCAATCATTGAAATAGAAAAGAGAATATGCAAGAAAATAACAAAAATTTGATCAAGTATAGTAAGGAATAAATTACAATAAATATAAGAATCTACAGTAAGTTGCAAGAAACAAGTATGACAAAGAACCAAGTACATATGCTCAAATTCAGTATTTAGCATACTTCATGAGGAAGGAAGTCATCCATATTTTCTAAGGGCCCAACTACTATAGTGTTTAGGATAAAGAAGTGATGTAAAGGTTCGGTTATATGCTTACTGGAATGGGGTACCTCATCTAGTAACGAAGTAGTTTTCATTTCCAAATATCAAACTATAGAAGCCACCTGTATGTAAGAATTGAGATGCAGTTCAGATTCAAATCATACTTGTATCAAGCGAAGAAATAGTTACATCTCAATAAACTACGAAGCACAAAATAAAATTTCCAAGAATGGAATTGATATTTCAAATGATCAAAACAGATACAAGATAATAGATGAAGAAACAAACATACTATCTGTAAATAAAGCAAGTTCCCAATTATCAAATATATAGAAAAAAAAATCTATGTGAAATATAGTAAATGAAATATTATACAGTGAGATTAAGTTATAGCTTCATCAATTTACCATGATAAGATAACATAGTACAGCTCAAATAAAAGTGTGTAATTATGATGCATCTCAGCTCACCAAAGTAGGCTAAAGAGAAAAAATTTGTATGGATGTGTCTCAAAGTATTCAAAAGGTTGAAACAAATTTCATACATATTTAGGTCGTGAAATTCAAAATTAATATGTGTCGGTCATCTAGTTTTGATGTACACAAGTCAATTAGGTTCCATTTCCACACTAACTATAGGTTCAGAAAGTAAAGTATTTGAATGCTTCATAAAATAAGGACAAATTACAAACTTCAACAAACAAATATATGTAGATACAGTTAGCAAAAAGGCCGTGAGGATAAAAAACATAACTTGAAAATGGTGGCCATAAAGATCAAATATGTGCAAGATTTATAGATCTCGGTGCAAAATCTTACCCAATTAAGTGAACGACCATATGAAAATGAGAGATAATATACAAAATCCCTAAGTCATGGGGTCAACAAAAATGAAATAATGCACAAGTTCAAGAAAAGGGAGTTTGAGTTTCTAGAAAAGATCTGATTTCTAACCTTCTTTCATCAGAAGAAAATGAACCTCAGAAGACGTATTAATGGTGACACACAAAAGTTTTCAGAGTTCATAGAATCCTGTAAGGAGGAATAAAGTCTTTAAAACAACAAAAAATCATACCCAGTATGAAAAGGAAATGTATATTAATAGATTTCAACTTACCATTAGAAGAAAATGAATTCTGAGCCATTAGCTAATTGAAATAGATATCAAAGTTTGCAACACAAAGAACTAGGAATAGAAAAGAATCAACTGTATTTGTGTCGAAATTCCCAGATCTAACACTTTCAAAGGAGAAAACAATTACTCATATCAAAGGATGAATACCCATATGTGGGCTATCAAGACAATTACTCATCAAAAGGCTATATATACAAATCTAGGAAACACCTTAGATCTCACGAATGTTAAAAGATTTCCAAAATTTTCAAAAATCTTTAAAAAGTAGCAGAATGAGTTTTCAAACTCAGTTAACACAAAAATACCAAGAAATAAGAAAATATAGGTATTAGTGCAAAGTGAAACCCAATATTTCAACTCACCATTTCAAAGTTATTTCTCAAAACCCCAAGTTGCAAATCAAATACTTCATTCCCAGAACGAGTCGATGGGGTTTTCCTTTCAATAAAACACAAATAAAATGTGAAGTAAACATTGTATTGGTTCTTTAAAGAAATGATAGGAAGAGAAAGATACAGTATTTGAGAAATACAACCTTACATTTTTCCATAAACAATGACACAAAAGTCAAAAATATCCAAGGTCGAGCATATTCAATCAGAAGTATTAGCTAAAATGGAACTCAGAGCCATCAAAAATAACCAAGAACCAAATCTTCATTCTCAGACGACTAACATAGAAACTTAAACCCTCATTAATGGTGGCCGCTCCTTTAAATACTCCATAATCAAGCTCAATACGATGAAGAAACAACAAAGACTACCAAATTTGATACCAGAACTTGAAAGATAAAGCATAATGAGCTTAGAAGGAAAAATAATGGAGGATGAATGGAAAAATGGTTAGGGTGAAGCTAGCCATGGGTTCAAAAATAAGAACAACCAAGTGATAGGGTTCGGTAAATATTTTTATAACCTAAATCAACCATAAAATACCTAACTCGTCATGTGAGTTAATCTACATGGTGGGCAGAAGTAAAGTACTCATATTAACGATGCTAAACCAATAACTTGAAACACACTATTATGTCACCATGATCCATAAATTAACGATTCAGATCAAATAATACAAGATCGATGAACCAAATTCAGCATATGTAATACAAACCAACTACCTCTCTGATAGATATTAGCATCACTGATAAGAAATGAAGCTACTACTGGATCAACGGATTACAATTGATTTAAATTATCAATGTAAATTTAGGGTTATAGTATAACTTAATCCGATTCATTGTAAATTCCATTGACAAAACATGTGAAGGGGCGAGTCATAATGTAGAGGGGACTAACACCATGATTAAAACAAAAACATAATTGCATTGACCGACTAAGGTATAAACCATACACATGCCAACAATGATCACCGAAAAGGTAAAAATTTACCTTGTCCCATGTTATTTACCATGATTTTTTAATCAAAGGTAGTCAAACATTGATTCCATGATTAACCGAATGGGGTTAAAATTTATACATGAAATAAACTATAAAAAGGAACCAAATATTATGTGATGCCGATGATCATTCAAAGGTGGCTAAATATCCGAAGTCAGAGTATGATGCAAACAAGCTAAGGGGAAAAAATTAAAAATATTGTATATAATAAGGTGACTATAACAAGTCAATAAGCAACTAATGATGCCTTAGACCTTACTAAGTGTTATCACCAAATCACTACACCCCCCAAATGGCCTGAAAATGAGTCACAACATTCAGTGTGATTGGGACACATGGGATTACCTCTGGAGAAGTCTGGCTACCTCTTCCTAAACTAAACACAACACTACTTCTAATACAAGATAAAAAGGATATATATTCATATGCTAAATTTTCATTGGATTAGGGAAAGAGATCTACAAGGAAATGAAACCTAAACTAGAAGTGGTGATGCACCAAGAAAGGATGTTGCTAGAAAACTTTCCAGATTTCTGATGAAGAGAGATGTTCATGAGAAAGAATGAAATATATTACAAACCTACTTTCACATATAGTACTTCACTCCTTGGTAAGCACAATAGCCTCCAAAAATTGTAAATAAACCCTAGTTGCCCAGTTCACCTGAAAACATGAGAGAGAAAGATAGAAGCAACGAGACCATGAAAATGACATATAACTGATCACAAATCACAAATCTCATTACTTCAAAAACTTTCATAGTTCTATAACAACAGTGAAAAATGCATAGGCTTACATTACAATTGGAGAAGAAAGGCTTGAAATCCTATAAATCACAACATCTCAGCTTGGGAAGAGGGGTGAAGCTTGGAAAGTGTCTAACTTGTCCAACTTGTATGACCTATCGGCACCTACTAGTTAGAACTCCCTTGGAATGAGTCTCCAAATTATATTTATAGAAGAAATTAAGAGAAAGGAGAGAAGTAGTCATAAATTCCCTCCCTAAATGGAAGGCAAATGATGTATCACTAATTATAGTCGTTAAGCCACCTGAAAAAGTTCCATCATGCATCATTAATGCTTGTTGATGTAGTCTTTTCAAAATTAAAATAATATTTAAATAATAATCATAAATATTATTATTTAAAATACTTAAAGAAAAATATGAATTTAATTTAAGTACTGGTGGGCCCCATGTTGACCATTTTTTGCTGAGGAGGGATGGGTCCATGAAGAAAAGACTAAAAATAAGTCCAACTCAGTGGTTGGCTCACCGATCCAACTTACCGAGTTGGATCCGAGCTTCATCGTTTATTGCATTGATCGAGTTCCTCCATCAATTTGTTTTCCTTTTGTTCATGATGCCAAGTTCTCTTCCAAACACTGATAGACTCACCACAACCAACAAGGAATCGTTTACGACATCTCTGATTCGAAAATGCATGTTCAATGAATAGCTTATACAATCAACTCCAATTATCCCATCGTGAGTGGAGATGTTTTCCCTATACGTGGAGAGTTGGCATGTTTGGGACCTACTTTTAGATTCGAAAGAGTTCTGAAGGGACATGTAGGGATTTATGTTACTAGTTTTCCTTTCCTTACCCAATTCAAAGGTCAGTTCTACCCATTTTTTACTTTTGGCCACGTTGTGAGCCTATGGTTGTTGGGGACCCACCTTCTGGGCTTGACCTTTGGAGATACGCGGATATAATGCGTGGAGGATTCCTTCGACCTGTCGCTAGCTTGAACTTTTCAATCGCTAGTGTCCCCTTTTTTGAGGTGAGACACATGGATTTTTAGCGCTAGTTTAGCGTCTCTCATTGAGTTGGGCCTTTGAAATTACACTAATGAGACACGTGGAAGCTTCCATGGATCTTCTCTACCTTTCTCATGTTGTACCCAAGTCTTTTCAGTTTGACGAAGGATTTAGGTCTAACCTGGGACATGCGGAAAGATTGCTCTCATTTAGGGATTACCCCTTGTGTCTCACTTCTTAAGTTACATTGAGGTGACACGTTGAACCCTCCGTGGTCCTATGACTTTTCAATGGCCAATGAGACCCCCTTTTAGACCATTTCCTAGTGCTTGTTGGGGACCACCTAGTTAGGATTCATGTAAGGTCAGTTCTACCCCTTTTTGACTTCTTAAAAAATGAGGTTCATGTGCATGGATGAGCAGACTTCTACCCCTTTTTGACTTCTGGCCATTGTGTGGGGACCCACCTTTTGGGCTTGACCTTTGGAGATACGCCGATCTAACACGTTGAGGATTCCTTTGACCTATCCCTAGCTTGGACTTTTCAATGCCTAGTGTCCCCTCAGAGAGGTTTTTTGAGGTGAGATTAATCATTTGCAGCTGAAAGAAGAAGTTGCTATGTTCCCCCATTTCAGAAATGAGCCAAATCTGGCTTTTACATTGATTGAGATCCCATTTTCTTGAGCGCTAGTTTAAGGTCTCTCTTTGAGCCGTGCCTTTGAAATTACACCGATGAGACACATGGAAGCTTCCATGGATCTTCTCTACCTTCCTCATGTTGTACCCAAGTCTTTTCAGTTTGACGAAGGATTTATGTCTGACGTGCTTGGACGAGAAATTCTCTCTCCTCCATCTTTCACGGGCTTTCCTTTGAAATTTCCTTGTGGGGCCCTTAAACTTGGATCAGTGCTTGAAAACTCACCCCTTTGACTTTATGACTTTTTTCCTTGTGACACAGAAAGCTTGCTCTCATTTAGGGATTATCCCTTGTGTCTCACTTCTTAAGTTGCACTGAGTTGACATGTTGAACCCTCCATGGTTCTGTGACTTTTCACAATTTTTCCTGGCCAATGAGATCTGCCCCCGCATTTTCTCAGAGCTTTTCTTTTCAACCTGAATGGACCCTAGAAACCATGATTAAATGGCAGGCTCAGGTGCTTGTTGGGGACCACCTTTTGCGCTTGACCTTTGGAGATGCGCTGATGAGACATGTTGCACCATCTGCTTGCCCTTCTATACTTAGCCAGTCTAATGGAAGTAAAGGACCAAATCTGTCCCCCTTTTTTACTCTGACCACGTAGTGATCCCAAGCTCATTTGGGAACCCACTCTTATTTCTTCTTTTTAAGTTGCGTCGAGCTGACACATGGCAACCATTTGTGATTCCTTTGAATTTATCTATGGTCAATTGTAGAATTTTTGAGACTTATGATGCATGGAGGTTCATCACACAGGGCTTTGGGATCTGCTGAAAGCTTTTTGATGTGCCTTTGGATGGAATTTCACCGAGATGACACGTGGTAACTTCCACAAGTTCATTGCAACTTTTTTCCTCAAGTCAACTCGTACTGCGAAGTCTGAAAACTTCAACGAGCCCTTTCTTGATTCTTCTCAATGTGAATACCTCTAGCCCTCCTCCAACATGTTGTTTGATCCTGAAACCTTCAATCTGCTGCCTAGAGGACAAGTTGGGATTGCAAGATCTTCTTCTTCTGCTGCAACAAAATCAGTCCTAACCACCACCTGTTCTCCAACCCTATCCTCTGTAAGTTTAACCATCAAGGGGATCTTTGATGTTGACTTTGATCCTCCATTGTTTGGCCTCCCACCTGACCCCTAAGGTCATTTTGGATCGATTTGATGAGCCTTGCTAGGGGGGACTAAAATGACCCTTTTGGATTTTCTTCACTGCTGAAATGATCCAGATTGGGAAAGAGGAAAAGAAAAGGCAAGGTCATGTTTGACCAATTTTGTTTAGGGGGGAAAAAAGGTCCCACCCATGGGATAACACTTTGATCACCCTCCTATTGTTTACCCGGTATAGTGGTCACCAACTAATCCTCCAAAGTACATGCTTGACTGCACACTCCTAACTGAATCACCACGAAAATGGGAAGTCACTAACTTCATGGAATGGAAAAGAATGAAAGGGATGGAAAGAAAGATGGATGAAAAATGGGAAACTCTGCAACTCAGAGAATGAGTCTGATCAGATGGAGTCACCAGATGACTCGCTGACCAACTCAAAGATCTCAAAAAACCACTATCCCCGAACTTGAAACACAATAATATCTGAATCCCAGACACCCCAAACTCCAAAATTTTTGCAGAGTTTCTAGATTCATAAATATTTGACTCATTCAACATTTTCTGACCCCAAAATTTCTTAAATTCTGAAACAAAATTGTCCAAAAGAAAATCATGCAAATAGACAAGACCAAAGTTCACAACATAAAACATACACAGACTGAAATGTATTTTAGCATCTGAAATCAAGAAAATAATACCAGTGGAAAACCCATTCACAGAGCTTGAAAAAAAACACGCATTCGAAACAAAAATCTGAGAGCTTAACTCAACTCGGCCTACCTCATTTCCAAGCTCCTTTATTTTATGCCAAGACATGGAAGGTTATTCTGGTCATGCATTTATTCTCGACTACCTGAGATGCAACTTATAATTTGACACGTTCCTAGAGTCGTATCTTGATTTTCTCCCTCCAAACTACTCCAAAATGAGATTGGCAATCGTGTAGGGAATTTCACCAGATTTCCGTTGATATAAAGAACTTATCAAAAGTTATGGCGATCTGAAGATTAGGGCACAAAACAGGCGAAAGCATTATTGAAATCTTTCCCGACACGTTCCTTGGAGCAAGATTTTGATCTAAGCTACCAACAATTTCACAACTGGGATGACATCAAGCTCAATTGTCATTATTGTTGAGATTCACCAAGATCATCCTTAATTATTAGCTCGACCGATTTATTCCTTGACGGTTCGCGTCTAGCTGTCCCGGATGTCCCTTAAGGCTTAGCCTTCAGAATGATTTATTCCCATTTCGATGACCGAGCTCTTTATAAGGGCCCAAGCTAGTTCCCTAACATTTTCAAACACCATAGTTCCAACTTCGAGCTCGAGAGGACTAATTTAAAAATAAGCTTAATAAAATGATTTTAATTTGTATTGAAATTAAAAAATAAGCTTAATAAAATGATTTTAATTTGTATTAATGCACTTATATGTTGATTTAGGCTCAACTGAGCTATGTTTTGAAGTTCCTTCCTCTTATGTACTCTAAATATCCATGGAAAGGCACCATGAAGGTATAGAAAAAATTTAGCCTGTGAAATATAGAAAGTTTATATATGAACTTTGAAAAATTTTAGCCTGTACACCCCTCGTTGTTTGTTTTTACGCTGGGGGCAAAAATGGACAACATTTTTGGTGACCTCTCAGGGATGATTGCCTACTAAGTATGGTTCTAGTAGCCTTAATTTTTACATTAGCCATAAAGTCTATATTGGAACCCTGAAAGCAATTTGATCTTCTGTGGTATATCTTGATGCCTCCTTGAGTATTTCCGATCTTCGACCTCCCTGGAATGCTAAGCATAATGTATATTGAATTTGATTAAGAATTGGCATCCATAAAACAATGTAGAATTTGAATAAACAATGTAGAATTTGAATAAAGCAGATCATGAAACTCTTATGAAATCCTTAAACCTTCCTTCTCCTTGACACCTTCCAATGATGTTACAATTTCCAAGAGTAATAACAATGCACAATGCAAAACAAAAACATATGAAACAACTTAAAACAATAAATGCTCCAAGTGGAACCTCTAGGGTGTACATTGCACTTATTCTATTGAAATAAAACCTATACTACCCTACACTAACTAGGACCACATGTGAGCTAAAAAAACCCTATAACTAGTTGTGTAAAATATCTCCCTTTCCTCATAATGGATTTCCATAAAATGATGTGACAATGGACATAGCTGAGAATGTGAGTAAAAAACTGAAATAGGCCCAATTATCCACTTGGTCTACTGAGACATCAAATGGAAAGAGAAAGAATTCCTCATTTAGTTACTCTGCATTTGTCTTGTAAAAGCATTACAACAAATCCTCAAAATTTTGAATCTCATCCTCACACTATGAAGTGAATGTGACTGGTTCTAGATTCTCTTGTAGCTTCAATGAAGCAAGGTACCAGATATGACATGGTCTAAACCATCGAATATCCCTACTTTTCTGAACTTCAATTTTAACAAGAAATCCTTGTTGAAGACATCCTTAAAAAGAATGATAATCCACGAGATTATTTCCCTCTTGTTTCCCATTTACAAACAAATCTTCTCCTATATGAATGAATGTTACTGAATTGATGTCCTCTCCATTTATTTTTCCTTCTTTGACTATAAGAATTTCCTCCATGACATGGAGCTGCTTTGGACTGCTTACAAGCTCCAATCGGATAACTTGAAAATCTCTGCAAGTGTTTAAAGAGTATTGCTCATATAGGAACTCTACTTTCATCTGAAGGAAAAGTTTTTTAGCATCTCTAACCTCTTCATCCCACATGAAACCTACAAGATCAAATCCTTTCACCTTTTTTTTCTGGGAAAATTAAGGGAAGCAAGATCTCCTTGGTTTCCTTCCACCATTACATGTTCATCAAACAATTTTGACTTCACAATTAAAAGTAATAAACTCTCAATAATATAATATTTTCCCAAAACCTTCAAAGATGACTTAGATTCTCCTGCATCCTCCTCTGTTTCTTCATTCAATGAATATTACAGATGATCCAAGTCTTCCCATTCAAGGAGATAACTTAAAACTACAAGTGTTCTAGAAGTGGGTATTTCTATAGGCTCTTCTGCATCCAAATACTCCTCTGAATCTGACAGAAAATCTATTTCTTTGTTCTCCAAATGTGAAAAGGGTTCAACCTCCCTTATGGTGTTTCTTGAATTAGCAATTGATTCCTCATGAACTTCTTCATT
This sequence comes from Taxus chinensis, assembly GCA_019776745.2. Classification (NCBI taxonomy): domain Eukaryota; kingdom Viridiplantae; phylum Streptophyta; class Pinopsida; order Cupressales; family Taxaceae; genus Taxus; species Taxus chinensis. Next base: position 414,277,237 of record CM034155.1, on the reverse strand, counting down.
AGTAAACATAAAATTTGCAAGATCAAATATATCTAATAAAATAGAGTTTTGAAAAGATGAAGAAGGGGAAGAATATGAAACTTCTTGCATGGTATAATCTATACTTGAAACTTCTGAGTCCATCATGGAAATAATCCCACTATGATAAGTTGTTTTATTCGATGATGATGTTTGAAAGTCACTCCAATGCTCAAAAAGTGTTTAAATTTATTGACATGTTTGACAGGTAGGATCATTACACTCATAAGAATCAGCTTGTACACTTGAGAGTCTTTCTTCTTCAGCTTACACATTATCTTCTCCAACAGATTCTACCACCTTTGGTGATTCAAAATCCTCTGATGGAATTGAGCTAATTTGAATATTTCATTCTGAATAAGTAGATTGTTGGTCATCCTCGTTCAACTCTAGATTTTTTTCAGCTACAAAACTAGTTTTTTCCACTTGTTCTTGAGTCTCAACTTCTGCAGAATGTCTAGTTAGGAGTGAATTTTTCTTGATGTTAAGTTTTGTATCCTATTTATTCCTATTCTCTTCGACCATATACTCCTCCCGTTTGCTCATTTTTTGACAATTCTCTTCCTAAAATGGATTTGGGACTATAAGAGGAGGGCTAGGTTGGGATTCAACAGATTCCCTCACTATTTGAGGAAGAGATTCATTATCTCATCTTGATGGCCCTGGTAGAAAAGAGGGAACTTTAGAAGTCTGAGGCATGAAAGATTCATGATGAAATGGAGGAATAGGAAGTGAAGGAAAGGAATTCTCAGTAGGAGTAGAAACTAGAAGATTAGGACTATGGGGTTCAAGTTGAAACTGCATAGATGGAAACATGGGAAAAAGGGTTATAACGTTGGTAATGCAAGGGCCTCCCATTGATAGGATTGAATAACACTACATTCATAAATGTCCATTTTCTTGATCCATTCTTCAACTTGAGTCATCATCTTGATTATGAATTGAAGCTTTTGTTGAGGGCTAAGGTCACATGGTATATGGCCAGTCCATGGGTATGGAATTCTGAAGCCAATCTCAGTTTCCTTCATTATTTCATTGATCCTTATTCATAACTTGTTATGCTCTAACTCTCAAACCTTCTTCTGTAAGTGATCCTCTTCAGGCATGGAATAGATTCCAAAATCTGTATGCCATTATTCTTCACTAACCCCCATGTTTGGTCAGCGACCAAAATGATTTTCATCTTACTCATGTGGACATGCATGCTCAAATGGATATTTATTATGAAACTGGTTTGGAGGTGGATTGTAATAGCCTAAAGATGGAAAGAACCACCTCTGTTGCAAGTGGGAACCCCACTTTGGAAATGATGCCATGATTGCAAAGCTTCATGAATGGGAGAAATGGAATGATGTGGAAGAAAACTAAATTAAAAATGGGTAAAATGAAGGTCTACAACAAAGAGATTAGGGTACTCAGACCAATGGAGTCTCCATTTGTGCTTGGGTATACCTCCCAAGGGTGAAATTTCACTAAGAGCACAATAACTTAATGAAATGAAATGAGCACGATACACACACCTATGAAATATCTGGCTAAGATATTACAATAGGATCACTGTGAAATGTATAAATTTCACCTATTGTGCCACTGGGCATTCCAAAAATGGTTTTCACCAAATCAATCTACCCCTTGAATATCCTGAAAAGGAATCATGACATTCGGTGTGCTTGGGATACATGGGATCACCTCTCAAGCTGTGGGACTTGGGCTCAAGATGAAACTCCATAGAAGGCCAGCTTCCTCTTCGTAAACTAAACACAATACTACTTCTAATGCAAGATAAAAATGCTATCTAGTTTGATGCTAACTTTTCATGGGATTAGGGAAAGAGATATGTAAGGAAATGAAACCTAAACTAGAAGTGGTGATGCACCAAGAAAAGGTTTTGCTATACAACATTCCATATTTCCGATGAAGAGATATGTTCATGAGAAAAAATGACATACATTAAAAACCCACTTTCACATATAATACTTCACTCCTTGGTAATCACAATATCCTCAAAAACTTGTAAAGAAACCCTAGTTGCACAGTTCACCTGAAAACATGAGAGAGGTAGATAGAAGCAATAAAACCATAAAAAGGACATATAAATAACCACAAATCACAATTATCATCACTTCAAACACTTTAACAGTGCCATTAGATCAGTGAAAAAGACATCGGTTGCCATTACAATTGGAGAAGAAAGGCTTGAAAGCCTACAAATCATAGCATTTCAGCTTGTGAAGAGAGGGGAAGCTTGGAAAGTGTCTAACTTGTCCTACTTGTATGACTAGTTGGAACCTACGGAACTCCCTTGGAATGAGTCTCCAACTTACATTTATAGAATAAATTGAGAGAGAAGAGAGAAGGAGCCACAAATGCACTCCCTAAATGGAAGGAACATGACTCATCACTTATTACAGTCAGTTGAACCACTTGAAAAGGTTCCATCATGCATCATTAATGCCAGCTGACATAGTCTTCTCAAAATTAAAATAATATTTAAATAATGATCATAAATATTAGAATTTAGAATAATTAATGAACAATATTAATTTAATTAAATTACTAGTAGGCCCCATGTTTATTGGTTTTTGGTGAGGAGGGATGGGTCCATGAAGAAAAGACTAAAAATAAGTCCAACTCGGTGGTTGGCTCCCTGAGCCAACTCACCAAGTTGGCTCCAAGCTCCATTGTGCATTTCATTGATCGAGTTCCTCAATAAAGTCATTTTCCTTTTATTTATGATGTTGATCTATCTTCCAAACATTTATAGACTCACCATAACCAACGTGAAATCATCGACGACATCTATGATTCGAAAATGCATGTTCATTGAATAGCTTAACATAAACTCGACTCCACAAGAGGTATCCCTTCTTGCTGGTGGAGATGTTTTACCTGACTCGAGACACATGGAGAGTTGGTGCATGTTTGGGACCTAATTTTAGATTTTCCCCCTGAAATAGCACCGAAGGGATATGTCATGCTTTCTACTAGTTTTCCTTTCCTTAGCCGATAAAATAGGTGGTTCTGCCCCTTTTTGAATTCTAGCCATGTGGTGAGCCTGTGCTTCTTGGGGACAACATTTTGGGCTTGAACTTTGGTGATGCATCATTTTGACGCATGGAGGCCTCGTTCGGCCTGTCCCTAGCTTGGAATTTTCAATGACCGATGTCCCCTTTTTAGACCTGAGACACATGGAGTGTTGGCACTAGTTCAGGGTCTCTCTTTTGGTCGTGCCTTTGAAATTTCACTGATGAGACACATGGAACCTTCCATTTCTCTTCTCTACCTTCCCCTTGTTCTACCCAAGTCCTTTCTATTTGACGAAGGCTTTATGTTTGACCAAGGAAATGTGGAAATCTTGCACTCATTTAGGGAGTGTCCCTTGTGTCTCACTTCTAAAGTTATGCTAAGGTGACACATGGCACCTGTTAGTGAAAAACCACAGCGCTCGTAAATGATTCATGGATATGCATTTCTAAGGTAGGATCATTTGGTTTGATTACATGACATTGGATCATTCCCCAAGTTATGGGACTTGCAAATGGGAATGACCCTTTAGATAAGGTTGGTTCCTCTTCCTAATCTACCTAGCACAAGTTATTCTAGTGCAGGAAAGATAATATAATCGTAATCTAACTTCCAAGGAGACAAAGAGAGAAAGAAAACAAGGAAAAATAGATCCTACACTAAAATGATGATACACTAGAGAAGGAAAATGTTGATCATCTATCAAACTGCCATGGAACAAAGAGAGGTGAGGAATGGAAAGGATGGACAACAGCATCACAGACCATAGATCAGATTCACGTAGAAAATGTTACAAAAACCCATGAACACAACTCCCAGATCTATAAGTGAACATTCAAAACATGCACAGATACCTTGCAATGAAGAGAGGTAAGAAGAGACAAACAAAAATGAGAAATTATGGCCAAATGCATCACAAAACATGTTTTTTATTGTTTTAGAGTTTGCACAGAGAATCATGTATAGACAAGAGGAAAAAAATCCATTTTAAAGAGCAGGGGAGGGGGTTCGAACTCCCTTTTTGACCATGGGGAAGAGACAAAAGAGGGAGGTAGAGAAAAAAATGAACAACAACCTTTTTGGGCCCATTTGTTATAATATAAAGAAGAATGGGAGAGAGAGAAGAAAGAAAGAATCATATCCTGCTCCAACCATTCTGAGATATGCATTGAATCCCATTTCAAAATCTCAACCACTGGAAATTAATTCCTTTTACAAAAATATGTCGTCAAATCCATCTTTTATGCATCGATCCTTCATTTGGTGCCTTGAAGGAAGAGGAAACAACGGAAATAGATCGAATCCGATTTGGTTGTTGAGATTGATGATCCTACATTGAAGGGTGGAAGATGTTTCACAACTTCCCTCTCACCTAACCTCCTAAAAATTAAAGTTTTAGACTCCCATGGTGTACACGACATTGAGATCTTTCCAATGGTGTTAGATTTGTAATATTTCGAGCCCTGGGTTGAAAAATATGCCACTTTGAAGTTTGCATCGATTTCATACACAATGGTGGGAAAATAATTTTAAAACTAGGTCCCCCCCCTTTTGGTTTGGGACATGTGGCATCCAGATTGGAATAAAAATCAGGTTCACGGGTCCATAATCAATCTTTTTCCCTTTTTGTGCAAAGAACGCAAAGCTTAAAAAACTCCCACGGCCCCGATGCTCCTCATGGACACGTGGCTCCTTTTGGTTGGCTTGGAAATGTACTTCCATTTTTACCTTTGTGCCTTTTTGGTCAAAAGTCAAATTTTTACCTTTTTCCCTAACACCCCACCTTGGCTTTGACTTGGGTCTTAATGTTAACTTTTTCCTTGGGTGAAGTTGAGGGCCATTTTGTAACTTTTAGGGGAAAAAATAAACTTTTTCCCCAAGTTCCCGCTTTCCCCTGGGACATGCGTCATTTTGGCACTTTCTCGGGGACCTTTTATCCATTTAATTCTTGAAAAAGTGTCTTTAAGACACTTAGTAGCCTTGGCCAGCCCGCTTAAATTGACTATTCAACTAACCCTTCCCCCTTTTGAGAACATGTGGAGGCACCATGCTTGTTTAGGAATCTGACACAAAGTCACCCTTGGAGGAGCATCAAGTTAACACTTGTCAGCTTCCACTACTCTATGGAATTTTCAACGGTTCTTCTCATTTTTTAGCTTTGGGATATGTGCAGAGCTCACGCTCGTTTGGGTCTCCACCCAGGGACTAACTCTTGGAGATGTGCCACACTCACGCTTGGCATTCTCTACTTACATTTTGACACTTAGCCAAATTCGAAGCCTTTTCTATCCACCCCTTGACTCTCTTTGACAATTTTCTACATGGAGGGTTGGCACAAGTTTGATCTCCCCCTTTTGGATTCACTTTGGGAGAAGCGTCATTAGGAAATGTGGTCTCTTTCGCTGCCTAATCGATACTGAGTCATTTTTGGGTTTTATCCTTAACCATTTCGAGCCCAAGGACTTCGAATCTTTGTCATTTATTTTTATTTAAGTTTTTGGTTCCTCTGTAGCATCTCTCCTTTTGTCTGACCCTTTTATCCCATAGCTGATCCTGCCTGTAACTTGGAGAATGGATTTAAAGCATAGAAATGACAAGATAGATTTGTTTCCTTCTATACATGATCCTTTGTTCTTTCTTCACTTCCGCCACTTCATTGTTGAATCATTGTTGCAGCCAATTGTAGGATTTAAATGTGTTAGCTCAGGTTTCTTTTATGCGGGGTCATGATCTGATCCAATATTTAACGCAAGGCCAAATATGGATAACAATTTGGCGAGTCACAGGGAAATATTCCTGCAAGGTGAAAATCCCAATGACCTTGAAACATCCATTGGGCATGGAGTCTTCCTAATAAACATGCAACCGATATAAACTTTGAAGAATTGATCCATGAGCCACTATGACCCTGACTGCAAGTTTTTTCTAATTTTTTTCTTGCCCTGAGCCTGCCTACACACCTGCACCCTCAATTTTCATAAGAAAATATTTCAAATGGAGTTTCTGAGAGTAGAATTTTTTTGACCCAGGACTTTGATCTGTCCCTTCAATGGATTGTCTTGAAATGACTTTAGCTTCTTCTACATTTGTTTCTTTTTGATTTTGCAACTATTAGAGGAAAACATGATCCTTCTTACCTTTAATAGTTGAGAGTTGGCCTCATACCCCTCTGAAGCAATATAAACAAAACTGATATATAAATACCAAATCATACTGCCTCAAATTATACATGCAAAGTGTGCATAATCTCTTCTTCTACTAAAAGCAAAGCTACCTAAACTACTCTAACCAAGAGCAAAGGGAGCTCAAACAAAGCCTTCAACTGGTAGGGAGAAATAGCTTCCCTTCCTCAAAAATTAAATCCATCTAACTAATTTGGCACTGAACATGGCTGGTTGGATGAGTGAAAAACTAACTACAAGGTGATCTTCCACCAAGATAACCAAAGTATCAACTAAAGATAAAACAAATACCTATTTTAGTTGCTCTGCATTTGGATTGAAGAGGCATTACAGCTGATCCTTGGAACTTTGCATATCATCCTCATGCCCTAAAATGGGCATGACCTGATTTGGCTTCTCCTTTGGCTACAATGAAGCCAAATACCTGATTGGGAAAGGTATAATCTATTTTTTATTCCCGTTGCTCCGATTTTCCACTCCAAAAATGGAGTCTTCTTGTAGACCTCTTTGGGTGAATGGCGTGGAAGGAATGGTTGAACTCTTCTGTTGTTTCTCTTCTTCCTCATATTTTTGTTCTTCTTCTACTGCAAACTTAGCCTCAACCACCAATGTCTCTTCAACTCTAACCTCATCCATTGGTTTGACCATCAAGGGGATCTTTGTAAACCCAAATTTGGTGGCCCAACTCTTCAGATTATATGTCATTTATTTTTTGTTGGGATCCTCTCCTTGATGTTCTCCTTGACTGGTCTCTTGGGTCTCTTCCCAACATGGACCTAGGAAAGCAAGAGGAGTGGTAGATAGGGGTTCAACTAGCTTTGTGATTATTTTTGGTGGGGTGGGAGGTGGAACTTCTATTTTTTTTGGATGGGATGAATGTTTCGAAGGGAATGGAGAAGAGGAAGTGAAATGGGGTCGAAGACTAGGTAATGGAGGAATGGAATCAAAACTTGCAGCAACAACTGGGAAGCTTGGAAATCGAAACTTGGGTTGAGATGGTGCTGTTTCAGAAAGAGAAAAATATAAGCTATGAGGTGGTGGACCTACCCATTGACAAGTTTGTCTTAGCTCCAACTCATAAGCATTGATCTCCTCAGTCCATTGTGCAAGTTGGAGGAGCATTTCAATCATGAAGTCTAGCTTCTCCTGAGGGCTGTAATGTCTTCAAAAGGGCCTTTCCATGGACAAGGTGCCCTAAAACCAATCTAAAATTCCTTCATTTGTGCTATGCCCATTGACTGAACCATACCAACCTCTAATTTTTGGTTCTTCTCTAGCAGACAAGCATCTTGTATTTGATTATCTTCATTGTTTGCATACCCCTGCTCTTGGAAAGCTCCATAGCCAAACTGATTTTGTCATTACTGTTCATAGGGGTGGACATATTGATTTTTCCTTTGCTCAAAATGCTGATTTGACAGAGTTGTAAAACATATTGAGGGTGGATTGTTTTTCTGCTATAAGTGTGAGTTCCATGAAAGGAATGAAGTCATGATTGCACAACTTTGTGGAATGGAAAATAATGAAAGAGATGGAAAGAAGAATGGATGAAAATAAGTGGAAATGGATGGAAAATATGGGTCTGAAACTCATAGAATGGATTTTTGACCAAATGGAGCCACCAGATGTGCAAACTAAACCTTCTAATAAGCTAGATATTTACAACAAGTGCACATCAATCTTGTTGCAATGAAGTGAATACATCTTGGTCCCACCGGGCATGCCAAAACTATTAGTGTGAAATCAAAACACCCCCATATGAGTCATGGATGTAATTTTCTAAGGCATGGTCATTATGTGTGATTGCATAACATTGGATCATTTCCCAAGTTGTGGGACTTACAAATGGGAATGACCCTCCAGAGAAGGTTGGTTCATCTTCCTAATCTACCTACCACAAGTTATTCCATTGTAGGAAATCTAATCTAATTATAATATAACTTCTAAGGAGACAAGGAGAGAAAGAAAACAAGGAAAAATAGAGCCTACACTAAAACGGTGAAACACCAGAGAAGGAAAATGTTGATCATCTACCAAACTGTCATAGAAGAAAGAGAGGTGGGCAATGGAAATGATGGACAACAACATCACATACCATAGATCAAATTCACATAGAAAATGTTTCAAAACCCCATGAAAACATCTCCTAGATCTACAAGTGAACATTCAAAACATGCACAAATACCCTACACTGAAGAGAGGCAAGAAGAAACAACCAAAAATGAGCAAGGATTGACAAATGCATAACAAAACATGTTTTTTATTGCTTTAGAGTTTACACAGAGCATCATCTATAGACAAGAGGAAAAAAATGCCATTTTATAGAGTAGGGGAGGAGGTTCGAAATCCCTTTCTTGCCCTGGGAAGAGAAAAAAAAGGGAAGGTAGAGAATAAAATGAACAACAACCTTTTTGGGCCCCTCTATTATAATATATAGAAGAATGGGAGAGTGAAGAAAGAAACAATCGTATCCTACTCCAACCACTCTAAGATACACATTGAATCCCTTTTCAAAGGCTTAACCACTAGAAATCAATGCCTTGTGCAAAAATATGCCCTCAAATCCATCTTTTCTGCATTGATTCTTGATTCGGTCCCTTAAAGGAAGAGGAAACGGCAGAAATATATCGAATCTGATCTAGTTGTTGACACTGATGATCTTGTATTGAAGTCCTGAAGACATTTCACCATTTTCCTTTCACCTTATCTCCTCAAAATCAAATTTTTAGACTCTCATGGCATAAACGACATCAAAATATTTCTAATAGTGTTAGATTTGCAATATTTCAAGCCCTGGGTCGAAAGATATGCCCCTTTGAAGTTTGGATCGATTCTGTACACATGGGTGGGAAAATAATTTCAAAAATGGCCCCCCCCCTTTTGGTTTGGGACACATGACAACCAAATTGGAATAAAAATTGGGTTCCTTGGTCCATAATCAATATTTTGTGTAAAAAATGCAAAGCTTAAAAAACTCTCGTGGCCCTGAAGCTCCGCACGGAGACGTGGCACCTTTTGGTTGGCTGGGAAATGTGCATCAATTTTTACCTTTGTGCCTTTTTGGTCGAAAGGAAAATTTTTACCTTTCTCCCCAATGCCCCGCCTTGGCTTTGACTCAGGTCTAAATGCTGACATTTTCCTTGGGCGGAGTTGTAGACCATTTAGCAACTTCTACTCCCTTTTGAGGTATCAAGGGGAAAAAATAAATTTTTTCTCTAACTACCCACTTTCCCCTGGGACATGCGTAAGTCTGGCACTCACTCGGGGCCCTTTTCTCCATTTTACTCTTGAAACAGTGCCCTTAAGACACTTGGCAGCCTCCGGTAGACCACTTGCATTGACTATTAAACTAACTCTACCCCCTTTTGAGAACATGTGGAGGCACCACACTTGCTTGGGAATCTGACCCAAAGTCTCCCTTGGAGGAGCGTCGAGTTGACACTTGTCAGCTTCCGCTGCTTTGTGGAATTTTCAACAGTTCTTCTCATTTTTTGGCTTTGGAATACATGCCAAGCTCGCACTCATTTAGGTCTTCACTTAGGGACCAACACTTGGAGATTCACCACACTGACACTTGGCATTCTCCACTTAAAATTTTATACTTAGCCAAATTTGAATCCTTTTCTATCTACCCTTTGACTATCTTTGACCATTTGCTATATGGAGGGCTGACGTAAGTTTGAGCTCGCCCTTTTAGATTAACTTTGGGAGAAGCATTGTTATGACACGTGGTCTCTCCCACTGCCTCCTCCATACTGAGTCATTTTTGGGTTTTATCCTGAACCATTTCGAGCCTGAGGACTTCAAATCTTCATCATTTCTTCTTCTTTTAGTTTATGGTTCCCTTGCAGGATCTCCCCTTTTTTCCAACCCGTTTATCCCATAGTTGAGCCTACCTATAACTTAGAGAATGGATTTAAAGCATAGAAACGTCCCTACATAGTCATTTTGTACATGATCCCTTTCTCTTTCTTCACTTCTGCCACTTCATTGGTGAATCTTTTTTGCAACTAATTGTAGGATTTAAATGCGTTTTCTCAGGTTCCTTTTATGCAGGGTTGTGATTTGATCCAATATTTAGCTCAGGGCCAAATATGGATAGCAGCACCCTTCGTGGTTCTATGAATTTTCAACAGCCAATGAGACCCCCTTTTAGACCATGACTACGTGGCAGGATGGTGTTTGTTAGGGACTGCCTTTTGGGCTTAACCTTTGGAGTTGCACCGATGAGACATGTGGCACCATCCACTAGTTATTCTATTCTTAGTCAATTCAACAGGTGACTTTGTCCCGTTTTTTACTCTAACCACGTGGCAAGCCCACACTCATTTGGGAACATGCTCTTGATTCTTATTTTTAAGTTATGTCGAGTTAACACTTGGCACCTTCTGCGAGTCCTTTGACTTTCACTACGGCTGTTGTAACTTTTTGAGACTTTGGACACATGGAGGTTTTGGGCACACTTGGGATCTCTGTTTTGATGTGCCTTTTGGAATTCCGCCAAGATGACACATGACAGCTTCCACATGTCGACTCACATGTGAAGTTTGAAAACTTCAATCCCTTTCTTAAATCTTCTCCTATGAGCCTCAAGCCTCCTTTGACATTGTTTGATCCTCTGTTGTCGAGCCCAACTACCCCTCAGATTTGGGATCGATTATGAGCCCACTGCATTGAAATGACACTTGATTCTCTTTTGTAAGGTCATGTTTGACAAATTTTGTTTGGGGGAAAAATTGAGATAAGAGTTTGATCCCCTTTGGTTTGATCAGTGTCACTAATAATCCTCCATACGTGCTTTGACACTCCTAATGACTCCCTTGGTGAATCGGTAATAAAATCGGACTCCTCATGACTCGCCGACCAACTCGGATCTCAGAAATAACTATCCCCAAACTCCAAACACCACAATCTTTGAATCCTGAAAACCTACAACTTTGAAATTCAGAGTTTCAGGCTTTGGAAATATTCAACTCGTTCAACGTTTATGACCTCAAAATCTCTGAAATTCTGAAACAGAATTTTCGAAAAATATTTTCTGAAACAAAACTTCGAAAGCTCAACTTAACTCGGGGTACCTCGTTCCCAAGATCCTTTACTTTATGCCAAGTCATGGATGGTTATTCTAAGCCATTTATTACTTCAACGAGCTGCAAGCTCTTTGCTCGACCACCTAAGCTCAATTTATAATTTGACATGTTCCCTGGAGTGAGCTAATAATAATTTCACAACTAGGATGACATCAAGTTCGATTGTCATTGTGGCTAAGATTCACTGAGCTCATCCTTAAGGCTAAGCTTGACCGAGTTATTCTTAGAGCTATGCACAAATTTGATGACCGAGCTCTCTATGACGGCCCGAGCTAGCTCCCCAACCTTGTCAAACACCTATTTTCCCTATTTTTCCCCCCAACAAAATTGATCAAACAAGACCCCAGGAACGAAGAAATTAAAGAAACGATTCTGTTAAACAAACCCATGCTTCAAATCTAATGAACAGGTTATAGGAAGGGTCTAGTATGGAGGAGCATGATCGGGGAAAGAAGAGAACATTGTAAAAGAAGCCAGAGGCTCAAAAGAAAAGAAATAGAGAAGGTTCGAAGTCTTCAGGCTTTGCAAATGGTTCAGAGTGGACCCAAAAATGATTAAGTATGGAGGGGATAGTGGAAGCAACAAAGTTTCTAAACGATGCACCTCTAAATATTAAATCCCAGGTGGAGACCCAAATAAGTGTCAGGCCTCCATATGTCCATAGCCCCAAAATATGCACCAGCCATTGAAAAGTCTTCGACTCAGTGGAAGGTGCCAAGTGTCGGCTCGATGCAATTTCAAAGGTAAAGCCCAAGGCAGAGACTCAAAATTGCACCTAAATTGGTTAAGTATAGGATTGTAGGTGGAATGCGCCACGTGTCTCAACGAATCTCCTTCAAAGGTAAAATCCTTAGTGGGTTTTCAAATGAACGTGGGCCCTCCACGTGTCCTAGGTCTAGAAAAGGGATAGATTCGTTGTTGAATAGTAAATTATGAGGTAGGCCAACAGAGAAAGCCAATTTTCAGCTCGGTGCTATTTCAAGAGTAAAATTTGGGGTGAGTTTCAAAACAAGCACCAAGCCACCACATGTCTAGGTTTAGTCTTTTGGCCCCGTTAAGAAAAGAGACTCGGGATGAATACAAACAAGCCCAAATATCGCTTAGAAGCCACCACGCGTTAGTCCAGTGTGATTTCAAGAGCATAAGGAGGGGTTTGAATCTCCAAGAAGCGTGAGGCCACCACGTGGACCCTGTATGGATAGACTCTTAAATATTGTGCGCCCATGACCCTAATATTCAAATGACCATATCTTATGACTGGAAACTGAGATTTGGGTGGGAGAAGACTTTTTGAAAACCTCTCGACACCATCTATGCCACGGAAATATAAAATATTGTTCTTAACTACATTTAGTGGGTGAAAAAGGGAAAATGTCTTCTAGGACATTAATACAGAATCTAATTTCTTCAACTACAAGATTTTATTTAATTTGATCTACTGTTCTTCTTCTTTACCATGCCAAACAAACAAAGGGTACCAGAATCGACAGATTGTATGAGGATTTGTGAGGAACAATTATTGATGGTGGTTTATCTTTCAAAGTAGGATTCAATGCATATCTCAAGGTGGTTTAAGTAGGATTCAAATCCTTTCCTCCTCTCTCTCTCTCTCTTATTCTTCCTATATATTGTAAAGGAGGGGGATATTCAAATGGTTGTTCATCTTTTCTCCTTAATCCCCTCTCTCTTTCTTCCTTAGGGTAGAACACGAAGTCTAAGCCTCCTTTCAGGGCTCTGTAATGGAATTACCTTTCCTCTTTCCCTATAATGTTTTGGAGCAATAGAATTTGTCTCATAATGCATCTATCCATCCTTGGATTATTTTTTTGCCTCTTCTTACCTCTCATCATTACAGGATATACTTTGCATACTTTGATGTTTATTCCAAGTTCTGGGAGTTTTGCCTAATGGGTTTTGAAGTGGTGTTCCGTGTTAAATCTATCTTTTTTTTGCAATGCATTCTTTCCACTCTCTCATCTACTCACCTCTCTCCACATCAGGTAGTCAGATATATGATTCAACCACTTCCTTTTATGGTGTATCACCACTTAGTGTAGGTTATTTCACCCTCTCTCTCTATCTCTTTGTCCCCTTGGAACAATTAGATTAGGATAGAATAGGTTTTGTCTACACTGGAGTAGCTTGTGGCAGTTAGATTAGGAAGTAAGAACCGGATTTCTTCGGAGGTCCATCTAAATTTTTGCAAGTCCCACAGCTTGAGAGATGGTCCCATGTTCTGTAATCACACTGAATGCCCCACTCCACAACCAGGCCATTCGAGGGTGCTGTGATTTTGAACTAACATTTTTGGCATGCCGGGTGGGACGCTGAGGTTAGATTTTTCAGTTTTCCAAAGTTGTCTCATTATCAACAACAATAGTAAGCCACCGTGTGACCACACATACAGTGTTGGCATGCCCAGTGGGACAGGTCTGACATACCTTACAACTTAATTTCATTAAGTAGATGTGTTCTTGGTGAGGTTCATCCTTTTGAGGAACATGCAAGCACATCTTGCAACTCCATCTAGTCGATAAACCATTCCCTGAGTCACAGACCTTTTCCATTTATTTCCACTCATTTTCATCCATTTTCTTCTTCCATCTCTTTCATTTTTATCCAATTCCATGTAGTTGTGAAATCATGAATTCATTCCCTTCATGGAACTCACTCTTACAACAACACTACATTTTAGCTCCAATACATTTCCCAACTCCTCCAAATCAGCAGTATGATCAAATCTAGGACGATTATTCTTACCCATATGATCAGGGTAAAAACCAGTTTCGCTATGGAGCTTCTCAAGAACAAGGGGACACATATAATGGTGAAAACTATGAAATGGAAGAATGCTGATTTGTTGGAGAAGATTCAAAAAATAGACACTCGTCATGGTTTAGTCGAGGGTCATAGCACAAATGAAGGCATTCAAGATTGGTTACAGGGAACCTTGTCCATGGGAAGGCCATTTTCCAAGACATTATAGCCCTCAGGAGAAGCTGGAATTCATGGTTAGAAGTGATACCTCAACTTTCACATAGTGGATTGAGGAGATTGAAGCCTATGAGTTGCAGACACAAGATGACCTTATCCATGGGTAAGTCAATCACCAGCTCTGTAAATCCTTCATTTTCTCTTTCATAAAACTTTATAATTTCATCATGATCAGGAGTCAAGCCCCTCATCTTCTGCCCCAAGTTTTGATTTCATCTTCTCCATGTCCTAGATCTTCCAGCCCATTTTCAATTCTTCTCCCCTTTTCTTTCCCAAACATCCATTCCCTCCAAAGAAACAAGAAGATTCCACCTCCCTCCCCACCACAAACAATTGCAAAGCTAGTTCAACACCAACCTGTCACTCCTCATGCGTTCCCAAGTCCATGTTGGGAAGAGACTCAAGAATCCAGTCAAGGAAAACAAAAAGAAGGGGAGCTTAATAGAGAATAAATGACAGACAATCTGAAGAGTTGGATTGCCAGTAGATTTGGGTTTACAAAGATCCCCTTGATGGTCAAGCCAATAGAGAAGGTCACGGTCAACAGAGACAGTGGTGGGTGAGGTTGAGTTTATAGCAGAATAAGGAATACAGAATAATAAGAAGAAGATCAACAGTCTATTTTATCTTAATGACAGTGTCCCTAATTGAACTTTGTCTGAAGAGGATTCTAATCTGATCCAAGCTATACATGCCAGTTGAGGAGGAGGAACAATCAGCTCTAAATCCCATTGAAGAGGATTAAGTTGGGAGAAATAAAATTAGAGTTGAGGCCACTAAATGAAGAAAACATAATTGAAGATTTTTTGTCTTTCTTTTCAAGCGTTTGATTGGATTGATGAACCCATGATGGAGGAGGACCATACAGTTTCAGAGGCTCCCAGTGCAGAGCAGGCCATAGGATAACCTTCAGTTCTTCCTCCCACTTCATCCCCTTTAAGCTTTGATGTTGAAGAGAGAGTTTGAGCTGTCAAAATTCATGTTTGAAGAAGAAGGAAGCCATGGTGAGCTAGGTTGCTGATCATGAGGACACCATGGAGGAGAGTAGAACACATACAATATTACAACAAGGAGGCAGACTATCTCTATCAGAGTTGGAATATTTCTTCAATAGAGAGCATCCCAAGGAAATAACATCATTTGACTCCTCCATCATCCACCTTTCAAAGCACATAAGCCTTGCTGCCATGGAGTAGAACATTCAAGAACAACAACCTATGTCTCACAACATCCCTCTGGAACCAAGGTTAGAGGATCATAGTCTTCCATGTTCTTCACAAGAGAAGGAAGGGAAAGAGAAACATGATGTCATCACCTCTCTCACACCATCCACCAAAGAAGGTCAGCAGACAGACTCCATTTTTGGAGTTGAATTTTAGAGAAATGGGCACATCCAAAGGGTCATACTGTGCCCAATCAGGTACTTGGCTTCATTGGAGCCAAGAGAGAAGCTAGAACAAGTCATGCCCACTTTAGGGCATGAGGATGAATTTGAAAGCACAAAGGGTCATCATCAACATCTCCAGGAGTCTAATGCCAGTCATCTTGAGGAGGTATTTTTCGTTGATGTTGATACCTTGATGATTTGGGTGGAGGAATGACTTATAGTAAGTTTTTCACTCATACAATAAGCCATATTCAGTGTCAAATTATTTGCACGAATGACCCTTTTGAGAAAAGGAAGCTACTTCTCCCTGCCTGTATCAGGATTTTTTTAGCCTCTTTCTCTCTAGTTAGTGTAGGAGTAGGATTAGTATTTGTTTTCAGTAGAAGAAATTCTTGTGCACACTCTGCATGTCTCATTTGAGGCATGTATGATTTTTTTCTTTGTAAATAATTTTTTCTTGTATTGCTTCGGAGGTGCATGAAGCCAGGCCCTTCAGTATTGATGGCAGAAATACCCATAGTTTCCTGTAATAGTTGCTAATTCTAAAATAAAACAAATGTAGAGCAACTAAAAACATTTTTGAGGTAGTCCATTTCCAATGCAGGCTCAGGGTCAAGAATTATAAATGATCAGGCTCGCGGATTAGAGATAGGATCAGTAGTAGGATATCATTTTTGACTCCATGCCCAATGGATGATTCAAGGCAACTAGTATTATCATCTAGCAGGAAGATGCTGGTGCGAATCACCAAATTGTTATCCCAAATTTTTCCCCCAACCAAATTGATCTAACACGACCCCAGGAAAGAAGAAATTCAAGAAACGGTTTCTTCAAACGAAACCATGCTTTAAATCCAATGAATAGGTTACAGGTAAGGTCTAGTATGGAGGAGCATGATCAGGTAAAGAAGAGAACAATGTAAAAGAAGCTAGAGGCTCAAAGGAAAATAAAAAGAGAAGGTTCAAAGTCTTCAGGCTCTGTAAATGGTTCATAGTGGGCCCAAAAATGACGAAGTATAGAGGGGACAATGGAAGATGCCAAGTGTCCAAATGGCGCACCTCCAAAGATTAAATCCAATGCCGGAGACCAAAATAAGTGTCAGGTCTCCATATATCCCGAGCCCCAAAATTTGCATCGGCTGTTGAAAATTCTTTAACTCAGTGGAAGGTGCCAAGTGTCAGCTCAGTGCAATTTCAAAGGTAAAGCCCAAGGAACAGACTTAAACTTGCGCCAGTGCACCATGTGGCCAATGGTCAACATAGGTCAAATCCAAAAGTAGGAGCGGGCCTAAATTAGTTAAGTATAAGAGTGGAGGTAGAAGACGCCACGTGTCTCAATGACGCTCCTTCAAAGGTAAAATCCTGAGCGGGTTTTCAAATGAGTGCGGGACTTCCACGTGTCCCAGGTCCAAAAAAGGGACAGAGTCAACATTGAATAGTCAAAGGAGAGGCAGGATAGTGGAGAAGTCCAAGTGTAAGCTCGGTGCTATTTCAAGAGTAAAATTTGGGGCGGGTTTCCAAACAAACACTAAGCCACCACGTGTCGAAATTCATAATTTTGGACCCACCAATCAATGAGACTTAGGTAAAATACAAAGGAATCGAAGGAGCTTGTGGAATCCGCCACATGTCATTCCAGCGTGATTTCAAGATATTAAGGAGGGGGATGAGTCTCCATGAAGCGCAAGGCTGCCACATGCACCCTGTATGGACAGACTCTTAAATATGGCGCACCCATGACCCTAATATTAAAACGACCATATATTTTGACTAGAAACTCATATTTGGGTAGGAGAATTTTTTTTGAAAATGTCACTATGCCCTCTACACCATGGAAACATTAAATATCATTCTTAATGGGATTGAGTGGATGAAAATGGGATAACATATTTCAGGCCATTAATATAGAATCTAATTTCTTCAACTACCAGATTTGATTTAATTTGATCTATTGTTCTTCTTCTTTGGCACGCCAAGTAGACATAGGGAACCAGAATCGATAGATTGTAGGAGGATATGCGAGGGGAATTGATTAATTGTGGTTGAAATTTCAAATTATTATTCAATGCATATCTTAAGGTGGTTGAAGAAGGATTCAAATTCTTCCCTCCTCTCTCTCTTATTCTTCCTATATATTGTAAAGGAGGGGGACATTCAATTGGTTGTTCATCTTTTCTCCTCTGCCCCCCCTCTCTCTTTCTTCCTTAGGGTAGAACATGGAGTCTAAGCCTCCTTTCAGGGATATGTAATGATATTTTGTTGCCTCTTGCCCACTAATGATGTACCATGTAACTTTTTGGAGGAATCGAATCTATTTTGTGATGCATCTATCCATCTTTGGATTATTTTTTTATCACTTCTTACCTCTCATGGTTGCACGATATATTGTGCGTAATTCTATGTTTATTACATGTTTTGGGAGTTGTTCCTAATGGGTTTTGAAGTGGTGTTCTGTCTGAAATCTATCTCTAGTCTGTGGTGCATTCTGTCCACCCTCTCCTCTGCTCACCTATCTCCACTTCAGGTAGTCCAAAATGTGATTCAACCACTTCCTTTTCTAGTATATCACCTCTTAATGTATGATATTTCACCCTCTCTCTCTGTCCCCTTGGAATAGTTAGATTAGGATAAAGTAGGTTCTTCCTGCACTAGAGTAGCTTGTGGCAGGTAGATTAGGAAGCAAGAACCGGCTTTCTTCGGATGTACATCTCAAGTTTTGCATGTCCCACAGCTTGAGAGATGGTCCCATGTTGTGTAATCACACCGAATGCCCCACTCCACAACCGGGCCATTTGGGGGTGTTGTGATTTTGCACTAACAACATCATGTTCCAACTTTGAGATCGAGAGACTAATTCAAACATAAGCTTAATAAAATGATTTTAATTTGTATGAATGCACTTATATGTTGATTTAGGCTCAACTAAGCTATGTTTTGAAGTTCCTTATTCTTATGTGCTCCGAAGATCCATGGAAAGGCACCATGAAGGTATAGAAGAACTCTGGAAAGTTTTTATACCAACTTTTAAAATTTTAGCCTGTAGACCCTCGTTGTTTGTTTTTACCTAGGGGGAAAAGATTGGAAACACAAAGTAAATCACATTATATTAATGGTATGCCACAAAAGGTAAGTTATTACCTTAATCTTCACAAATGCCTTTTGTACTTGATAAGACAATGTATGCACATGCCCATAGGTTGCCCCACAAGAAGACAAATTAGTACATGTGCACATAAAAGGTGGTCCCCACATGGGAATTGAAGACAAAGTAAAAGTATTATACTTGTAGGAGAATAATGTATTGCATGTATTAAGAAAGGTTACAAATAGATGTAATCATTAGATCTTGGACGTGGTCCCCACATTAGTTGAAATACATGGGTGAATATTTTTCATAAGTATTACGAATAAAAGAATTATTTTTGCTGACACAGGGAAATAAATTTTTTCATGTGCATCTAAGAGGGTAGAATTAAAGAATGCATAGAATATCATTACAAGTAGATCAAGTTGCAAGTGTCACATCAAGAAATAGAAGATAGAGATTGCTTCCACATTAGAGGAGACTTACACAACCAAATTATTCATCATACTTTATTAAAAATAGATCAATCAACTGCACTTGGAATTAATTTAATTTTTATATCTAATGCTATTAATGCCTCTTTGTAATCAGATTGTCTATTTTTATTCCTTTATTTATTCATGATAAAGGGGTAAAATTACCATGCATGGGCATGTAAAAATTTTAGTCTATTTTTACGATAGGTTGGGAGAATAATCTTGTTATATATTGTGTGCAACTGTAAGGAACAAGGATGAATTTTTTGACATAGGAGTGCTGAAGAAAATTTTACAAGTTTTCCCCTTTGAATGAGAACTGATTTCGACCTTTCCAATTATTTACAGTCAGGTGTATATCTCATTAATTTTTTTGAATGTAAAATTTCCAGATTAATCATCTTACCTTGCTATAAATTTAGTAATTTCTGCATTAATATTAGTGTGCATGTTTATTTTATTGTGTTGTTCTAAATCATTCGCTCAATACAAAGACTTTTTTCCCTTAATATTCTGTTGAAAAACTATAGGTTTGTGAATCCAAAATTCAGTCTCAATTTGATTGTGCATGTACTCAGTAAAATTCGACAACAAGTTTGGTTTATTACCCCATTTTCAATTCATTCACAATCATCATTTTTACCCTCAAAACCCCTAAAAATTAGTTTAGGGTACATCAAAAGGATCCTTCCTTGATACCAGAGACTCGCCTCAACAATAGGTATACCCACAAACTTGAGGTGTGTCCATTGTATCTATCAAAATGTATAGGTATTCCCCCCATGAGTAAATAAATCACAATTTTCTCAAAGTAAATTTATTCTAAACATGATGTTGTTACAAGCTCTACTAGTTGGAAACACACTAACCCTTAAGAAGTCTCAAGATCTTTAAATATATTTTGACAAAGGGCCCTCCTAGGATCATTTTAGTGGAATAAATTTACACATAAAATTACATTATAATTGTAATATATGAAACTCTTTTCTCACTAATATATTCACTCATAATGTATTGTTTGATCTTGAGATGAGTCAAAACAACTCTAATTTTAAATAGAGGAAACTTTAGGAGCTTCCACATTTTTCATACATACCTATAAGTGCATCTATAATTTCCTCTATGCTCTGATGGATGCACAAATTTGAGAGCTCCTAATTGGCATAAACTTGAGAGGACACTTGAATTTTTTCTGCATTTGAACTTAATCTTGCCAATTGCATTTTCTTGAAAGTTTCTAAACCATTTTAACAAACCCATTTTGAGCATATCCTAGAATCAATGTTGTCCACCAAAACTAATTTTTTTAACAAAAATTCTATCAAATAGTTCACCTACCGGGAATAAGGTTCCACATTTCATACACGAATATCAATGCCCTTAACTACCACATCGGAAAAAAAATTCTATATTTAAATTTTTGTTGGATGCCAATTCCTTGTTTCAGATCCTGCATTTTTGCATACATCGGGAGTGCCCAAGAACATGTAAACTGATTTGTTTGTGACCTATTTGTTGCATTTTTTGAATAGTGTCATTGTCTCATGAAGGACCCTATGAATACATTACATTATCCTAAATAAAATACTAAAAACTCCTCAACAATAAAATCAGCTAGACTTGCTATCCCCATTTCATGTTTATGTTGAAGAAGCACAACCAAAATAATCACATACATCAGGAAATTTAATATTTTTGTCTAGGATCACAAGACAATATCTAACCATGTTTATACGAAGCACAGTATTAGTTCTCAAAATAATCTCTTATTATTACAAAAACCACTTATAGATTACTTCCTTCACGGGACTTGTTTGGACCACATTGGAAATGTTTTTAGAATGACTTCTACAGGAGCTCCATTTTCTCTGTCCCCTTACATCCTTGCTATAACTATCCAATTCATACTAAAATTTACAACTTTGGTTGGGGTTTCAGTGTGGGTAAGGTATGTAGATCCAAATTAAGGTATTGTATTTTTTTACAAGAGAAATGACAAGCCTAAAAAGTCCTTTGGAGGCCATAACCTGTTATCTCTCCTTTTACACAACATACTCCTGACACGACCCACCGTCCTCCTCCAAATTCCTTTATATTTTACCTACTTTTTTAAAATTTCACCTAATCCCCCCTTGGTATGCATCACAAATACTTAGACAATTTATTTTATGTTCTTTCATTTTCTATTTTCAATTTAATTATTGTCACCATTAAATGCTGTCAAATGGGAATGTGGAACTACGTTTCCCTCCCCTTAAAAAAGCATTGTCCTCGATGCGGCGCAAGGATAAGATTAGAAAAGGGCAATCACAAGAAATGAGGAAACAATCGTGACCCATGTCTCCAGTGAATGATACATGTTCAAAAAAGCGCGACCACAAGAAAGCAAAATAGATTTGGCAATATCCTAAATTTTAAAGTTCTGTGAATATTGAAAGTTCCCTTTTTTTTTTATTACTTAGTTACTCATTTTCCTTAACAATATTTGTTAACCTCAACTCTTAGTAGTTCATTGTTTAATATTTTAGTTGTCTTATGTTCATGGGTGCCCAACAGAATTGACATCACAATACCACATCAGGGCCAAACACAACACTAATGCTCCACAAGATATATCTCTACATACTTTTACGACTGTATCACATCACAAGAACTAAACCAAACCATAAAAGGAACGTCCATAGATCTCACAACATAGTACTTGTCACATACAATATACTCCTCACAAAAAATTACTTGTAACATAAGTAGACTACAATAACATGGAATTCCTAAAAGATAAGCATACAAACGTTTCACAAAACTCCAGACCATTTATATAGCTACATAGTTTCAATATGGAAGAAACATTTCAAGAGATAGCCCCGACTCACAAGAGTACACATAAACCATAGTAACAATAGCATACACCCCCAAAAAAATGGTCTTTAGCTACTATTGAAATTCTCTTTATCTACTAGTATAATTGGTCAACAGCTTCTAGTATAAATGATTCAGAGCCTCTTGTTTAAATGGTCTAGAGATTTACATATGACATGTCCATAGTTGTTAGTATAAATAGTCTGTAACTATTAGTATCAATAGTTCAAATTTGTTCTTATAAATGGTCCAGAGATGCTAGTATAAATGATCAGGAGTTACTTGTATGAATGGTCTATAGGTGTTAGTATAAATAGTTTTATGTTGCTAGCATGAAGGGTCTGGAGCTACTACATTAAATAGTTAGGAGCTGCTAGTGTAGATGGTTTGGAGATACTTGTACAAGTGGTTAAGATCTTGTATTATAAATGGTCCAGAGCTATAAGTATATTTTTTTTACTAATTTTTATACTAAATATATTAAAATCATTCAAAAAGTATTCCACAATGAATGATTTATATTTTACTCCCTGATTTTGTTTATCCATATTTTTAGTTTCATAGTTCTTTTATAAATGGTCTAGTAATCTGTATAAATGGTTTAGAGCTCCTTATATAAATGGTCAGGAGCTACTAGTATAAACGTTTCAGATATTCTAGTATAAAAAGCTCAGAGTTGCTATTATAAATGGTTTGTAACTACTAGTATAAATTATTATCTGAAGCTATATGTATATGTTTTTAATTAAATAGATTAAGATCATTCCAAATGTATTCCGCAATGAATGATTTTGATTATTCTTCATGATGTTGTTTTTTCCAATTTTTAAGTATCATAATGCTAATATAAATGCTCTAGAGATGATAGTATAAAGTTTGTAGCTTCTTGTATAAATGGTTGGGAGCTGCTAGTATAAATGATTTGGAGCTGTTAGTATAAATTGTCTGGACCTGCTAGTATAAATGGTTTAGAGTTGCTAGTATAAATGGTCAAGTGTTGCTAGTATAAAGGGTCGTCAGATACTTGTGGAAATGGTCCAAACTTGTAAGTATATGTTCTTAATTAAATTTTTTAATATTATCTATTAACATCAATCCAAAATTATTCCACAACAAATGATTTTGATTCTTCTCCTTGATGTTCTTGTTTCGAATTTGTTGATTATAAAAGAGGTATACAACCTTATTTACTGAATATAAAATAGGCATACAACCTTATTTCTTGGATATAAAAGAGGTATAAAACCTTATCTCTTGAATTCAAGTAAGTACATATAAATTGTAGTAGTATTTATTCAATAGAAAAGATGTATAAATCCTTATTTCTTGGATTCAAATAAGTACATAAAAATAGTAGCATTATTTATTAAATATAAATTAGTTACACATCCTTATTTCTTGAAATCTAGTACATATAAATAGTAGCAATATTTCTTGAATATAAAAGAGGTATTCAACCTTATTTCATTAATTCAAGTAAGTCCATATATAGTAACATTAAATTTTTATGCGTCAGCTTGTCATAGAAATATTGCATAGCTTCCCAACAACTCCACATTTTATGGGTATTCTTGAATTGGGTGCTCATAAGTTTTCTTTGCCTTGTTTGCATTACTCAATTCATCTCAAGAAAATTTTGCGAATTCTCTTAGTAGCTTCCAATTACACGGCTCAATTTCCATTGCATTTTCATAATATTTACCACCGAAAGAACTTTCCATCCACACTTTGCTCAAATATGAAGGAAGCTCTTAGTAAAAATTTGCCACATCAAAAAATCATCGCCTTCCACATCCTCACAATCAAATCTCTCTTAAAAAAAAGAGACCGCGAAAAGAATATAGAATGCTTCTAGTTAGTTGATTGTAATCAAGGTGAAGGTCAATAAGATAATAAGATAATTATAGTTTCTGATATAGTATGACAAACTTCCACTGTGATATTTGACCACCAAGCTTCATGAAGGTATTGTCTCCTCTTCTAATAATGTCAACAATTAGTTTGGCACTACTGGTTTGGCACTACATGCTTTACAAATTTAAGATGTAGACAGAGTTCACTTTCCTCCTCTAGTAAAATAAGACATTTATTACAATCTAATAAATACGATAAAAATTATAATTTAATCATAAAGTTAAAATTAAAAATAGTCAATTTTGGAGAATTGTAAAAGTATGAGTAGAAAGTATTTACAACAAATTCAAACCGGAATTGACCCTTAAAAACAACGAAAGGTGCTCATCAGGCCTGGGTTTCAACGGTCACCCCTGCTGTTAAAAGTAAATTTTGTGACAGTTTAGATCTTTCAGGTGGTTTTAAATTCCAGAATTTTTTATAGATATTTCTGTAATCTGTTCATATATATGAATAGGTATCATAATTTTTTATAAACTATTTTTAAAATGTTTCGGTTTTTTAAATTCTCAGACTATCATTGTCTACGGTTGTTAAAATTTATCAGTAATATATGGTTAAAATCATGAAAAACAGCCTACAACCTGTCAATTTCCAGGCTTGGACTGCTCATAAGAAGAACTCGAAAGGAAGCTGATAAGACTAAATTGTGACAATTAGTATGAGCCACTAAGTGAAAGTATTTCTTATTAAAATGGAAAGCAATTTCCCAAATTAATAAAGAGTTATTAATAAAATCTGTCGGTATGCACTAATATGTGCCCGCTCCCGTATGACCCATATGACATGACACTTCGAATCTTACCAGACACAGCTGTAATTCAGGATATCGTTAAATTTAATTGGTGGCGTACATTCCATCCTTTCACGGAACTTCAAATGACCATGTAATTAGTCAAAGTCACTTTGCCCTCTGAATGACATCGTCAAGCAAAAATCCTAAAATAAAAATGGAGGCTATGATGTGAGAGATGCTTTCCACTTCTATCTCATTATTTTACTTAGCTATTGCACGCTCGACTTATAACCGTCAAAACGACATCAAATTGGCACTTAAAAGCATCAACTGCATTTCTATAATATTGTTCCCATCACTTTATTATTTTATTGAGCATCACTTTATTATTTTATTCAGCATCACTTTATTATGTTATTGAGATTTACAGTACTATAATATGTTTGTCACTACCATAAATATGCTATGAAGGGGCAACAACTTTTCAAGGAAAGAGAACTCAAATCCTGTTTTCTTAAATCTCATCTCAGTTTCTCATTCTAGTTTCTTGAAGGCGAGTTCTGTATTGTGTAACAGAATTTGTTTTCTTCTCCGAAATCGTTGCTCGTTACTAGGATTTTCTTGTCATAAGCTATTTGATTGAACATAGGTAATAATAATGAAGCCTTGCGGTGTTTTCGTTATTCTATTGTTTTTCCAGTTACTTTCAGCCATTCCAGCCCAAGCTGCTCGGCGTATGAAGATCAATATTCCTCGTAGGATTATGGAACCCAATCCTCCCAAGGGAGTCATGAAGCTCAAAAATGAAGCCGCTGGAAGCCTAAGGGTTGAAAAGGAATCCAAAAACGTTATAGCTGCCAACTCCGAGCTTCCATACACCCTTGCTTTTAAAGAAGCTGAGGGACTTCACGATTTAAAGAAAGTAAAGGCTCTTCAGAACCATGACGAATTTGTTACGAAAACGGCGGAGGGTGATAAAAGTGGTATTCATATTCATCCATTAGGTCATAGCCCAGGAATTGGCCACAGCAACCCTCCTGGAGAAAGGCCATAAATCCTTCATGAGAAAGTTCTGCACCCTTCACATGAATTATTCTGCACATTTGTTGTATTATTCTCTGCATTGTTGTAATCAGTCATTGCGTTTTCTTTGAACTTTTTGAAGTTTACCTTTGTTATTATAATATTTAAAGGCAAGCACGGCTCTTAAAATGGGTGGAGTGAAGTCAAACGTATGTGCTGTGAATTGGCAGCTTCTTACTGGTACTATTTAGGACACTGAATATTCTAAAATATTTAACATGTCCCTGACTTGTAATGAATAGCTTAGCGCGATCCCGGACTAAACAAAATAATTAAAAATAAGTAGTGCCGAAGTCACTTATTTAGAATGACTAACTGATTTGATTTTCGTACATGGTTATCGTGAGTTTTGTAAATATTAAAACCCGCTCGCACTAAACAGTTTAATATTTAATTTGGTCAAGTTGTATATTAATTTTTTTTAACTGTAAATATCTAAACATCATACTTTCTAGGTGTGCGTCAAACTTAATGTGTAACATAAATTTTAATCCTGATAAGAGATGGTTTTTTATTATATATGGGGTAGAGCATATGAAGTACTCTTCTTCTAAACTATAACCATGTATTATGAATTGTCCGCTGATTAATATGTGATTTATTAATAGCCACGTATTAGGGGATTTGCACCAGGAAAACATTTAAAATAATATAGAATAATATATAAATAATGAACGATATTAAGATATAATAACAGATAAATGAAGCAAGTAATAGAACTATTGAATTTAATATTGACCTCCAAATAGGGCCATTATTAATGCTTGAAAATAGGTCTGTACATCCTTCATGTGCGAAGTTAATCAATGTTTTTGTTTAAAATGTTTGAACTGGATTTATGTTCAAAATGTATTCAAAATGTAGCTGCATAAGATGGGTACATTAATTATTGACATGTCTCAACAAGTCGCGGAGAAGAAGTACTATTTACACTTTCTACGGGCTTTCAGCTATTGCAAGTTGAAGTTACAAGTCTCATCCATTGCAAACATCCTATCAATTTCGGCTATATAATAATATAAGAATAATACTGCTAAAACCAACATACATTGTTTTATATCCGTCAAGTTGTCTGTGCCATGAATTGTTTCTTAATTCAACTTTTCCCCTAAAATTCATATCATCTTTAGCTATTTGAGAATCTTTTTTCGATTGGCACATTTTAAAAATATTTTAAAGTAAATGCTGAGTAATTGTTACTTTGTTCTGAAGTTGATTTTATTATTTGCATCTTGTAACGACCCAAATAATCACACACACGAACAACACAGTGAAATACAGGATAATTTTTTTTTGACTTGCTTGACACATAACATGACGCAACATGTCGTCACCAAGTATACAACTAACACTGTGAACAACTTGATACAAGGATGGCCATAAAGGCAGCACGGAAACGTTCACACAAATCAAGGACAATTTACTTTTCTTTTTGAGAAGACAACATAGAAGTCCATTCATAGAACACACTTACAGTTAGAGCCAACCACAAGGAGATATTCTTGAGGGTTATTTATTTTAGAAGGACATCTTGCAATTCTTAGCTTACGTTTTCAAGGAGACTCAGGATATGATTCATACAATTCATCTTACCAAGTTAAGTTTATTCTTTTTACACAGAGTAATTATCTTTAAATCTTCTCTATTATGACCTTTATTTGCTTAATTCGTTTATCAAGAAAAAGGAGTAATTTCAATTCCACAAGGCCATCTGCTCACCACTAACGCTACTAAGATTCGTTCTTGCCCACAAGACAACATGGTTTTAAGTTCAACACACTTAAGAGAAGAGATACAAGGTGCCTTGAAAAAAGGTTAGAGGGAGAAGGTTGAGATGAAACATTTTTAGGACCTCATTAGTTATTGCCAGTATTAAATTGAAGCTAGGGCTCTTAACCAGAATTAACAACAACTTTACTTAGGCTTCGCTAAAAGTATTATCAAGGAGTAAAAGAATTTACTTTCCAAATGGCTGAGAGATAGATTGTGTGGTTTCAAAATTGTTTTCTCCTGTTTATTAAATCTTATTATCTTCCAGAACAATTAACCAGTTCATTTCACTTTAAGTTCATTTAACAAATTTTACCATGAAAGGGATAGTGTTCACTAGTGTAGCTAGGGTTATCAAGTTATATAAGTGTTACTTGCAATGATAGTCTTGCCCTTGATCTACTTAGAGAATTTCTTGCTCTCAAGTTGGTGACCCCTACGTTACTTTATTTGAATGCAACTTTTAATTTAACTTCCAGAAGTATTAAACAATCCCATGTTAGTTTACTTATGACACTTTATTACTAAGTCATGGCAAGGTTTAACTCAGAATTTATTCTCAAGGCGAAGTTGAAGCAACACTCATTTACGAGAACAAAACAAGATTACATCATTTCTTAAAATACTGATACTCCACAAGTCACTCAACAACAATAACCAAATTTTCTTATAATTTCAATGATGGTCAAACAATACAAGGTTTCCAAAGTTCAGATGACAAAGTCCACAATACATTATACTAAGACATTAATCCTCTTTTAAACTTTCCACTGGACGTTAACAACAGTTGAACAACATAAAAAAGGTTTCGAGCAAAGGAACTTCTCAACTGAGGTTGATGACAACAGTCTACAAATCTATCCCTCATCTACACGCAAGATCCATCTGCAGCAAATTTTCTACAAGAGTCAGTTCGCGAGAACTGAGCAAGATAAGGCTACACAAAACCACCATAACTATTATCTAACAATATCACGAAAAGGAAGCACTTTATTACAAGAATTGGTTTAAAGCTCTAAACACTATTAACACATCAAGTTAAAGTAAAGTCTTCATCATGCCAATCAAAGAAGGAGAAGACCTTGTACTTCAGTTAGGAGTAATAACAACGAAAGTATAGCAATCGTAAGAGAATGGCCCTTGGCCCTATAAGGAGAAAACAAACAATCTAGCAAAAAAAACCAGAATTCCCATCAAGTAAGTAATTAAACAATAATTACAAGATTGAGATTTGATATAAATACCAACCATCTAGAAATTTATCAAAGGTACCAAACGCATAGGCTAAAATAATATTTTTCTAAAAGAACAAGAGTTGATCGGCCCAAGAAAGGGGAAACACGAGGTTTCAGAAATTAACACAAAAAGCCATGTATAATTGAGTTTCAAACCGGAAATAAATTAGAGTATACACACAACATAAGTTTCGAAGCGAAGGCAAAGTATACTAATTTTGACCATTAACTACAAAGAGATTTACCAATCATCCAAGAAGGGTCAAAGTCTTACAGGCTAGTAGCAAACACGCGAGAGAAGAAGGGGGTTCCGTCCAACAAGAGTATACAATAATGTCATCAACAAATTTTTATAACACTAAAGATTTTGCAAACCTCCACTACAGTACTAATGTTTGGTTAATTTAAAATAAATTACCCATATCCCAAAACAACCATATTTTACGGCAACCCTGGGTAACACAGTCAACCGTCGCACAAATAGATACAAACATAATTTCCAAGTGACATTATCAAAACAAGACCTTCTGCTATGAATCCATAAGATTATCAAATGAAAGCTGAGTTTTTCCCGAAGATTAATCACATTTAAGGAAATTTCCATCACAAACTATTACGGTAATTACGTGCATAAAAACCGACCAATAATAATTAATAGCGTTAATATTACAAGGGAGAAAATAATGCAAGTTAGGAAAAAAAAACAGAAGAGCGCCATCAGCAATAATTCTGAGATGGGGATTAGACCAAACTATTCCAGTGTCAACGAGGTACTAGATTCACACAAAGAACCTCGAGCTTAGTTGATCTGTAAGGCTAGTTATGGTTCAAGTTGCTAGGGATGGTCAAGGTACTTCCTGAGGATGGCCTTAAAAGCCTAGAAACAAGATGAAAGATAATATAAGAGTCTACACCCGCGGAATGGAAAACACACTGCACACAACCTTTTCATTCAAAAAGTTTAATACCGAAACTCAAGCTGCCTAGCCCCAAGCCTTGATCACACAATCCTACAACCTTTCTTTCTCAATGCCAAAAGGTTATCAAAGGGACTTGCGAAGGAGCTAACAAAAAAATGTCAAAAGACAACTTGGGTGCTAGGGAGGAGCTTCACAGTTATCGTAACTTACTTCCATGATATCGAAAATACTAGTTAATCAACATAACAACTTGCAACTCAATCGCAGAGAAGAATTAATACATAAACAAACAGACGAAGGTCTATCATTCGAGTAAGAGAAACATAACATTCAAAGGAGAGGGCACACGCATCCTTTCGACCCACATTTTGTCAACGATAAAAGCTAAAACAAGAAGACACAAGCAGAAAGGGAAATCTCCCATCATGACATCCAAATGACAAATCAATGCAAGGAAAAGTGGTTCGATTTCACAATATTTTTAAATAAAATAACAGTAGAAAAGTGTAGAAATATCTTGCCTGTTTCTCCAGCTTCAACAGGTCGATATGGAACTCTGACTTTTGTCAAAATTGGAACAGGAGCAAGTGTCTCAGTTGATAAGGCCTTCACATCAATCTTGGTAGATGCATCAGAACCAGAATGAAGAATCTCTTCCTTATTTGCACTAATCCCATGGAATTCGACCTCCAAATCTACAAGCGTTGTAGCAAGACTTCCATTTCCACTAGACCAGAACTGAGCTATAGTTATTTCCACTGTTCGACCATTTTCAACCCTATGGCTGAAGCTTTTGAATGATGGAGACAAGAATGTTACAACACTCTCCCACTGAAGAGATCGAATTTTAGGACAAATCTGAAGACAGTTAATAAAAAAAAAATGTCGAGGAGTGCCAAAACTAGAAGCTCGCATGGTAGCCTCCACCCATGTAGAACCAATTGGAACTTCAATAAATCTCCGCTCAATGTGACCTGCTAAAAAGGACAACCTTGAAAAATCAGTTGCTGGAGGATTCATTTTTAAGGATATAGGTTTTATTATTGTCACAGGTACTCTAAATAGAGGACCACGTAATGGGGCCTTGCAATCTATATCGTAGACTTCAAAGTAATGTACTCCTTCAGAAAGGGAAGTTGGATCTACAAGAACATTGAAGTTGTTTCCACTGTGCGTGAGAAGAATTTATTCAGGGACGTCCTAACCTTGGTGCTCTCATATTAGGAGCAGCCCTAGTTTGAGACGAAGCAAAAGGAGATGGCTTTAAAACCAAAACAAAAGATCTCTTGGTACGGACTCCATATCCATAAAACAGTCCCTAGACTCGGCATCCTCAATTAAGGCTGACCAGAGGCTGTAACACCAACAATAACAGACGTCCCCCGACCCTTAGGACAGCACTCTAGAGCAGCTCGCATCATACTAACATTTCCAATACACTCAAAGCTATAGTCAACACCTCCATCGGTCATATCAACAAGCACCTGTTGAATGGGTTTATCATGATCTTTAGGATTAACAAACTCCGTGACTCGAAAATCCTTAGCAGTTTCAAATTTCTTAGAATCAATGTCAATGCCAATAACACGTGAAGCACCTGCTATTTTAGCACCCTCTGCAACCGCGAGTCTGACTGTACCAAGACCAAATATTGCAAATATTGATCCATCTTCTACTTTTATTGTATTCCAAACTGCACCAAGACCTCATGTACAATAGTGTACTGGCTGAATGTTGATGTACCCATGAAGTGAAAGATCGGTTTCCCATTCAATGAAAACTAGATTTTCATGTCACTCAACACATGTTCTGAATCTGACAAATATCCTGTTACCTTTATCTCCCAAGATATTTTCTCCAACATTGTATAGATCTCCTGTGCCTGTGGGTGTGATCTGTCACCAACAAAAAAAGCATGCGCCATTATTACAGCAAAGCAAACGTGCTTCATGAATATTCTGATCTGAAACAGATCCGCCTCCAAGAGACCCTCTTCCATGAGCTACATCGTAAAACAGTAAGGTCTCAGTAGAGAATCTTGTAAATAAATTTCATCAGGTCTGCTGGTAACACCCTCTCTGTCACATAGTCGATTTTGACAGAAATATCTTGAAGGAGAATCCCGAATTTAAGGATGCATTAACACTGAACAGATAACAACAAAGTTGGACAACCTGCTTGGTGGAGGCGCTTACAAATGCTTCGACTATACTGCAACACGCCTGCTGCCTGGCTAATTACTGTCACAGGTTGTTGCTGTAGATCCCCAGCAAGAACAAACCTTGCAGCACCCACTGAAAGTGGGGAAAACATGCCTAATTCACCAGCGTGTAGCTTCATCTATAACCACCATACCAAACCCATTTCTATAGCCCAAACTCCATTCGGCCTGCAAAGTTTGAGAGAGAGAGTCGGCAAGGTAAGAGTAGTACAGTCGTGAGCAGGTTCATCTGCTGAGAGGATTTACCAGGTGAGCGGCCACTAAAAGAAAGACTGCCAGAGCAGAAGAAGGAAGTGGCCAAAACAAAAAAAAAAAAAAACGTGGTCCACTTTTCCCAGCCGCACAACCCAAGAATGATCTAGGCGCCTCCCAACCATATGCATTGAATAACTGAATCCAAAAGGAGATCCTGGTGAAGAAAAAAGTAGGCCTCCACCTACTCCCCACTGTCTCACGCCAAGCAGGTAATTATAAGTTCATTTAAGAAGTGACATGAAATGTCACCCATCCGCCAGCTCAAAAATGTGCATTGCAACGAGGCACTACACATCTCTCCTCTACGTTCAACCCATTATTTGATGTTTTCCCTCTTAACTATTTTTTATAACATTTTATGATGTTATATTGTTTCAAAGCCACCTGAAGTATGTTTCACCTCTTTTTGTTTCATTTGTGAAATGTTGGGCATGTGTTTTTAATGATTTTTAAGTGGATTATTTCATGAGAAGATTCAAACTTTCTTGGATGGTTATATATGTATATATTTTTATTACTAAATTTCTCTAACGCCCACTAAAACAACTCACTTGAGATCCAACAACAACCTGGGATTAGTTAGGAAAAATTATGAGATAAATTATTATTTTTGTTTAAAAGAGTCTACAACCAGGTTGCCAAAAAAAATGTTTTCACAAACAAGCTTCAAGCTAGACATTATTAATAGCTTATAGTTTTATTAATACGACAATTTTAAAAGCTCACAAGGTCCAAACTTAGGGTTAGATTAATCAGTTAGGTTAAGAGGGTAATTTCTCACTATACCACTCTCTAATAGGCTAAGAATATTCAACTAGATTTTTCTCAAATTAAATGCACTCAAAACTTCCCAAACACTTTCCTATTACCATATAGAAATTCCCTCACCTTTCTAGTGATATAAAGAAGTATAAATCCCATGTATCACCTCATATTTCTCAAGTTATGAACCGATGGACTTTGGGAGGAAAATTTTCCCAAGAGCGGGTCTACGGGCCTAGGGGAGAAAATTTTCCCCAACTCATATTTGTGGACTTCGGAGATAAATTTCACCAGGAGGAGGAATGCAGACCAATAGGGTGGGGAAACAAAATTTTCCCATGCATGGGCCAGCGGAGTGGGGAGAACAATAGCAATTTTTTTCCCTTTTGGGACAAAAGAGTGATTTTTCTCCATGCACCTGCGAGCCCGAAAGGACACGTGTTGGAATTTCCCAATTCCGGGGGAAATTCGAGCTGCTGGAGAATTTTTAAACTTTTCTCCTTTTTGCTTAAAAGCGCTAAGGGATCAAAATGATCAGTGCCTCCACCGATGCCCAAGGCGCCATGTATCAGGCATCCATTGGTCATGGGTCGGTGGGGGAACTTAGAAAAATTTTCCCAAAGAAAATTTTTGAAGCGCTAAGTTTTTAAGGGATCTACTCCTCTACCGACGCCTTGTGACGCCACGTGGCAGCACTTGATTGGTTGCGGACCAACGCGGCCATAGAGAAAACTTATAAAATTTTCCAAATTTTAATTTTGAAAATACTAAGGTTTAAACTGGTTATGCACCTCTGTCATTGCCTCATGAGGCCACGTAGCATTATTTGATTAGTTGCAGGTAGGCGGGGTGGTAGGAAAAATTAGGAAAATTTTCACAAAAATTTATTTTTGACTTAGGTGTTTTTTGATGAAATTATGTCAAGGCTTGCAGGTTAGCGAAGCGGTGGGGAAATTCGTGCCTTTGGCATTTTTTGTCCAAAAATGCCCTAAGGGAAATTCCGGGCATGTGGGTCGGGCAAGGAAATTTGAGATCCTAATAATTGTTTTGATAGTTGGAATGTATTTTTTACGTCAACCATGAAGGAAAACTTCAGAAGGCCATAACTATTTGATTGAGAAGTCAGTTTTCCAGAAAACAAGATACTTTTTGGAAATCTCTCTATGCCTTATTTGCACAAGAGTCGTAATATTTTAATTTTGATAAAGTTTAGGGGGTAAATTTGACAAAAACAATCTGCAGGCTTTTAAAAGGCAAACTGGTAAATTTTATGTTATGAAATTTTAATCAATTTATCTTCTTCCTCCCTCAACCTGTCCATTAAACATTGAGAATTTTTCTTATATGGATTTA
Source organism: Taxus chinensis (assembly GCA_019776745.2). Classification (NCBI taxonomy): domain Eukaryota; kingdom Viridiplantae; phylum Streptophyta; class Pinopsida; order Cupressales; family Taxaceae; genus Taxus; species Taxus chinensis. The sequence goes on along the minus strand of CM034155.1, from coordinate 414,242,874 downwards.
GGATGGATTTGGAAGGTAAGTTTGTTTTATTGAGCTCCAATTTGAAAATTTACAACTTTGATAGCAAAACGACAGTAAAACGATTTGAGCCTGAGTTCTGCTAAGTTTTATCGAAGAAATTCCTTAAGTGTTAATGTCTAGATGAATTTTTTTGGATCTTATTATATTCAATTTAATTTTTTATTTGTTATTTCTTTGTTCTAGGTTCGGTCTATGCATTTTGGATTAAATAATTGCCAATTTGAAAATACAAAACAAAGATCAAATTTTAAAGGGTCTATTTGCCATTTTCTTCTTCGAAGTATTAGAATACATTCTAATTCCAATCTACTACATTTGGTTGATTCATATCAGACTATTCGAAACCAAAATGTAATTCTGATTTCAAATTTTACACATTTCAAAAGACAAAATTATGTATTCTTGTCACACGCATTTCTTCCTTTCAAACAGAGATTTCAAATACATTTAAATGATCAGATTCAATAAAACAATGCAGTTTTAGAAAGGTAATACATTCATTTATTGATTCAAAAAGACAACTTACAAATTCTTTCTTTGATTCCTCAAATTCATCATATAGAATATAATTCTTTCTTTCAAAAATAGAAACAAAGTATATCTCTTGCACATTTCAAGTTACAAATTTCATATTCAATACAACATATTTCCATTACAAAACATATACGATTTCATCCACTTCAAGTGGGAAGGTTGCAATAAGATTTATCTCAACAAGGTTTTGTCAATTGCTTTATTTCATTTTCCTTTTCTCTAGAACAACAACATGTAGATTTATCATTCTTCCAATTTTGATCACAACAAGAGTAGAGGAAAGGACAACGCTCTCCACCTAACCAAGACATCCAATGACAAGGAGAAGCCATCCTTCTTCATTGTCCCCCATGAGCCTTAACCACTAAGCAATAAAACATGAGGTTCATCTCATGGCAACAACAGACTTCCAAAAACACACATGCAAATTTCACATTTAAGACAGAGTCCAAATAGAATGTAGTTTGCAACTACATTAAAGAATGAAAAACAACACTAAGGCTTCATCAAACAATCCAAAGGAGAAAGAAAATATGGGGGATACTACTTATGCCTGCCAAAGGGTAAATGGGTATCACTAGCCTGATTTCAAACTGCTAAACTATAGTATATCAAAGCCCTGACATGTCCTTATGCCTCTGCCCAAGTATCCTCTTATTCCTCACATTTCCTTATGCTTCCCCAATCTCTTATGACACCCCATAACGATTAAAGAAATGTAACCTATATCTTTGTAAGGTGGAACCCAAATCCTAACTCCCTCCAGACTTATATCTCACCAAAAAACTTGTGCCTCCCGCAAAATGAACCACATAGTCTTCTCCTACACCATACCTAGGCCATCTACCCAAAATCCTACAAACATACCAAAAAATTCACAACAATAAAAATTTCATATAAATAAAAAGAGAATATTTACAAGAGCCAAGATCCTACCTTTCCATGATGGAGTTGTTCTAAGTTCCAAAACAACAAGCTTTATCCCAATGCAAGCAATCCCAATCAACCAAGCACAAGTATGCAACAATCTTTCAAAAACTTCTCCAAGCAAGAGCTCCAAAACAACAAAGAATTCACCCCCAAAGCAGTTTCCAAAAGTGAAGCCACCCTGAAACAAGGCAAGAAATTCAAATTTAATAGAAGAGGGAAAAGAAGAGGATGAGGTTGATCCATGTAGGATGCCACATCACACATCCTCAACCCCAACCCAAAAGTCAACTTCATTCTCCAATTTATAATAAATAGGTGGATGAATAATATGACAGTTTACTTACATACTCAAATCCAACCCACACCCCAAAGGACTTAAATCAAACAATGTAAGAAAAGTGCAATTAAAACCTACAATTTTCCTTCTCAAAAAAGCATTATAAAAGTCTAAATTCAACTCTCCAACCATAGGTATGGTTGGTAAATAAATTTAAGAGGTATGGGACAAGTTTAACTTGTCCCACAAGCCTCCAAAATCAGCCTCCAAGGACAAATTCTAATTTCCAAGAAGGTGGAGTGTTTCACACTCAAAAGATAACTTACACATCACTTACACATCTGTTACAACACTTTAATTCAAGGCCAACAACTCTATTAATTACTCTTTTATGACATATTTTAATTAATTAACTTAATAACATGATTACTCATGATATTACACACCATTTAATGAATAATGAAAAGGGTCAATGCACCACAAAATAAACAACATACAAAAATAAACAAAGGAACCAATAAATAAATACACATAACCCCTTGGTCATATTTAAAGGTGATCCCCCCCATGGGAATACCTAACACACACAAACATGCACAAACAAATAGAATTTTCCATGGTTACCTTGTTGAATTCATTTAGAATTTCAATGTGGTTAGTCTCCAATCCCCCAATGTTTTTTGTGATATTTTTCACCTTCACAATACAAATACCCCTTTGGCCTCATGGCCATATCAGAACATCCAAATGAATGATAATATAATTTCAAAATCATCAAATATATATATGAATCACAACAACATCCAGAACAATCAACAATATCACTTACAATTTCATTAGCAACTATATAATCATCAATTTTAATTCAATTTTCTCGGTCCTACTAAATATATCCAAATATCATATGTCCTAACAAAATCGATATTTATATATAACCATGGCCAACATCATGTCAACTTCTATATAAAATTTCTCTAACAATCATCATGCATCATATATGAATCAGAGTCAATAATAGTCCATGATGTAACAGTTAACACCAAACTAAATAAAAAATATAAAAATGTCCATAATATAGTCACCATTATCATGATAAAAATCGAGATGTGTTGAAGGGAAGTGGGCACTACAATTTCAATTTTCTTTAGTTTGAATTTTGTTGTAAGATATAATTTTTAAGTTATAGAAATAAGATGTGATTTGAATTCTTGTCAAAAATTGAATTAACCACATAGTTTTTATTAAGACTTGTTGTAATATATTCATGGTTTAATATTGTCAATTATAATAGAATAATACCCATTAAATATATAATATTAATCATTCAAAAGTTATAAAGAATATGTCATAAATATATATTGACATGTATCACTAATATGTTATAAATTTTTACTTTATGAGTGTTATAAATTTTTCCCTTATCTAAATTAAGTTTTTTATTGATGTTTCTTTAAATATTCCTCCAACATGAAAATATCATTAAATGTTTCATAATATTCATATTTATCTATCTATCTATCTATCTATCTATCTATCTATCTATCTATCTATATATTGTGTGTGTGTGTGTGAGAGAGAGAGAGAGAGAGATAAATGTTAGGATAATTAGTTTTCCTAATAATTATATATTATGAAAATGGTAGGACAATTTACTTCATGCCCATATGTATTAATATGATATTAAATAAATATCTATCATCATAGTTATGCTTCTATGATTCAAATTTAGTCCATATTATGATCTTCATGCACAACACTTGATAGTTAATATTGTAAACCTATATCCCTGTAAATATATCTATACCATTATTGTTTATTGTTTATTTGTTTCCCAGATGGTGTAATTTAATCTATAAAATTAAAAAAAAACTGGTGAAGCTGGTGATCTGCAATGGAAATCGTTGAAGATGATGATGCTCTAAAGAAGGTTAGTGCTGGTAGACAAGTGGGTGGAGTGGTGAAGGGGGATGTTTCTTCGTGGGTTCAGAGGCTGTTTGGGAGTCCTCTCAGTGCCCCCATAAAACTTGTGCCTACATGGGAGGATGCCGGTCCTCATCTGGAAGTACCTGAGAGTATTTGTGACAGAGCTAGAAATTGTTTCAAACTTGCTGCAGTGGGCACCCTTGGGGGCTGAAGACCAAACATAGATTCTATTTGTGCAAGGTGTAAACGGAAGTTGGAGTGTAAGGTAGAGGTTAGGGCTATGGAAAAGGATGACTTCCTCTTCTGTTTTGAGAAAGAAGTAGATTTGCAATGGGTGCTCCTTCAAGCACCATGGTTTTTGGGAAAACAACCCTTAGTATCATGTAATGGAAACTAGGTTTGTTTGGCTCTTTACCTGAACTCCCGATATGGATTCAACTCCAAGCTCTTCCCTTGGAATTTTGGGAGCCAGAGGTCTTTTTTGGAATAGTTAGAGCTATGGGGGTGCTCATTGTTGTGGACCCGACTATGAAGGCTCGATCTAGGGTTTTTGGTGCTCGCATGTGTGTTAATATCCCTATGGGTAACAAAGTGCCCAAGATTATTTTCCTAAATATCGAGGATGGACAACACGAATAGGTCATTACTATTGAAAATTCTAGGATCTTCTATGGGAACTATAGGAAAGTAGATTTTTCTATTGGCTCATGTGGTTATGGGTCTCCTAGAAAGGCGTAGGTTGATGTGTCCCTTGGGCCTTCAATCCCCTAGATGGATTCAAACCTTGAATCTTTATTTGAGTTGGAGGAGGTTTCAGCTGACTGTGAAGTGAGCTCAGTGCCTGCAGTTTCCGCATTTGGTTTGGATACTCGTGGTTCTAAGGGTTGCGCGATGGGTAGGTCTGGGATGGTTGAGCTTACTACTCTTGGTGACTGGTTAGACTGTTTGGGGGAACCGGTGAGCTCCGGTGACTTGATTTCAAGTTTCAATTCTTCCCTCCCACCCACCACTACTTCATTAATGATTTCTTCCATAGTTTCAATTGTGCCCCTTGTGGGCCCTAGTGGTAGCGTATCCAATAGTCTCTTAGAGGTGGATCTTGGTGTGTTTGAGGGAGGATCCCAAAATAATTATCTTGTGGCATTTTCATCCTTGGAGTATGTTTTGGGATGGAAAGGGTTTCTTCCAAAAAAAGGATGTTTGTCAGATCACACTTTGTGGAATCACTCTATTCTTCTGCGTAGATCCTAATGTTTTTCTTTTTAGCCGCTAGTAGATGCTTCCCTTCCTTGTGTCATAGCTTTCTCTTCTCTCCTCTTTTCTTTGTGAGGTTTTTTGGTTTTCCCTTAAACCAATTTTTTTTACCTATCTAATAAAAAATTTCAGTTGATTAGTATTTTAGTATACACTTAAATTTGGGAGATAATCACTAAATAATGTTAATATTCACTTAGTGACTGAATCATAGCTTTTGTACCTACTATGAGCATTGTTATTATAAAACTAATCTAATTATAATACTTTTTCTCTCTTTAATACGCTAGTCATTTTATCATGTTCCAACATAAATTAGTCCAAATAATCCATTCAATCATAGTTATGATAAATGAACATTTCTAATATTTCACATCCCTTCTTGACTAAACCATTAATATTGCACTAAACCAGTAAAAATTTACATCTTAAATTCATAAAATTTTCCAAGCCATTCTAAATGTCATTTTCTCAATCTTATATCTTATATTTTTTATGATTACATTCCTTAAGGTTGGTCATTGTAACGCCCATGTTTTCGACGCACCAAACCTAAGACAAAACTTACTACTTAATTTGGAAACTACGATTTTTTTTGGTTTAAAGGGGTTACAACAAGATACCACCGACTAGGATTAAATATTTCTTTCTTAATAAAATTCTCACATCTGTAAAGTTGTCAAATATTTTATTAATTATTAACATTATTAATTTACTCTAAGGCCACTTCGAGATAAATCCCTTTCTAGGGTTTCCGTTACCTTATTTAAAATATCAACTCGGTCAATATTTCCTAATTTAGTTTAATTCTTCCTTCTCACAAAAATTAACAATAATGCCCCTCATGAGGTTATCTAACTAAAAAAATTAAATTCCAATTAATTAACCCTTATAATTCATTAACTAAGTTACCTCTTTCACAATTATTTAATTTTTCCTTAATAGTCTACGACTATAGGTCTCAACTTATCTTATTCATTAAGTGGCCCTATTCAACATATTTACCCATAACATTTAATCAATTCCAATCCCATAAAAATCCCCACCACTTAAAGTTGTAGGGTGAAATCTCATCCATTAGATTGAGTCATTTTTGGCCCTTGGATTAAAAATGCCCTAAAATCCTTAATACTTCTTTGTTATACCCTTTTGACCCAATATTATCTCATTTTCATTTTGTATATTTTAGGAGCGTGGAGGCCATGGAATCTTGGGAAGGTTACTATGGAGTTCATTTTTCATCTTTTGTTTCATTTAATTAGTTTAGTTTGTTGAACATGGTAGGAACAACCCCTTGTGGATCTAGGGTTAATTCCATGAGGGTTCCAATGTATTGCTTAATTTTTGGCATTGTATGCTTTGATTTGGACTGTAAAATATGGATTTACGTTTGAATATGGTTGTATTTAGTGCACAATTGTATTTATACACACAAACTTTGTACTTATACTTTATTAATCAAGAACCTTTCATTTTTAATGGCTATATGTTATAGATTTGAATCCACACATTTTTCCCATTTTCAATAATTTCTCTATTAACACATTTGGGTTCCCATAAATGGATTTATATGCTCAAATGAATGAATTTGTTCATTTACAAGTAGATGGTAGTTCCATTTTATAGTTTTAAAGCTCTTATTTTAATTAAATTCATTCCAGGTTTTGCATAGTCATGAATTTTATTTTTTCATCAAAAGTGACGAAACCACCTCCCTAAGTAGGCCGCTAGTCCTATAACCGTCACCCTATTTGGGGTGATGATTCTATAACCACCACTCTACGCAGGGTGGCAGTTATGAAACTGTCGCTCTGCATAGGGAAACGATTCTATTTCCCAAAAAAATAACCTCATTTTCGTGTATTTTCTAGCATATTTTCTACCTAGGTTGGTTTCTATGGTAATATTAAATTTAATTATGGTGTCTATAATCAATAGTTGATAGGTTTATGTCATTTATTCATTTTAAAATAAATTCAAGATTATCAATCAAATGTATACACCATCCCAATTACATTGAAGTAAGGTTCATTGTTTCTTACTTTAGTTGAAACATATTGCATTTCAACATCTTCATAATTTTCATACAAGGGTAGTGCCATTCGAATATATTTCCAACTTTTGAATATACTTAACTCTTATTATAAAAATGAGAATGTATCACTTTTCCTTGCACAACAAGAATGATATCCATTTTAACAAGGAAAAATCAATTATAACTTTCGTACATTCTTCTAATACAAACACAAGAATTTCACAAAAGGAAAGAAAAAGTAACTATGATTTTATTTCAGCAAAACACATGATATGGAAAAGTTCCCTAAACCTAGCTCTATTGGCGTTGGCAATGGTGATGCTCCGGTTGATGGCTCATTTTTTTCCCTTCCTTGTCCGAGAGGGGGTGTTGTGGCAAAGATGTAAGGATGTTTTAGTGGTTAGGCTATCGGTGGGTGGGATCTATAGGTTTCCCTTCTTCTTGTGGTGGCGTTGTAGGGCTTGGCATTGCCGATTCATTACCTAGAGGTTTGTTTCTATGTTTTCTGGTGGCTTGAATGTGGGTGAGTTATGGCATGTTGGGAGGCTGGGATCCCTTGTTTCTAACAATTGATCTGTTCCTTTGATCTCGACTGGTGCTTGTAGCACGGTTGCTGTTAGAGGGTTTGTGGGTGTTGTGTTGGGAGATCCCAGGCATGTGGGTGGTGGCTGTGGTAGATATTTTTCTGCTCCAAATAGTGGAGGTTCAGCTGGAGATAAATCATTCTTGTCACTGGCCAAATATGGGTGTAAGCCTCATGCTAAACCTATGGCCTATGAAAAACAAACTCCTAAGGTATCCTTCAATGATGAGGTCAATGAGACTATTGAATATTTTGGAAAGAGGGGTTTAATTTCCAAGTTCAGTAATGGATTCCCTAGGCTCCCATCTCTGCACAACTGGATCTATGAATATTGGCACCCCCTCATCAAAGGTAAAGTTAATGTTTATCCTTTTGCCCGTGGCATATTTGTTGTAGTTTTTGATAGTTCATCTGATAAGGATATTATTTTTGGGAAAATTTGGGAATTCCAATCACATATTCTTCTCATGAAATCATAGTTCCCTCAGTTTATTCCCTCAATAGAAACATTTAATATCAGACCAATTTTGATAAGGTTACCCTATTTTCCCCTACATTTCTAGAGTGAGGATTTCTTCAGAGCTATGGGTGAAGTGTTGCGTAAATTATTAGCTATTGATCCCAAAAATGACTCCTTTGATCATACCACTTATGCTCACATTCTGGTGGATATGGAAATAATTTTTGACTTTCCAGCCAATTTATAACTCAATGTCATGGATTCAATATGGACACAAAATATAGATTATGAAGGGTCCCCTTTTAGATGTAGAACTTTCTTTGCTCTGAGACACTTAGCTTCTGATTTTCAAATGGTTAAAATTTTTTAAAGGGTTTCTAAGTGGAAGGAATTTAATGCAGATAATCTAATTATCTATGGACTCGAGGAAAATGACATAAAAAATATGTAAGATAGTCTTAAGGATAAGTAGGCAGGGAATGTGTGTGAGGCTATTCCTTCCCCCACTAGTTTGGTTAAGATTTCAAATCACAAGGTGGGAAACGGCGAGGCCTCTTCGCCCTGTTATCTGATTCCCAAGATGAATCAAAATACTAATAAAAAGGAGGTTCTTGAAGTAAGGATACATGTCCACCATGTTGAGAATGTGGATCCTAATGTGGGTGACGGTTGGAAGATGGTGAATACTAAAAATAAAGGAAAGAATGGAAGTTATCAAAAAAATATGAGCTTCAGATCTAAAAAAGGTTTTTTCTAAGGTAGTTAGGATTTCTCCTTAGGAGTGGCCAAGCCTCTTTGACCTTCCTGTTTAGGATACCTTTCGTCTTTTGGGACTCCCATCTTTGGGGTTTTGGCTTGTTTGTTTGTTTCATATTTGGCCTAGTTGGGCCGTGTTCCTTAATGTTTCACCTTTGTGGTTTGATGCTTATATTTTTGTTTTTTTAAAGGTTTCCTGATTCCTTAAAAATCTTATTTTAACCTTATCTAATAAAAAAAATATGATTTTATTTCCAGATTTGAAACAAATACATTTTCAGTAAATTACAAATTTCAAAAGTTTTTTACTGAATCACTTCCAATACATAACTTGATAATAAATTTTACAATAACTCCTTTTAAAATACAATACTATACAAGCATTCCACTTAAGTGGAAACAACATGGGAAAATTTTACAAAAATAACTATCTCTTTCATTGAACTTCTTCAACACAAAACTTTCCAAAATGATAACTTGAGGTCCTTCATTTCTTTAATATCCAAACACAACAATAACAGAAAGGGGAGTAGGTAACACTCTACACCCAACCTATACTCCAATGAGAAGGATAAGACATCCTCCTCATTGGCCCCCGAGCCCCAAGAATGAATCAATAAAGTGTATTAAGTAACCATGGCAACATTTAAAATTCTTCAACAACAACCATTCACACAAACTTTCAACACATCAAGCACAATACAAATATAAGAACAAACATATAATTTTCCCAAACACAAAGGCTCAATTTCAATCCAAAGGAGAGAAGAAGCATGGGGAATCACTTATTCCTCCTAATGGGTGTAGGTTTCCACCTTAAAATCCTCCCAAACTTCATTCACACAACCCCAACCAAACTCTTATCCCTCCCTCATAAACATATCAAGATACATAAGAAATATTTATTATTATCACATGGTGGGAAACCCAACCCAAAACTCCCTCTAAATACATACTATAAAATCTTATCCCTCTCTTAATAAATCCACATTTTATTTCTCCTACACAACCTTAAGGCCATTCTATCCCCAAAACCAAAATACACAACATTCATTCATTTACAACCATTTGCACAAAAAATAAAAATACAAATGCATGGGTGAAGTCCCTACTTTGTTATTACAAGAAATCTCCAAACCAAAAGAACAAGCTCCAAAATTTTCCAAGTTCAAAACAATCACAAAACAATCTTCCAAGATCCCAACAAGCACTCCACAAGAAATCTGCTCCAAAATTTAAGAGTCAAAATAAAACATGTAACCCCAAAAACTTCCAAACAACATATATAAATAGAAAAGTGAGGAGATAGTGGTGTTGTGGCTCCATGTAGGATGCCACATCACTTCTCCTCCACTCCACATCACATAGTCAAACACCAAGCCTAAAGTTCATAAATTGGTGGGTGAGAATGTGACAAGTTCTCCTTCCACACACAAACCATAACCATACTTGAAAGGAAAAAATTAAAAACTCATGTAAGAAGGTGCAATAATTTCACCCTTTTAGCTTTCAAATCATATAATGGGGCCTAATTTTGACCCCTTACTCCATAGGTGAAGTTGGTAGGTGAATTTAAGAGGTGTGGGACAAGCTTAAGTTGTCCCACAAGCCTCCAAAAATGATCTCTAAAGTCCAGATTGTCGGGATTTGAGGGATGCAAGGTTGAGTACATAATGGCCCTTAATAATGTTTAACATTAGTAATCCATGACTCATTATTTGTAATATAACATCACAAGGCTAACAACTCGTACCCCATTAGTTAAATGCCCTTGGTTATCACATCCCAAATAATTTAATTAACATGAGTTCAATCAACTTAAATATATGAGCACATTAATTAACATATTCATGGAAGAGTGAAATAGCTACTGCCTAACATATAGGAATCACATACTCCACAAAAATATTAAAATTTTGAAAAAGTCGAAATAGCATGACATAGCCCATGGTCATCATTCTTGACGTCATCCCCCCATGGGGACCTCCTAACAATCTGACAACAAGATCGGAAATATAACTAAACATTGATTGCCATGGATGACCTTAGATTGATTCCATCTGATAACGCCACTATGGTTGAAATCTCTGTAACCCCCTCTTGTTTGAGTTGTGCTACAATAACCTACATTTAAGTCAGACCAATACCTCTTTGTCCTGGCATGGTCCGATTTATCAAATAGCATGGAATCAATAAAATACTATTTGCACATTCCTGTGCAATAAACATCGGTTTGTGTGAGCCGATGGAATTATTTTTTATTAGCCATTCAATTCAATGAAGGCATCATTCTTATCACATCATTTACAATCTTTCTAAACATTTCAATTCTACCATTTGCTACCAGCATCAGATGAGATCACAAGACTAATATGAACATCAAAACATAGTGAATATGTCAAAAATCTGTGATTCCCTAGTCAACACCTATAATTTTCCATTATTATATATATAATGAACACCTCATCATCATCGCTAATGAAATATATATCCATGCCTCATTGATTCCATAACAAGATGCACAACAGTGAGATGCACAATAGTCCATAGGGATGATCTAATCTGTAGTTACTATTTTCAAAATATCGAATGAGGTCTACCACATTGCACTGTAACCAACAAGTGCTCAAGATCCATAGTCAACACATAAGTGTCGATTTTAGGATTGTGCATTACAAATCTTTACCACAGGTGGTGTCATTATGGTGGTCAGTTTATTTTCCACCTAAATGTGGATTTATGGTACCTATTATATCCTTTATCAAAGTCGTCAAGACATGTGGATTGATTATCTAGATCCTCTGTTTGAGATAGCCTTCTATCCAATTTGAGTGTACAATAAAAACTCCATTCAGATTATCTACTAACCCCCAATATCGCTTACTCAAACATGCTTAATGATTCAGCAGGTTTTGTTAAGTTGTGTCTAATTAGTATTTATGTTCTTTGTATGTAAATGTATATTATGTATCATGTGTGTATTTATGTGCATGTGCAATGTAGTGTTTATCACTAGTGCGTGTGTCTGTGCGTATAAAAATGTGTGCGCGTATCGTTTTAGGTGTTATGTGTGTGTAGTGTATGTCATAAAAAAGTGTCTCACCATTATAGTTCAAATTGGTGTACGTTTTACCACTCAAAATAAATTTATTAATTTTGGGTGTATTTATAAAAATAACATTTTAAATTGATTTTAGAGAAAAAATATTGTCCTCTTGTCTTAGTTATTGTCATGGATATTTTATATGGACAAATTCAATGGACTCAGATTTTAATCACCTTGACATTCAAGCTCCAAGTGCATTTTATGGATACACTAATATTTGGAGGATAAAGGTATGATAGCCATTAAATGATAAACACCATCATATCCAACCAGGGTGTCGAGTAACAGAATGGAGGAATTAGGGACTTATATTTATTAATCCAGAACCATTATTGGAAATGTCCCTTTGTAGGTTCTGCATAGTACAAAATGTAGATCTAGATAAAGAAGGTGAAGGATATGTGGGGTGACTGGAGTGAGTGACCTATAAAGAGTGCAAAATCAATCAATGTAAATGTTTCCCTGGATCTTGAGTTGTTCAAGCTCAATGTCGATTGTTGGAGATACTTATGTCTATTAACATCAACATATCGTTCCTTGTATCTCTTTTGAGATTACTTAGACAATTAAGCAATTTAGAGGGGAATTATGAGGATACTAAAGCTGTGTCTGCGAAACTAGTCTATTACCGGGATACATGAAATGGTGTTGTTACAATCTTTGTCAAGACATCTTGCAACTAAGCCGACGATCATGAAGCAACAACTTTTCAAGCTGAAGAAATCAGGACTATAAGAAGTCTTTTTCAAAGAGTGTATTCAAATGTAGATGATGTGTGGTTAACATACCATGGATAGCAAAACCAATTCATGCACTCTCAGGATTACTTACAATTATTTTATTGCAATGGACCCACTAAATACATCTAGATTGATGTTCATGAGTTTTGTAGCGCATCATATCTTACCATATTGAAAATTGCAATGTTTTCGTTTGTGAGTACACATAGTTGTAGAAAACCTTTTCCGAACTGTCATTTAATGAAAAAGTGACTGATGAACCTGACCTACAAATTTGAAGACTAGGAGTTTTAAGTTCTATATGATACAGAGCACCCTGGATGTATTAAAGGTTGGAGGTCATGCTAAAAACCTATCGTATAAGTTACCAATGAATTTTATACATAGTTGATTTGGATACATTTGTTCAGTATGAATAATAACTCTTTGACAGTGTTCTTGCTAGCATGTGGTGACTATATGTTCAAAACAAGTATTTTCTTTAGCATAATTTGGCGGACTCATGTAATTCACAATAATCACTGAAGGGAAGAACGAGAATGGGTTGGGTTTGAACGTTTAGCTCTGCAAATAGAAAATTATTTTGAAGCTTGTGGATGTTTAATATATCAACATTTAGCTGCCTAGGGAGGAAGTGAAAATCTTCGTGTACAATCCCAAAGTTGGGATTGTTGAGAGTATTCCTACATAACTCGGCTAGAAATTACGCAATTACGTAAGGTAAAGAGATAATCTATGTAGTCTTTACCTAGACTAAGCATTGAATATTATATCGGAGGTAGTTCAACTCAACTCAATGTTGTTCTTGCATCATGACTCCATTAACTATGGTAACGATCAGTGATTAATAAAAATCATACTAAGGGGGTGACATATTAGGATTGATAGTGTTACTTATCCTAGTAGCCACGTAACATACCCCATTGGTACGAAGTTAGTAGGTGAAGGCTATATATTATGTAGCACAATGGATAATTTGAACAATAATAGCAACCAAAGTTGTAATGATACTTAAGTAAATAACTGTATTGTCTGACATGCTATCATTGAGTACGCATCACCATAACCATTAAAATCATTTGTCAAATACATAATACATTCAAGAAAAATATAGTAAAATGCTTTGTTCTATTCTTGGTCTACTTCCCATCATCTACTTGGAGCTAACTATGATTAATCCATTTAATTAGCTTTACGCATGTAACTAGAATTTTTAAATTAAAATCGAAATGACAGTGGATAAACTACATACTCAGAAAATAATTACACTACAAAAGGGAACATTACAATCTTCCCAAATTTATTTAATTTTCAAGTATGTCAATCCCAATTCAGATTAAGGCCCAATGCATTACCATATAACAATGAATTTTTCAACAGACATGTGAACGAACCATTAATCAATTTTCACTTCAAGTAGATAAAAATATGTGACCAATTGCCAGATAAACACCTCATTTCCTTCAAATGTGATAATTAATATGTCATTCTGAAACTTGATGTGATTTTAAATGCATTGCACGGTTACCAAACAATACCTGGTTTGGCCATGTGGCCACATCAATTAAAAACAACAAAGTAAAAAATCTAAATGTACAAGGCATCCAAAACAAACCAAAAAATAAAATAAAAAAACTAAACGTTATGACTACTAGAAAATAAAGATAATTTCTCCAATTCTTCTACAATTTCTAAATGAGTGACTTCCAAAACAATCATTTCATCGAGTATAAGAGTACATTATGACATTTTCAAAACTGGCTATCGATCCTCTAATGTAATATATGTAGAAAAATTTGATGTGCCAACCATGTATCAAATATAAGAATTAACTTGTGGAGAAATGGTTCACAACCACTAAAATAATAGATCCATACATATAAATTCATATTACGAGTCACCACATTTCCGTAATCAAAATTTCTATAATGTCAAATGAGAAACTAATAACTACAAGGGCTCTTCATACATGTCCTTTTATCAGTTTCTACTGATCAAATATGAGTAGAAAAGGTTTACATGACTTTGTTAAATTCATATTTTATGTGAGTGGATAAAATTTTTGGATTTTGATCTCATTTGAATTGGAGTGGAAAACACAAATTTAAATTGTAATAAATCACGTAAATTTACCTATTGTATTTCTATAGACCTAAATAAAATTCATTTATTTTGGGACATGAAAGTTTTAATACTTCTTAATTTTTATGCCCTACAAAATAGCACTTACGAATGATCTCTTAATACTCAAATCGATCTTGCATAAGTGGTTAGGAAAACATTAGGATAATGCACATATATAGAAATACAATTACACAAACACAAGACCAAGAAGTAATTGTATACTCTCCCAAGCACGGTCCAATAGACCATGAGCGGGGTCCAATAGCTGAGAGGGTACTTGAGGAGGGAATACTTAAAACATTGAACAACATTTAAATAGGTGATCTAGTTGTACAAATTACATAGTTACTATACAAATTATACCCAAAAAATGACATGTAAAGGTGAGCCAACTGCAAAAGATTTGAAATCTCATTATTTTTCCACTTTTATAGATACCTCATGTTTACAAGTTGTAGGTCCAACCAATTTTTAAAACATTTCAACATTATTGTTAGGTGTTTAAATCATGTTCAAAAGGTGACTTTCCATCCAAGATAAACACATGAGGTTAAACGAACATCATATAGGATTAAATACATGTCCTCAATTAACTATGTGAAAAACCTTCAAGTATTAAAATGACTACCATTTACATCGTCACATAGAGTGTCAAAAATATCCACTTACTAATCTAGAAATGGAGGTGGAATCTCATCCAAGTATGAAGAATATCCTACAGGGCTATTAACAAAGTTGAGACATATTTCTCTTGAATGTAGAAACGTCTTCCTCGACTATGAAATGGAGCGAACAATATGACCCCCATGTTTCTACAGACCAACACACTTTATATCATCAGTGAATTTACCAGGAACGAAAACATGTTATATAATTATGAGCCCCTACAATACAGATACCACTCCTAGCCTGCACACGTGGGAAGATAAAAGTCAAGACTGCGCAGGGTTCACTTTGCTAACTTTGCAAATTACCCTTAACCCACATAGCCTAGCATGCCAACATGTGATCCACATCACATCAACAAATCATCTTTTAGAGAGAACAGTATATCAATTTAACTACACTAGACATTTACAGATAAGGAAAATCCTTGTGTATTGCCCACTTCCCTTCGACACTTGTTCGACTTATGATTTTGATACTGTTGGCTATACTGTATGGACATTATTGTAGTATTTGAGTTGGTATGCTGTTGGACATTAGAAATCATGGACTGTGGTTGATTTGGATTCATATATGATGCATGTGGATTATTAGAGACATTTTATATTTATTTTGGTACACTACGTGGCATGGTTAGATATATACATGTTTTTTTGTACATGTGATATTTTTTCATATCGAGTAAACCTAAAAAATAGAACTAGTCCTGTGATCATATGATTATGGATGGAATTGTAAAAGAAATTGTATCTTACTTGGATGATGTATTGATCCATATATATAGATGATTTTGAGTTATATTTTATATTTATTTTGGATGTTTTGACGCAGCCATGAGGGCGAAGAACGTATTTGTGTCTTTCAGGTAAACATGTCACAACAAACATTGGGGGATTGGAGACCAACCACATTGGAATTCTAGATGAATTCAACAAGGTTCACCATGGCAACGTGTATTTGTTGTTGTGTATGTTTTTATTGTTATAGGGGTTCCCATGGGGGGGATCACCTTCGAATGTTACTAAGGGGTTATGTTTATTATTTTGTTTGATATCCTTTGTTTGAATTTAGTATGTGAATTTTAGTAATGTATTTTTCCCGTTTATTATTTATTTTAATTGTGTCTATATTTGTGAGTAATTGTGTTGATAAATTAATTAAATGGGTCAAGAGAATGCATTTATTAGGTTGACGGCTCTAGGATTATGTGTTGTAAGTGATGTGTAAGTAGATTTGAGTGAGAAACAATCCACCTTCCTTTTGAAATTCGGATCTGTACTTAGGGGCTTAGTTTGGAGGCTTGTAGGACAAGTTAAACTTGTCTGAAACCTCTTAAATTGTTACACTAACCCTACCTATGGGTTGGGGAATAAAAATTAGGCATTATTATGTATTTTGGGAAGGTAAGTTATAATTTTTTATTGCACCTTCTTGCATGAAATTAATTTTGGTCCTTGGCATGTGGACTTGGATTGTGTGTGTAAGTAAAAAGGTCATTTATTCACCCACCTTTTTAATTACGCTTTGGAGTTTGAATTTGACTCATGAGGTGGAGTTGAGGATGTGTTATGTGGAATCCTACATGGACCAACCTCATCCTCCTCTCTCCCTTTTCAATTTATTTGAATTCTTTTTCTATTTTGGGTTTTACTTCAGGGTGTTACTTCTTTTATTTAGAGCTCTTGTAATTTTGAAAGAGAGTGTGATATTTTTGTTGAATTCTTGTTTATTGCTGGAGCTTTTGGATAGTTTGGATTTGAAAAACATTGTTGTTGAAATTTTCGAGAAAAGTCTAACATGGAGAGGTAGGAGCTTCAATATTTAAAATGTTCTTCCTTTATTTATGCTTATGTGAAATATTTGAATATCTTATATGTTGTTGGCTGGTTGGGTGGATTGCCTAGGTATGGTGTGGGAGAAGACTATGTGGATCTGATGTGAGGAGGTATAAGAGTTTTTGGGAGGTATGAGTTTTATTGTGGAGGGATTTTGGTATTCGGTTTCATCTTGTAAAAGAAAAATCTTGCATTTCCTTACTCATTATGGGGTACCATAAGAGTGTGGGGAGGCAAAGAGAATGAGAGGTATAAGGGGTACTTAGGGAGGCATAAGGGTATGTAGGAGTTTTGAAATGATATATGTATATATTGGAGTGTTTATCTTAAGGTGGACACCCATTTCCCCATTGCGAGGTATAAGCAGCTTCCCCCATAGGCCTTGCTCCTTTGGTTTGTGCATGATGAAGTTTGAGTATTGTTTGTTGTTATTCATGTGGTTGCAAACTGCAGTATGTATTTGGACTGTTTTCTATATGTGAATATTGTTTTTGTGTTTTGAAATCCTTTTTGTTTCCATGAGTTGAAATAAATTTATTTTTGCTTTATTGTTAGGGCTCGGGGGCCAATGAGGTGGACAGATTCTCCTCTTCATTAGAATTCTTGGTTGGGTAGAGAGTGTTTCCTCTCTTCCTTTCTCTGTTGTGATAAAAAGATATATGATGGATCTTCTTCTTGTTGTTCTAGAACTGAGGATGAAAAAAAAAAAATTGCAGTCCCCTTGGGGTTGCCTTGTTGTAAAAATTTCCCGCTTCAAGTGGATGGCATTGTAATATTATTTGTGGTGGAAATTTTCTCTATTTTGGAAATGAAATTTTCATTTGAATGTGAAAGATGTATATTCTGTAAGTTGTATTTGATGAATGAAAAAGGAATTTGTAAAAGAATTATAGGAGTTCAATATAAGCTGTTTTCATGACAACAAACGGTATGGGTTTCATTTGAAATATGTGTTGGGAATGTATTGTGAAATCTATGTTTGAAAATTGAAAAATAAATACGTATGAATAAATATTACATTTCTTTGTTTCATTCGAAATGCATGATTTGAAAGTAGAAATACATTTTGGGTCTTCACGTATTGATTGAAGTAAAGGTAAATTTTGTAAATTAGATTTGAATGAATTTAAATATTTAGACGATGATAATGAAAAGTAGATCCATTCGATTTTATGTATGATTTAAATATTGATTCATTGTAAAACTGCAAATATTTATCATAAAAATTTACAGAGTAATCTAGAACTTGAAAGAAAAATTGAAATAATAAAGTAAAAGCTAAGAAAGATAAAAACGCTTTTCAAATAGTTGAATCATGCAAGAAAATTTATCAAACTTCAATTAATATGACTTGGACTAAAAAAAACTCAGACGTTTTACAGAAAAAGAGGGAATCTCGTTTTGAAACTCAATCCATAAATTTAACCCTGCAAAATCCATCCTAATCTTTTGAAGCACAATCCTCCATGTCAGTTTAGCATGTTGAGGAAGAAAGAATGGCGGATTGAATTAATTCCATTAAGTTAAAAATCCAGTTCACGCTTTAATGGTAGGAAAGATGTTTTTGTCAAATTCACCAACTTAAGGTTTTCAAAAATGTATTTTATTGGTTCCTATACAAAGAGGAGTTTGATCCATTTTTAGAAAATCCTCATTTTCCCAAATCTGAGCTTCCAATCAAAAGTTATGGCCTTGTGAAGTGTTTACTTCACTTATTTTTTATTTATTTTTGTAAAAGAGGAATTTTTTTTGTAAATCAGACTTGAGGGCCCGAAAATTACTTAGGTTATTATTTTTGTAAATAAGAAAATATTCAAAAATTACTCCACGGTCCAATAGCCCGGTAGCCCCGCATCCTTCACTTTTAAAAAAAAATACTTTCGTGGGTTCGCACGCCTGCACCTTCAAATTTTACCTTTTGAAAATAAAGGGTGAAAAATCTTAAGTCTCCCCGTCGGTTTGCTTCCCTTCCTGTCACTATGGGTCTGATATGTGGCTTTTCTTGCCATTAGTGGTGGTGCGGATTATTTTACACCTTATCACCTTTGGAAAAAAATTGGTAAAAATTCCTAAGTTTCCCCACTGGCCCACCTTCCCGCATATCACTTTTTGAGTAACACGTGGCCTTTCTGGGTGTCGGCGGATGCGCAAGTTGTTGTTAGCCTTCATGATTTATAGAGAAAAATCCAATATTTCTAATTTTTCCCCGATAGTCCATTTCCTTGCTTGAAATTTTTGGTAGGACACATCACATTCCTGGGCATCAGCAGAGGCACAGAGGTTTTTGAACCTTTTTTACCTTTCAAACAAAAAGAGTTAAAATAAAAGTAACATCCGACGAGCCACCTTCCTGTGTTGGCTAAAAATCATGCCACATGTATCTTGTGGCTTGGGAAAATTTTCTTCCCCAGGCCCACTGGGCTGCCCTTTGGAAAATTTTCTTCCCTAGGCCTGTAGGCCGGCCTTTGGGAAAATTTTCCTCCCCAGGCCTATCGGCCTGTAACTTAAGAAATATGACGAGATAGGAGGACTCATTTATATCATTGGAAAGGGGAAGAAATTTCCTATCTAATGAAAATGTTTTCAGGAAACCTTAAGGACATTAAATATGTGAAAAATCTGGTTGAAGTGCAAAGATGAGTGTGAGAGTGGGTACGTGGGAAATTACCACTTTTTAACTTAAATGTATAATTTGAAAGCATGGGTTGACCTTTTAAGGGGTCATGTTAGGGTATAAGAGAATGTTTTCCTATCCCATGTAAATAAGAATAGTGTTATTGTGTAGAAATGGTGGAATTAAATACCTATGGTATTTAATTGCTTTGGCCCTTTTGACCCTCTAAAATTAATTAAGGAATATTTAACTATAGTATTAATTTAATTTTTTATTAAATTAACACCTAAAAGAAATTTAAATATATTTGCATTAATTATACTCTTTAATTTTTTAATGTGGATATACTGTTGGTTACAATGAGAAAATTTCATTTAGTAAATTGTAATGGACTTAGGATCTTTGTCATAGTAATTGATGCTTGAAGCCTGGTAGTGGTCACGATTTTACAAAAAGAATTATTCCATAAGTTTTTTCTATCTAAAATTAGGTTGTTATTGGGTCTCGAGTGGTCATTTTAGCAGGCGTTACACTTGGTATCAGATCTGTGGGTTCAAATATTGGACCCTTGGGCACACTAGAAAACTTGAGACATGAATATTAAATCAAGCATAGTTTTAAACCTAGAAAAAAACTTTGTTTGGAATTTGCATATTTTAGTAAACATGGTAAACTTAATAAAACCTAAGATAATGAGATAACTCTCACTTGGGTCTATGTAGGAGGTGCGGAAAAGATGAGGGGGTCTTTCAGATAGATCTATATTTAATACCTCCAGATCATGCTGTAGTAGCCATCCTACCCTATATTTTACAAATGCTTCAAGATGTTAATGTCACTTTATGCGGATGATCTATAGAAGGATGGTCAGCCAGACATGATGGGGAGCCATCTATTGAGGCTCACGTATCTCCTTGACACAGCGAGGAGTATAGAGGAGAGACCTCCTGGCATAGAGTAAGGCGGAGTAAAGTCACCATAGAGGGGACAAGGAGACTGGATTATTGGACATAGGGATAGCTCTCAGAGCCCTAGGGTTAGGGATGAACATGCAGAGAGGCCTAAGGATCACCATACTACAACTGTAGACCATATCAAGAAGATCCCAAAGATACGACCATCTCATTATTCTAGTGAAACAAGTGGATTTCAGGCAGAGGCCTTGTTAGTGAGGTTAAGTGGGTGCTTCAAGCTCTACCCTTGTTCTAGCAACACAAAGGCTCATGTTACGATCCATCTTCTGAGGTATGGAGCCAGTGTCTGGTGGAGCACCGATGAGTAGAAGCTCCATGTTGATTTGGATACGGTAACTTGGGAGCTCTTTGAGGAGTGGTTCAGGAGAAGGTACTTATCATGGAGGTTCATTCAATAGAGGATAGATGATTTTCACTACCTCTGACATGCATCTTTGACAGTATTTGAGTATGAGAGTAGATTTATGGATCTACTATAGTATGTCAACTACATGAAGGATGAGTAAGTATAGATCCACAGGTTCATCTAAGTCCTGAATCTAGACATTGGAGGTGCAGTGCATATCCATTTTCCACAACTATTAGTTGAGGCTATTGAGAAGGACTATATAGCAGAGGAGACTCGGGAAAAGACACAACAGGCCAGAGACCAAGTCTATAGCCGCATACAGAAGATGTAAGACAATAGATCAAGGGGGTCAGCTCCTCATCATGGTGAACAAGGTTCATCATAGTCATCTTTTACACCATAGCAGCAACAGTAGTAGTCTCGCCCACTATATAGACCTCCACAGAGATTTGATGCACAGGGGGGTTGGACTATGGGGCCTCCTCCTAGGGGTCCCATTAGGGCATAGGGTGCACTGAGAGCTCAGCCTGAAGGAGCTCATCAACAAAGACCTTAGAATTCCACAACCAAATCATCAGGATCTGCAACACAGACCTCCAGAGTACTGGCCGGATCTGATACTCATGGGAGATAATTGAGTGGTTTTTGTAGTTACGTTTTTGCTAGAATTTTTTTTAGAGAGTTCCCATTGAACCTTATTAACAAGGTTAAGGTGCATAACTCATAGCGTACTATTGGTGACATGGGACACGGTCATCAGATCTATGCAGTAATCAAGAACTGCCAAGTTGAGCACTAGAGTACTATGATTGAGACGAAAGGTAGCATTGGTGGTGTGCCTACCTCCATTCTATTTGATTCTGGTTCTTCTAATTCTTTTATTACATAATCTTTGGTAGAGTGATGCAAGCTGGTGGTAGTTAGGCAGGGTCTTAGTTAGGACATTGAGATGGCTTTTAGAGCAAAGATCTCTGTAGACCAAGATTCCCTTTAAGAAGCCTCTTGAAAATAGGTGGAAAATACCTGGTGAATATTCGTTTAGCCCCATACACAAAAAGGTGAATTTTTGTAGGTTTCTACAGGAAAAATTCACCTGGTAAGCTCATGAAAAGTGCTAAAACCATACAAAATATGTTGTCACTCGATAACATAGTGTTGCTGACAGGCGTCAGAATCACCTTGCTATTGGGTGTTAGAAACATTTTGCTGTTGTATGACGACAAATGGCCTTTGATGCTTGTCAGCACCATCACACTATCACGTGAAAAATAGAGGTTTCTGTCATGCATAAGAATCTCCTTGCTATCGCGTGACAGTATGATTCTTGTTGTCACCAGGGTGTCAGAATCACCTTGCTGTCAGACGTCAGAAACACTTTACTTTCGCATGACAACAAGTGACCTCGGACGCCTGTCAGTACCATCACACTATCAAATGGAAAAAAGATGTTGCTGTCACGCATCATAATCTCTTTGTTTTCATACAACAGTATCATTCTTGTTGTCGTACGACAATATTATATTAATGGTGGGTGTCTGAGATAACTTACTGTCACACGTCACAAAAGAATTGCTAGCGCCCATTGCTAGAATCACACTGTCACCTATTGCCTCCCCTTAACCCTAATTTTCCTTATAAATACCAACTTGGCCCCTCATTTTTGTGATTATTTCCCGTATAACAAATGTTTTTCCTTCTTCGAGAACTTTTTTCTATAGGTATCAGACGTTCGTGGATGTGTTTTAAACCACATTCCAAGTCATGGCTTCTACCTTTGGTGCCCAAGATGAACCCAGGATTCAACACCCATAGTCTCCAAGGCCAAGATTCAATAAAGGAGTGACTTGTGCCCCTATATACATGTAGTTATCGAAATGAATGCAGAATACAAGAATTACATAGTAACATCTGAATTATAATGAATTGTTAGCATGCCCCAGTTTAAGGTTGACCATTAGACTCTTGACTACCTACTTTTGTCCTACAATACAAAAAACAATACTTTTACTGTTACATTAGATGATTGTCATACATTCTCCTTTGGTGTTGAACCTGTCAATATCCATCAATTGACGGGCCTCCCATTTAAAAATGTGCCATTTATAACAACCAAAGCAACCCTCACTGACAATGACAAGATTTTCCTCGAATCTAGTTATGGGTTCAATGTTGATTGTAAGTCTACTTTGCTCTCATTTGAATGTTTGTTTTATATTAATTCATATTGATTTTGATTCGGATGACTTACAACCCGTGTTATAAAATCAAGATGAGGAGTGGATACATAAGATATTGCACACCACTTTCTTGTTTCCTTAATTTCTTTGTTTCAAACTAGAATTATTATGCATGATCGATAATCTAACATTCCATATTGGGTTGTTGCATATATTCTTGCAACAATTGGAAACCAAAAATTTGATAGGTGCACAATTTTAAAAAACAAGATAAAGATAGACATTAATAATGCAACAATTTCAAAAAAAACCTATTAGTCATTCAACCATCTCCTAGCTCTTTATTATGAGGCCTATTATAATTTGAAAAGTAAACCAACTCCAAATTGTACAAATGATAGAATGAAGAATTTTTCAATTCCTTTTGAGGAATAACAGGTAAAATTTTAATCGTTCATATAAAATTTTAATCGTTTAGTTAAAATTAGTCATTTTTATATTTTTCTGCTTGAATCTTTTTAGTATGCAGAGAATATTTCTAGAGTCACTTCCACCAAAAAAAGCTGCATCAAGAGGAAGAGTCTAATGAAATCCTGAGGCCTTGGGAGAATCGTAATCAGATGGCTTTATTTACACATCAGCTGATGGCCATGTTTTTGCATTAACGAAATGATAGAGACGTAATACCCTTAACATTCTATGTAGGGTTGAATACATTTTGAATTACCATCTTGAATTGACATGTGGTTGCTGTGGTTGTAGGGAATTTTGACTATAGCATGCTTCAAGTCAAGCATCGCCCACTCACTTGGTACAATCTTGTGTAATTGTCAAGTATCAACAGCAATTACCACCATTAACTCCAACTGAATCCATTCAAACTCTATCATAGTCCCCCAGTTTACACAATCAGTTCATACCGCAACAAAATCCCATTAAACAAGGAATGAATTCATTTATTTTGATTTCTCTAATAATTTTACATATTTTATAGTAATTACTAATGAATTTATTCTTGATGTTCAAAGCTGATAGAAATCCTTTGTCTTCTACTCAAAATTTGCAAACCACATCTACTCAATCAACCCTGTAACTTCTTTTCAAAATGTCGACAAGAGGTTCAGGATAAAAGACCATTAGTAAATGCATGTCATTGATTATAGCCCCTAGCAGGACACTAAACATACCCTCCTCATTCACTATTATGACACTCTCTCTCACTGCATGTCCCACTGCAACAGGGCAATTAATTTTGAATCAAATAAATTTAGATGAAGATTATTTGGGCATTGATAGCAGTGACCCATCTATTTTTTTCAACACACATGATATGATTAAGGGCTACCAGATATATTTCCATCTTGAAATTTACTTTTAAATTTAATTAAATTTTCAACATTTCAATTTCAATTTTAATATGAATTTCAGTTATTGATTTTAGGATCAATGCACCCAAAAGGAGAAAGATGCAACAGACATTGATTGAACTAAAAGCCACCATAATTCTCCTTCAAAACCATCCTCTTATGATATAGATAGTGATGAATTGCCAACATTTCCTTTGGAAAACTTGATTGGCTATGATTGTCAATCCCACATGAATGAATTTATCACACCTCAAATCAGTGAGCTCATTCAATGGGAGAGAAGGGAAAAAGTATTAATATCTGAGATAGTAAGTCGTTATGACAACCATTTCCAAAGAGAGAACTTATTTACAATAGTAAAAAATCAACCTATGAAGATGGATGCATTTTTCTTCAAATCTAAAAGTGGGACTATCTTATATAAAAATACCTATAATGAAAGTATTTTAGATAAATTATTAAATAAATTGGAAAATATCAGTGTTGAGGCCCAGGGCTATTTCAATAAATGGTCTAAGGATAAGGAGATGGTGGTGATCACAAACGCTGAAAGATATAGAGATATCGTAAGTATAATTGGTTTGAAAATAGAAATTTTATTAAGTTCAATTAAAATTAGTTTTTCAATATTTAATTGACCCTAATTTTTTTGTTGCAGCTAAAATATGAAAATTTAAAGAGTCAAGCTAAGGTGTTCCAAGTTCACTTGGAAACGAGCAAGAACAGTTTATCCGCAACAATTAAGATGAAATAAAATATTCTTTTGGTTGACAAACAAAACAATATACTTAAGCATATAATTAAAGAGAATGGCTATGACCCTGAGATTTTATTCAAAGTGAAGGCAATGGTAGATCCTTATTTGACATCCCATGGAGATTCTACAAAGGAAGAAGAAGAAATCATCAAGAACCTAGAAATGACTGCTGAGGATTTGATTAGTTTGAGGATAATTAAGGGAAGGAATATAGTAGGGTCTGTTGAGAATGTTAAGGATTGAGACTTGAGGATTGGGGAACCTCAAAATTGATACTTTAATATTTTTTTAATTTTGATACTTCAATATTTGTTTAATTTGAAGCTTGAATTTAAACTTTATGTAATATTATCTCTCTTTGCAATGATGGTTATAGTTACATTTATCATTAGATGTGGATGTGTCGATAATGAAATTAGAGTAGATGTGGTTAAATTTATTATCCATTTATTCATTTGAATGTTGATAATGAAGTTAGAGTAGATATGGATGATGATGAAATATATGCATAATCATGATTCACGGATTTAAACTTTATGCAATATTATCTCTGCTTAGATGTGGATGTCTGAATAATGAAAATAAAGTAGATGTGGTTTACAATGTGGATAATGAAATTAGAGTAGATATGGATGATATTGAAATATATGCATAAACATGATTCATGGATTTAAATTTTATGCAATATTATCTCTGCTTAGATGTGGTTTAACATGTGGATAATGAAATTAGAGTAGATATGGATGATGATGAAATATATGCATAATCATGATTAATGGATTTAAAATTTATGCAATATTATCTCTACTTAGATGTGGATGTCTGGATAATGAAAATAAAGTAGATGTGGTTTAACATGTGGATAATGAAATTAGAGTAGATATGGATGATGATGAAATATATGCATAATCATGATTCATGGATTTAAACTTTATGCAATATTATCTCTGCTTAGATGTGGATGTCTGGATAATGAAAATAAATTAGATGTGGTTTAATATGTGGATAATGAAATTAGAGTAGATATGGATGATGATGAAATATATGCATAATCATGATTCATATATTTAAACTTTATGCAATATTATCTCTGCTTAGATGTGGATGTCTGGATAATGAAAATAAATTAGATGTGGTTTAATATGTGGATAATGAAATTAGAGTAGATATGGATGATGATGAAATATATGCATAATCATAATTCATATATTTAAACTTTATGCAATATTATCTCTACTTAGATGTGGATGTCTGGATAATGAAAATAAATTAGATGTTGTTTAACATGTGGGTGATGACATCTTATATTTTTGATAAAATTATAATGGATCATCTATTTATTCATTTAGAATGTGGTGTTATGTGGAAATAAGATGTGGATGTGGATGATAATGATAATTTTATTATGAAAATTAAGAATGTGGTGTGACAGATAAATCTTAATACAGTAAGGGTTTCTTCTCTATATTTTAAATTTCAAACTCTTTAATATAATATATTATTTTCTTCGCATTGAATTTCAAACCTTCATATTGGATTAAAATGACAAAGCTTAAAGGAAAAAAAGGCTAAGATATGTTTTAAGGTACCTCTTGTGTTCTTGAGCAAGCTAGACGACCTTCGATTCTCGGGAATTCAACACAAAAAATGGATAAGTATTAGAATAAAAATGGGTGAGTTGACTGATAATCTTAGTCCCAAGAAGTGAGAGCTTCCTTGGATGGATGTCAACTCACATATTTCATAAATATCAATAAATGAAGAGATTAAAATGTAGAATAAATGTAAATATACATACCTGTAACAATATTTGACAATAACTACAAATCAAAAATAGCCATCGTCAATATTTACATCTGTCGAATTACAATGGTATTTATATAAAACTATAAACAATTAAATTAGATTGTATTTATATGAAATTGAATAAATAAGAATAGTTACAGTGTAATGTCAAGGTGATACCTATTTAAAGCTGAAATAATCCATTTTCAATAGCTTCTTCGTATTCAATATTTCAATCCATAGAGTGTGAAGATGCTCCACTTCTAGTCTCATCATTGAGATTACTTGGAATTATAGCAATATTATTTACACCTATTCTTTCAACAAGGTAATTCCAGTGTGCAATAGCTCTGTCAAAAGGAAAGGTCTCCAAAGAGTAGCAAGAAACATAACACCTTAGGAAACTTTCGAGATTTGTATCCAACCTGTTTCTCAGTTTTGATTTAATAAAAGATAAAGCACTGAAAACTCTTTCATCCTCAACGGATCCAAAAATCATTGTTTGGCACAACTCGTAGAACTGAAAATATTCACTAATTTCTTCCTGTAACACACTAATGTGGTAGATTTTTCACCAGATCCTTTTTATAGCACCACTCTCTGAAGGTTCGACTAAGATTTTATATTGTGATCTCATTGTCGTTGTAAAATTAATTGATTGAGTCTTTATTAAATCAACATTTAGTATACCTTTTATTTCAATACCCTAAACCTCTAATGTAATTCTGAAATAGTCCAATACTATACACATGTATTTTGAAAAAATCTTACCTACAATATCAACATGACCACCTTCTATATTCCAAAAATTTGGATTCATCACACCCATGGCTTAAAGAATTTTGTCTTGGCTGAAATGTTCTCTAATTTCTGATGCTAAGGATTTTGCAATTTTTTTGAGTTTTATTCTTGTTTCAATTACTACATAATCAATCAGATTTCATGTCACAGGAACTCCTTTTTTTTTTATATAATGTGTTTACTTTTTTTGCAGAATGTGCAGTGCTATATCTTTCCCTCTAACATGGAAACAAAGGTGATCATGGATGTTAAATCTCAAAAAGTTGTTAGGATGGTTAAGATCCAATAATTTTTTCAAGTTATCAAATACAAGTGTATCAAAATTATCTTGGGAAGTGTACAAGGCATCAAGACTCATACATACCATTTTCTCATCCATATAAAATCAACAATATAGGTTAATCTACCCTGTGCATGTTTCATCAATGTATTGATCTCTTGCAGCATTGGAAGAATGCCTACCAATGTAAGCAATATCTCTAAATCATTTAGACAGAACAACAAGTCTCTCGCCCTATCAGTTTCATGACAATATTTGTGCATGAAACTAACCAACGAAGGATACTCCTCACACACTCTGCATGTAGGCTCATACAACGAAATCCATCTTGTCTCAACATCATTCAGAAGTTTTTTTCCATCTGTAATACCTATGGAAAGTTTCTGACACTCAAGAAATTGCTTTGGGATGTTTGTGATATAGGCATATAGTTATCCTATAAGGTCTTCTACTTTTGCAACATTTTTGTATTTGCTAACGATTTTATATGCTAAATTAATTATGTGAGCCATACAATGAATTACTAGCATATAAGAAGCAAATGATATTAGCAATCAAACACACAGCCAAGTTCTATGACCTTGCATGACTGATGCACCATCTGCTCCCATGCATACCAAATTCATAGCAATTTCATTCATAGTCATGCCGGAAATTTCTTTCAAAAGAGAAATAACTAGTTTGTATAGATTTTTTGCATTGAAATTTTCAACCATTTTCTGAACACCCAACAGGTGCGGAGTCATCATATGAATTTATAAAGTGTAAATATGGATACATACCCATGTGGTGTTTTCAACAGTAGTCACTTCGTCAATTGACAAAGAGATTAACTTTACATTTTTTACACACTCTTTTAAATCTTTCTTCTCAATTGTAGCAAGGCATTTAGCCATTTCCCATGCACTGTTGTCTGACCAGTGAGACTAGGGAACATTCTGCATTCTATTATATTGATAGAAAGGTTTGAAATCGATGAAATCTAAAATTGGTCTTCCTTTCTTAAGGATGTGTAATAAAGTAGAAAACTGTATGAGTTTAGCACACAACTTTGATTTATTCATCTTACCAATTTATGTTGTGATCGTTCTTCCATTTTCTACGAGAAGTTTGTGTCTTTTCTGATCAGCCTCATATTCTGTCGCATATTTCACATGCATGCATTCTTTTTCAGTTTTCCATCTGTTTGTTTTTTATTTTGTGGACATCTTCCCCAGTCAAAGTGAAATATTGTTTTCCACAGTGTTTTTCAGTTGTGTCCAACTTCAGTTGCATTTTTTGCTTCCTTCCCAATTTCCACATACAAATTGTACATGTACATTTTGATGAAAGTTCTTCAAAATTAGCAGGTTCTAAAAGTTCAATAAATAGAAATTTTGAAGCCAAGTCAAACTTGTATGTCCACCCAAGCATCCACATATTCTTTTTTGTATTCACATTTTTACTTTTACGTGTAGAGCTTTCAGGATTATCAACATCATCAAGTTTTCTTTTCCGTGAACCACTAGTTGCATTTGAATTTTGAGTTGCATTTGGCACTCCTGGTTGTACAATATCTTCGAGTTCTACCTACACTACTGGAATATATTCAATCTCTAACATGGTATAATTATAGGTGTCATTTGGATGACACTGAGTAGAATACATGTCCACTTCAATAGCACCTTCCACACAATATGTGCTTTGATTGATTTCAGTGGGAGCTCTATGGGTGCTAGCGGTTGTTGTATTTGATCCAGCAGAGTTTCCAAAATAATTTAATAGATAATTTTGAGTTTTTTTGTAACTTGTTGGGTATTGTGATCACTAGAATATGTCATTTTTCCCTGTTGTGTGCTAAAAAAGTTCAAAAAAATCTATTCACACGTCAAAAACACTATCTGCTATCACATGTTAAAAGGTTTTTCTCTTCGCCCGTCAAAAAATTTAGTTTGTCACATGTCAACAAAGCCTACTTGTCACTCATCAGCAGATATTGCTTGTCGCCCATTAACAGATCCTACTAGTCACCCATTTGTAGATCCTTCTTGTAACCCATCCGTAGATCCTTGTTGTCACCCATCCATAGATCTTGTTATCACGCATCCACCAAACCTACTTGTCACCTATCTGCAGATCCTACTTGTTTCCCATCAACAGATCCTGCTATTCACCCATCCATAGATCCTTGTTATTTCCCATCCATAGATCCTTCTTGTCATCCGTCCACAGATCCTTCTTGTCACCCACCCATAGATCTTGTTGTCTCCCATCCACTGATCCTTCTTATCACCTAGCCACAGAGCCATCTTATTGTCCATCCACACAGGCTTCTTATCACCCGTATTGGAATCTTCTACTTCACAAGTTATGTAATACCGTGGAATGAGTTAGCAACTAGTGTCCTACCTGATGAATAATATAGGATTATATAAGGGATATTATAAAGAGCTAGGTGAAGCCGACCACTAAAAAAAATTAAACTTCAATTTTTATGTGAACATGTCATTGACTCGTGCCAAAAAAATCACCTTTTCACTTATTTACAAAATTAAATACTCTCCATATTACGAAAATTCGCCACTAAAAAAATCCCTAATGTAGACTCCTTAGTTAAGGAATGTGTAGTGGATTTGGGACCCTTCACCACTACCTCAGATCTTCCTATCCTTCCATTGGGTTTGTATGGAGTCAACTTGGGCATTTACTTATTGTTTGCACATAGAGACAGAGTGCATGGTTACCATGTTTAAATGATCATAATCATGTTTAGATGATCTTGGAGTTGAGTCAGTGATAATAGGGGTTAGGAGACATGTTTCAATTCACACCATCTCTGCCATGCATTTTAAGTGGTGTGTGCAATGGGGTTTTTAGATGTATGCTGTCAAAGTTAGTGACTGATCAGAGGAAGAGTATAATGGACCATCACTTGATGACCATTCCATCTTGATAGAGTTTTATGATGTCTTTACAAGGGAGCTACCGATTTTACCACCCCAACGTGAGATATATTTTCACATAGTTCTGGGAGAAAATCCTATCCCATGAGCACCTTATCAGATGACCACCCCTGAGTTCTGCGAGCTCAAATTACAGCTAGATGGTCTGCGGTTGTGTATTGATTACCGCCTGTTAAACAAAGTAACGATCAAGAATCATTACCCCCTTCCATGCATTGATGATTTATTTGGTTAGATGAAGGGGGCCATAGTTTTTCTCTAAGATAGATCTTAATTCAAGTTATCATTAGCTGAGGATTACCGATGTAGACATTCATAATACTGCTTTCCGTATAAGATATGGCCACTACGAGTTCACCATGGTGCCTTTTGGTTTGATGAATGCCCCCACAGTCAGTGTTCATGAGATTGATGAATGGATTTTTCAGAAGATTCTTGGATCTCTTTGTGCTCATCTTGATGACATTTTGATTTACTCACGTATGTGTGAGGAGCATGAGGGGCACCTTCTCTAGGTTATTTCATGTCTTCATGAGAAGATGCTTTACGGGAACTTAGAGAAGTGTGTGTTATTTCAGAAAGAGGTGTGGTATTTGGGCCACATCATTTATGGGGAAGGTATCTCATTCAATCCTTCCAAGATTCAAGCTATTATGGATTGGTCAACACCCACTAGTGTGAAAGAGGTCTGTAGCTTCATGGGTCTAGCATGTTATTACAGGAGATTTGTTTAGGACTTATCTCAAGTTTGCACCCCATCACTTCTCTTTAGTGGAAATGGAAGAAGTTTATTTGGTCAGAAAGATGTTAGCAGGCCTTCAGGAAACTGAAGGTATACCTCATGACAACACCTGTTCTTGTAGTGCCAGATCTACAGGATGAGTTTTTAGTATGCACAAATGCTTCTTTGGTAGGATTTGGAGGTGTGTTGATGTAAGAGGGTAGAGTAATTAGTTTTGAGTCTCAAAAACTCAAATACTATGAGCTCAATTATCTGATTCATAATCTTGAGCTTGCAGTAGTTGTGCACACCTTTCTTTGATAGAGAAATTTCCCTCTTGTCTAAATATTCACACTTAGAACTGATCACTTGAGTGTTCACCACCTCTTCATGTAGCCCAATATCAATGCTCATCAATTGAGGCTTTGTGAGTATGATATGGAGATAGAGCATGTGAAAGGCAAAGAGAATGTGCTTGTAGATGCTCTTAGAAGGAGGAGACATATGGTTATTTTTAGGAATTAGAGAACAAATATGTGGAAAAAATTCCTCAAAACAAAACAGTAGGAAACTATATAGCAGAATTATACTTGCATAAATATAATAACATTAAATGAATAATGCACAAAATAAGACAAGACAATATTTAACGTGGTTCACCCAATGTGGGCTACGTCCACTAAGAACTTTCTCATATTTTATTATCAACAAGATTAAAACAATGCTCACATTCTTTTCTCAGTTATGAACTCACAACAGAATTCCAAAGATGCTAAACCACATCTAAACCACAATTGACAACCAATTGCATAACCTTGATCACTCTTGATCACCTCTTCATCATTAAGACTCAAGACCTCTTAAACACTCAAGATATCTTCAAGATACCCTAACACCTCTATTTATAGGATTACAATCCTTTTAAGAAGCCATAAAGCCGACCCTAGAAGATTGAAAGTCATGATCTTTCAAGTTCCCATGGCTGGAAAAATAGTCCCAATGTTGACATCCAGTTAACAGCAATGTCACAATAGATGACTGCAAAATGATCCTAAAGTCTCCAAACTTAACAGTTTGAGCTTGTTGTCCACTCAAAATTTCCCGCCCTGATAAGAGTAAAATTTTCAGAATTTTGAAGTGAAGAGTTCTTCACTGAAGTGCCTAAGTCGTGAAGTTGAAAAAATTTGTGTTTTGGGTCTTTTTGTGTGATTTTCGGGCCTGTCGGAACTTTTTGTCCCATCTGTCCCAAGTACGAAAGTGCATTCTGTTCCGCCGATCGGCCGAAGTCCCCGAAGCTTTCCCATTTTCGGGCCCGTCGGAAGGTTTTGACCCAAGTGTCCCTAAACGTTTTTGTGCGAAATGTTCCAATTTCGGCCGAGTCATCCTTCCCGCGTACTTCGCACTTTCCTGTCCTAAATGACCCAAAGTTAAAAGTACGAGCTTTCCCATTTTCGGCCGAAACTCCCGAGTCGCGTACTTCAGAGCTCTTTGTCCCAAATCGAAAAATGTACGAACTGTTTCAATTTCGGCCGATTTGCCCGTACCGCGTCCTTCACGCGTTTTCGCCCCAAGTGTCCCTTTCTCAAAAATGCGCCCTGTTTCATTTTCGGCCGAGCCGGTTAAGTTGCGTACTTCGGAACTTTTTGTCCCGAATGTCCCAAGTCCAAACGGGCCCTTTGTTCCAATTTCGGCCGAAACACCCGAATCGCGTACTTCGCACATTTTCGTCCCATTTGTCCCAAATGCATTTGTGCGTCCTCTCCCTGTTTCGCCCGAACCGGCCGAGCCGCGTGTTTTGCGCATTCGCGTCTCACCTGTCCCAAGCATACCAAGTGTCATTCACACTTAGCTTCTCCCGCTCATTCCGAATATGATGCTTTTTTCAAATTGGTGGTTGTGTATTCAATGCGCATTAAATTCATTCCACTCCTCAAACGGCTATATAACCAAGCATACCACCTTCACCTTTTTCGCATTGCTTCCTCGCTATCATTTGCTCAAACCCTTGCAATCTAGTTCCCTGCGCAAATATCCCTTCCCTTTGCAAATTCCTTCCAGAGTCTAGGTCGCAGCTCCGAATCTATCAATATGAAGATCAAGTTTCAGGGACAGGAGCAAATTTCTCCACTTGAGTCTGCCGTTAGCAATATCGGAGACAGTGAAGCTCGTCATCTCGACTTCGGCGATTTTTTGGTCAAGAATGACAGATGCAAACCCTACGCCAATGGCACAGATGATTAATGATAGCGGTTTAGCTTTCACCGGAGGATTCCCTATCTCAGTGCAGTGTGCTGATACTGTACTTTCATGCGGAGCTCACTTCGACCCCGCTACGAGCGAATTGACAAATGTACACGGGGGAGCTCATTGCCAAGCTGGACGCTGCCGCCATTGGAGCTGCTCTGAGGATTCCAGAGATGGACAATGCTATAGTCGTCTCTCGGGATCAAGCACAGGCCATGTTCGACCAAGACAGTGATAAATATAAAGCTCGAGTGGCGAAGTCTTGGTTGAAGAACCCTAAGAAAGGTCCTTCTCGTCTGACCAAAACCCTCTTCCGGGAAGATTTCAATGAAGAACTGTCAGACTTCATAATACTGCTGGCTCGGGTTATGGGTTTGCCCTCCACCAATGAATTTCATTTCTGGATGTGCCCGCTCATCAGCATGGTGTGCGAGGGAACACAAAATATCAACTGGGCAGAGATCATCAGTATGAATTTGGCTGAGCAGCTATCTAACGTTCAGCAGTCAAAGAAGTTCTTCATGACTTCGTATCTGATGTATACCCTAGCGGCATCGAGGCAGTGGTTTGGCTTCTCCTACATAGATACACACAAAGATGATCCAGTGTATGCCTACTGCCCGCAGTTCACCCTAGAGACCAGCAATCAGAATTTCAGAAGGGTCAATGATGCTTTCACCATGTACGTGGTCAGATTGCTCGAAGGTGACACTGCTAGAAGGTTTTCAGACGAAGCCATGAACCTGATATCACAATATGGAGCCTATTTCATTCAGTTCAGGAAATTTTCTTATATCAGGCTCGCTGGTTATGAGAGCACTCCTCTGCGGCTTCCCATGTTCTGTAATGACAAAATGGCCTTGATTGAAATATGCAGGCAGCTAGACAAGTTGCACAGAACTTGCAGAGACAAGAAGATTTCTGGCTTGCACTTTCCCATCTCTCTGGGAAACTACACATGCAAAACAGCTCTGGATGCTCAGAACATAGAAAGAGCCCTGGTCCCTATCACTGTTCATTTCTTCAAGCCAAGAACCTGCTTTGACTTGAAGAAGTTCATTGAACAGAACATCAAGATAATCTATCATCATAGGACAGATACAGAAGACTACTGGGCTGACTGTGCAGATGATTTTGAAGCCAGAAGAAGGCATTGTGGCAGGTTCTCCCTGCAATTGATCCAAGAACTCAGTCTGTACCAAGTTCCTGAAGGTCTCCAGGATGACAATTCTGAACTATACTCGTATGAGTATGAAAATGTGATTAAGCACACTCCTCTGGAGGACCTGGATTGGAACAGGAAAGAGAGAGATGATCTGGCTGAGATTCTTGCTCCAGTCTTGATCAGAACTAGGGTCTGGTTCAGTAAGAAGATCCGAGAATTCAAGAGGCACTCAGGAGAATCCAGCTCCAAAGATGATTCGACACCCATAAGGGAGGCATCAGTTCCAGAGTCTGGAACACCAGTGAAAACCCCTTCCTGCCTCAACAGCTCAGGGACCTGTGGAATCTACTCCTTCTCCATCTACCCAGGTATACAAGAAGAAACTCAAAGAGGTAAAGAAGGAGCCCGCAGAGAATGACCCTCCAAGAAAACAGGCAGAGTTGCCTATAGGGCCAGAGAACATCATTGTTCTCAGTGAAAGTGAAGAAAGTGAGATGCCAACTCCTGCAAGTGTTCCTGAAAATCCAGCAGATAAGGAGGTCCAGAGCACTGAACTTCCAGGTACTACTGATTCTTCTACCGCCATTACCTCCAGTGTTCTACCCACATCTCAGCTTGAGTCAACAGCTGCACAGACCTTGAGTGTCATGAGCTCCCTGTCTCTTGGTCCCCTTGCTTCTCCTGCAGATTCTTCTTCCTCTTTTGCTTGGGTGCAACCTCTGGTTGACAAAAGGAAGAGGAAATCCTCCTCTCAAAGCTTGGGACCAAATTTTGATGCTGTAGCAGCCTTGTTGGGCACCACTCCTTCTCGTGCCAAGAAAGCCAGAACTACTTCCAGGATTGTGTCAGATGCTCAAGGTCAGCAATTCCTGGAGATTGCTAAGCCCACAGTAGACAAATCAGAATCAGACTTGCTGACATCTGACTTGGAGCTTTCAAGGATCCCTATGGGAGAGTCTACTCCTGAAGGTGAGATTCATAACCTCCAGGAAACAGTCACAAGGGTCATTGGAAGGGTAGAGAAAGGGCAGCAGACTATTGAGCAGCTAGAAGAACAAGCCCAAGTTCTCACGAGTTTTATCAAGTCACTTTTGTCTAAGGACAAAGTTTTGGACCCTACCCCCTTGACTGCTCTACCGCCTCCTGTAATTCTAAGCCAAGATGAAGTGCAAAGTATTAAAGATATGCACAAGTATTCTGTCTATGGCAGAGCTATCGAAGCCATGGTAGATGACATGCTTGTTGCCGGACTAAACTTCATCGATGAAGCTTTTAAGCTACATGGAAAGGTAGATAATTTGCAACAGAAGCTGTCCTCTACTATTGGGGTAATGGATAAAGAGCTTAAGCTCTGGAGTAGTTGCATTGTAGACCTTCGCCTCATGGGCCAGACAGATGAGAACATCTTACTGGCGAACAAGATTTTCGATGATGCTAAGGACAATCTGTCAAAATCTTGGGTCTACAGCGTGGAGTGGAAAATCAAAGTCCTGGAGGAAGCTGTAGGAGAAATGAAGAATAGCTGGCAGAAGGGAGAAGCTTTCAAGACACTGGCAGCTGCTGCGTTCAAAGATATGCATTGTCATCTTCAGGATGAAAACTCTGGCGTTCCCTTGTCCTTGCAAGAAATCAAAGCTCAGTTCAGAGCTTTTGTCAAAGATAATCTTTTCAAGGAAGACTCCATCTCTAAGGACAAGATAAAGGAAATTTGTTCTCTTCAGTCTGCCATTGAAGAAGCAAACAAAGACTATCATACTCACGTCGAGTTTGATAAAGAGATGGAGAAATGTCTGGGATTTTGGACTCAGTCTGCAACCAACACGTCAGTCCCTCGTGGCAGAGATATAGCTGAGTCATTGAAGAAGTTTAGGCAGCGGATTCTGAAGACAGTGGGTCCCTCCCAGTAACTGGCCACCTGTCTCCTTCTCCTTCCTTTCCTCTTCTTCCCTTTCTTTTCGTATTCTTTGTAATCAGTTAAGGTATTGCAATTGGCGGTACTTAACTATTCTTTAGTTAAAAGAAACGGTTACGAAGAGTAACTGACTTGTAATCTATATAATGGCCTTTCCACGCCATTTTGAAAGGAGGAAGAACTTGGATATTTGCTGAAAGTGTAAATAGATCTTAAAGAAATCAATACAAAAGGGCTTTTCCATTCTTTGTCTATCTGATTCTTGTTGTCTCTGTGTTTTCCTTTAATATTGTGAAGATCATTTTGTTCCTAACTCGTTTAGTCTCTCTGATTGCATACTGTTCAGTTTTGCAAGTACAGTGATCTTGTACAACCAAGAAGGAACTTTGTGTCCTTGATTAACAAATCTGAAGAAGGTTATTTACGGAACTTTGTGTCTTTAAATTTAATCCCCTTCAGCTAATGCAAATGATCTTGTCTTAAATCCTTTGAAGCTTCGCACACACGAAGAATTATTCTGTTATCTATAATTCTGAATGTTGCTATTCTGCTCATCTTCTTATTCCCGTTCCTCAGTCCTGGCGTAACTGATGATCCTTGTGGAAAACACTTTCGTAATATCCAAGTTTGACCATAAAATAATGTTCTGTGTATTTGTAAATAAGTTCGTTTCAGAATAAGGGAACCTCTCCCATTAAAGAGGAGGGACTTTTTGTCCCCTGACTGTTGCTCTTCTAAAAAGTCCTATTTGACGACCAACAGTTTTTTGGCGACTCCGCTGGGGAAAATCGCATTCCAGTACTGCAATTTTTTCGATCATCCTTTGATCTGGCGACTCCGCGTTTCACTCGAGGGAGAAGGACCCTTGGTATTGAAGATTCTCAGTTTCAGCTTTTGGAGCAACAGGGTTTTCCTTTCCCTCCAAATAGAAGAACTCGTTCGACGAGCACTCCGCCTGTTCAAGATAGAAGTCCTACGGGTGGTATTCCTTCAGAGCCTGCTAGTCCCAATCTACGAGCTTTGATCCTTGCTGGTGTTAAAGTTCCCCTCCAAGCCGTATTTCCAAGAATGGCGGCACAATTGCCATGGGGTCAACGTGTCGGGCCCCTGGCTCTTGCGCAGCCTTTGCATGAGTTACCTAGAGGTAACCGAAAGAACTTCCCAAAATTTAAAGGAGATGGCAAAGTACACCCTGATGAACATATTGCAGCCTTCATAGTTGCATGTGGAGTTTTGGGGGTTGAGCATGAAGACGTCTTAGTAAGACTGTTAGTTGAGACGTTACAGGATAATGCTGCTGACTGGTTCTATCACCTTCCGGCTGGTGCCATCACCGACTGGACTACCATGAGAACTCAGTTCGAAAGCCGTTTCAAGCCGGCAGAAGATGTGCATGCCCTGCTTGCCCAGATTTCTCAGATAAAGAAAGATCCATCAGAACCCATGAGAGAATTTGTGGCTCGGTTCAACAGATTGATCAACAAGATTCCTGTAAATACTCGACCCGGTTGATCAAATTCAAAAATGTTTCTTTTTGAATGCCCAAATGCCTAAAGTCAGTTATGCCCTAAGAAGGGCTAATCTTGGAACACTAATTCTGGATCAAGAACTGGCTGTTAGTGTCGAGGATGACCTGATCATGTCAGGGAAGTTGAGAAGAGATCCTCCTAAATCTAAATCTACTGTTTCTTCCTATTCTACCTCTGGACCCAATACTGATCCCATTAGTCCAGAAACTTGCAAATGATCTAGTGGCTATAAAGAAACAATTAGCCCAGCATGCACCATATGCAGACGTTCCGAGAAGAAATTTTCAACCCAGAAAACCGTTTGCCAGCTCCCCACACAAGACTGGCACTTGAAGGGACCTCCTGTCAAAGTTCCGGTGAATGCAACTTGTGAGGTTGAAGAGCCAGAAGATGATAATGAAGCTTGTGAGGAGTTCCTGGAGGAATTCGATGATGAGGCAGAAGAACTCGAAGGATCTCGAGTCAATTTCTTTACCACTGAAGGCATTGATGATGGAGATAACTATGATGAAGTGGTAGCAGATATGAACAGTGAATCATTTGCTGTCATGACTCGAGAACAGACGAGGCAGAAGGAGAAAGTAACACAGCCCACGAAGGAAATCTAAGGAGCAACCAGCAACTATTCCTGTAATTGCCAGAAGAGGATCTCCTATCCCTACCTCATCTGCACCAAAGGTAAGTACTGTCAATCCTGCTACCAAAGTTTCTTCTTCTTCTTTTTCTCCTAAGGTTGATAAGCCTAGAATTTCAAATGATGATGGCCCATCCACCTCTGGATCCTTTGATATTGTGGATCACCTAAAAAGGACCAAGGTTCAAATTTCAGAAGCTGAATACTACCAAACCCATCCCAAGGCTTTTGCCAAGATGATCCAATTTGTAAATTCCCATTCCAAGACCACCTCTAAAGGCCTTTTGCCCACTCCTCCTTCTATACCACAACCTAGTCTGGTAGCTGCTGTCACCTCGCCTGGTGACAAAATCAAGCCCTTTTATGTAACACTTCTTATAGCGGGCCATAGGCTCAGTAACTGTGTCATAGATTCCGGAGCCTCAGATAACGTAATGCCTGCTAAAGTAGCCCATGCTTTAGGCTTGACCCTTACTCGTACTTATGGATCTTGCTACTCCATGGAAAGTAAGGAAGTACCTTTGGTTGGGAGGATTAAAGATGCACAAGTGGCTTTTGCTGCTTTACCTGAAAAAGAAAGTCTTGGCTACCATCCTAGTAGCAGACATTCCTCCTTCTTATGGAATGTTGCTAAGTAGGAACTTCTGCAAAGATGTGGGTGGGGAGATTCAAATGGATTGGTCACACGCCCTCATACCTGTCAATGGACAAATGAAGAAGTTACTCCCTGAGAAACAGTCCGAGTATATTGTGCAGAAAACAGATGATCCTAAGGCACAAATACTCTATGAAGACATAGGTCATGGTAATTACATGATTTTGTCCCCTGATGAAATCCAACCCTCCAAAGTATCACCCAAAGATCCCAATGGTGTTTGGATTTTAGAATTTGATGGAAGTTGTTCCTCGGCTGGTTCGGGAGCTGGTGTTCTGCTAATATCACCTGAAGGCTGCCTACACCCTTTTTCGTTCAAGTTGCAGTTCGAAAACACTAACAATACAGCAGAGTATGAGGCTCTCCTTCTTGGACTGCAAGTAGCCAAAGAACGAGGTGTAAAAAATCTTCTGGCTCGTGGTGATGCAGAGCTGATTGTGAAACAAGTCAAAAGCATTTTTCAGGTAAAAAATGGGAGGCTGAAGCATTACCGGAATCAGGTTTGGGATTCAATTGAATTCCTTGATGCCTTCTCTATTGAAGCAATACCTAGAGAAAAGAACAGCAGGGCTGATTCACTGGCTGTCTCAGGGTCATTACTGATTCCCCATCCTGAATTCTCTCAGGATAAGTTCACTATTGAAATGGTCCATCGGCCTAGTGTCCCTGACAATACCAATAATTGGCAAGTTTTCAACGATGACCAGCATCTGCTTTCCTTCCTGGAACTCAAAGGTAACTTCGAACAACTATATTTTGAGGGAAGTGACAACCTGCCTCGTGAGAGTGTGTCTTCTGACCAAGCTGTCACCCAAGGAGAAGAAAACTGATCAGGAAGGGTGCATTAAGCTCAAAGGAAACAAGATTCCCAAAGGTTTGGTGAGTTTGGAGGAGTTGTTTGATAAACATGACAGATACGTGAGATCTAAAGCTTCTACTGGACCTCAGCAATCAGCTGAGTATGATAAAATTGATATTGGGAGTTCTGATGACCCAAAGCTGGTGAATATTGGGAAATGTTGCACGTCAGATGAGAGGAGAAGAGCAATTGATCTTCTAAGGAAGTATAAGGATGTTCTTGCATATTCTTATGAAGATCTAAAAGCCTTCAAGCCAAAAGAAATGCAACACTCTATCCCTCTCAAACCAGGAATCAAGCCTTTCAAGCAGAAACAAAGGCAGTATAATTCAAAAATAGCCGACACCATCTTTCAGGAGATCCAGAAATTGTTGGAGGCTAAAATCATTTTTCCCATTCACCATTCAACATGGATTGCAAACATTGTGCCTGTTAGGAAGAAGAATGGTGAGATCCGCATTTGTGTTGATTTCAGGAACCTGAATCAGGCTTCTCTGAAAGATAACTACCCTCTGCCTATGATGGATCAAATATTGCAAGCAGTAACAGGTTCTGAAATGTTATCTATGCTTGATGGGTTCTCGGGATACAATCAGGTAGAGGTTGATACTGCAGATCAACACAAGACAGCCTTCACCACTCCTTTGTGGGTACCTTCGCCTACAAGAGAATGCCTTTTGGGCTGATTAATGCTGGTGCCACTTTCCAGAGAGCTATGGATCTGGCTTTTGGAAGCTTGAAAGGGAAATGTATAGTCATATACCTTGATGACCTGACAGTGTTCTCAAAGACAAGAGCGGATCACTTTGATCACCTGGAAACAGTCCTGCTGAGATGCCGAGAGCATGGGATTTCTTTAAATCCTAAAAAATCCGTCTTCTGTGTTACAGAAGGGAAGCTATTAGGGCACATTGTCTCCAAGGATGGCATCAAGATTGATCCTGAACGAGTTCAAGCCATCCAGCAAATTCCTCTCCCGACCAGTAAAAAAGGCGTGCATTCCTTCTTCGGTAAGATCAATTTTTTAAGAAGATTCATCCCTGATTTTGCTGAATTAACTTTGAACATCTCTCAGATGATGAAAGGGAAGCAAGCGTTTGGTTGGTCTTCTGAAGGAAAGGAATCCTTTGAGGGTATCAAGAAAGCCATTGCTAAAACTCCAGTTTTGGCCTGCCCTGACTTCAGCAAAGATTTCATCATCTATTGCTACGCTACAGACAATACCCTGGCTGCTGTCTTAACCCAAGAAGACTCTGATGGACATGAGCTACCAATTGCCTTCATGAGCTATATCCTGAAGAATCATGAGCTGAAATACACCATGATGGAGAAGCATGCTTTTGCAGTAGTCAAAGCTGTCAAGCAGTTCCGTTTCTATATCCTCAACTCTCACTCTATGGTGCTGGTTCCAGATACGACTGTTAAGTCAATTCTTACACAGCAAGAATTTGGGTCCAAGAGAGGAAACTGGGTGGCTAAGGTCCAGGAGTATGACATTGATATCAAACCGACCAAGCTGGTTCGTGGCAAGGGTCTTTGTGAGCTCATTGCTGAAGGAGCCAAACATGAGTTGCTGGAGGAGAAAGCTGACATTCCTACTGTTCTATTCCTTAGTTCAGTTGATGAATGGTATGCTGACATTGCCCATTTTCTCACCTATGGGGAATGCCCCTCTCATTTAACTGCCAAGGAAAAGAGGACTGTTAAATTGAGATCAGCGCAATATGTACTGTGGGAAAATGCCTTGTTCAAGCGTGGCTTAGATGGGAGATTTCTGAAGTGTGTGGATAAGGAACAACAGAGAAAGTTGCTCTCAGCTTTCCATGATCAGGCATGTGGAGGGCACTATTCATCAACAGTCACAGCTCACAAGATACTCCGGGGAGGATATTACTGGCCTTCCTTGTTCAGAGATGCATCCAAGTGGGTGGATAAATGCGAGGCCTGTCAAACTTTTGTGGGAAGACCTAAATTGGCCGCTTTGCCTCTCAAGCCAGTTGTGATTGAGGAACCATTTCAACAGTGGGGTCTAGACTTCATTGGTACACTGAATCCTGCTTCCAGTGCTGGCCACACGCATGTGCTAACTGCCACTGACTACTTCACCAAATGGGTGGAAGCTATTCCGGTCAAGAGCACTACTTCTGAAGTTGTATGCAACTTCCTCAAAGAGAACATCTTGGTAAGGTATGGTGTACCTAACAAGATTGTAACAGACAATGCTTCGAACTTCTCCTCAACTGAGATCATGGATTTCTGCTACGGGTATGGCATCTCTCTGGCTCATTCTTCAGATTATTATCCCCAGGGGAATGGACAAGCAGAATCCACCAACAAAAATCTGGTGACTATCATAAGGAAGTTGGTCAATGAGTCTCAGCGAAACTGGCATAAGAAGCTTTATGATGCTCTTTGGGCAGACAGGATCACACCTAAAAGAGCCATTGGAATGTCCCCCTTTCAAGTAGTGTATGGAGTAGAGGCCCAATTTCCAGTGACAGTGGAACTGCCAGCCTTGCACCTGATGAAGGCCATTGAAGACACTAGTTTCAGTGATGCTCTGGACAAAAGAATCATGTACCTGCACAAACTGAACGAGGATAGATTGGAGGTTGCTGACAGAATATCTGCTCACCAGCAGAAGGTGAAGGTTCTGTTCGATAAGAAAGCTAGGTCCAGAGAGTTCCAAGTTGGTGATACCGTGCTGCTATGGGACAAAAGACATGAACCTCGTGGCAGCCATGGAAAATTTGATTCTTTGTGGCTTGGACCTTTCAAGATAAGACACTTTGCTAGTAAGGAATCTTTCTATCTTGATTACATGGATGGTTCTCCCCTCCCACTTCCTTATAGTGGGCAGTATTTGAAGTTGTTCAAGTCCTAGGTGACTAAGGAGTCCCTTTGTATATTATGTACAGTGTTTTTGCTTTTTCTGCTTTTGGGTGTGTTTCCCTTTTGTTGTGTGTGTTTCCCTCCGTATTGGTTTGTTTTTGACTCCGTTGCCCAATGGATAAGGCACTGGTCTACTTCACCGAGTTATCTAAGTTCTTGCCTTGTCTCGTTCTATGAATTTACACCAAGTCATCCTCAGAAGGAGCCAGCTGTTGTCTACTCGAAATTTCCCGCTATGATAAGAGTAAAATTTTCAAAATTTTGAGTCTTAAGTATTTTTCTCTGAGGTGCCTAAGTCGTGAAATTGAAAAAATCTGTGTTTTGGGTCATTTTGTGTGATTTTCGGGCCTGTCGAAACTTTTTGTCCCATCTGTCCCAAGTACGAAAATGCACTCTGTTCCCCGATCGGCTGAAATCCCCGAAGCTATCTCCATTTTCGGGCCCGTCGGAAGAATTTTGTCCCAAGTGTCCCGAAACTTATTTTGTGCGAACTGTTCCAATTTCGGCCGAATCATCCTTCCCGCGTACTTCACACTTTCTTGTCCTAAATGACCCAAAGTTAAAAGTGCGAGCTTTCCCATTTTCGGCCGAAACTCCCGAGTCGTGTACTTCAGAGCTCTTTGTCCCAAATCGAAAAATGTGAACTGTTCCAATTTCGGCCGATTTGCCCGAACCGCGTCCT
Organism: Taxus chinensis; assembly: GCA_019776745.2. NCBI lineage: Eukaryota > Viridiplantae > Streptophyta > Pinopsida > Cupressales > Taxaceae > Taxus > Taxus chinensis. Next base: position 414,198,291 of record CM034155.1, on the reverse strand, counting down.
TCGCGCGTTTTCACCCCAAATGTCCCATTCTCAAAAATGCGCCCTGTTTCATTTTCGGCCGAGCCGGTCAAGTCGCGTACTTCGGAACTTTTTGTCCCGAATGTCCCAAGTCCAAATGGGCCCTTTGTTCCAATTTCGGCCGAAACACCCGAATCACGTACTTCGCACATTTTCGTCCCATTTGTTCCAAATGCATTTGTGCGTCTTCTCCCTGTTTCGCCCGAACCGGCCGAGCCGCGTGTTTTGCGCATTCGCGTCTCACCTGTCCCAAGCGTACCAAGTGTCATTCACACTTAGCTTCTCCCGCTCATTCCGAATATGATGCTTTTTCAAATTGGTGGTTGTGTATTCAATGCGCATTAAATTCATTCCACTCCTCAAACGGCTATATAACCAAGCATACCACCTTCGCATTTTTCGCATTGCTTCCTTGCTATCGTTTGCTCAAACCCTTGCAATCCAGTTAACCTGCGCAATATCCCTTCCCTTTGCAAATTCCTTCCAGAGTCTGGGTCGCAGCTCCGAATCTATCAATATGAAGATCAAGTTTCAGGGACAGGAGCAAATTTCTCCACTTGAGTCTGCCATTAGCAATATCGGAGACAGTGAAGCTCGTCATCTCGACTTCGGTGATTTTTGGTCAAGAATGACAGATGCAAACCCTACGCCAATGGCACAGATGATTAATGATAGCGGTTTAGCTTTCACCGGAGGATTCCCTATCTCAGTGCAGTGTGCTGATACTGTACTTTCATGCGGAGCTCACTTCGACCCCGCTACGAGCGAATTGACAAATGTACACGGGGAGCTCATTGCCAAGCTGGACGCTGCCGCCATTGGAGCTGCTCTGAGGATTCTGGAGATGGACAATGCTATAGTCATCTCTCGGGATCAAGCACAGGCCATGTTCGACCAAGACAGTGATAAATATAAAGCTCGAGTGGCGAAGTCTTGGTTGAAGAACCCTAAGAAAGGTCCTTCTCGTCTGACCAAAACCCTCTTCCGGGCAGATTTCAATGAAGAACTGTCAGACTTCATAATACTGCTAGCTTGGGTTATGGGTTTGCCCTCCACCAATGAATTTCATTTCTGGATGTGCCCGCTCATCAGCATGGTGTGCGAGGGAACACAAAATATCAACTGGGTAGAGATCATCAGTATGAATTTGGGCTGAGCAGCTATCTAACGTTCAGCAGTCAAAGAAGTTCTTCATGACTTCATATCTGATGTATACCCTAGCTGGCATCGAGGCAGTGGTTTGGCTTCTCCTACATAGATACACACAAAGATGATCCAGTGTATGCCTACTGCCCACAGTTCACCCTAGAGACCAGCAATCGGAATTTCAGAAGGGTCAATGATGCTTTCACCATGTACGTGGTCAGATTGCTCGAAGGTGACACTGCTAGAAGGTTTTCAGACGAAGCCATGAACCTGATATCACAATATGGAGCCTATTTCATTCAGTTCAGGAAATTTTCTTATATCAGGCTCGCTGGTTATGAGAGCACTCCTCTGCGGCTTCCCATGTTCTGTAATGACAAAATGGCCTTGATTGAAATATGCAGGCAAGCTAGACAAGTTGCACAGAACTTGCAGAGAGAAGAAGATTTCTGGCTTGCACTTTCCCATCTCTCTGGGAAACTACACATGCAAAACAGCTCTGGATGCTCAGAACATAGAAAGAGCCCTGGTCCCTATCACTGTTCATTTTCTTCAAGCCAAGAACCTGCTTTGACTTGAAGAAGTTCATTGAACAGAACCTCAAGATAATCTATCATCATAGGGCAGATACAGAAGACTACTGGGCTGACTGTGCAGATGATTTTTGAAGCCAGAAGAAGGCATTGTGGCAGGTTCTCCCTGCAATTGATCCAAGAACTCAGTCTGTACCAAGTTCCTGAAGGTCTCCAGGATGACAATTCTGAACTATACTCGTATGAGTATGAAAATGTGATTAAGCACACTCCTCTAGAGGACCTGGATTGGAACAGGAAAGAGAGAGATGATCTGGCTGAGATTCTTGCTCCAGTCTTGATCAGAACTAGGGTCTGGTTCAGTAAGAAGATCTGAGAATTCAAGAGGCACTCAGGAGAATCCAGCTCCAAAGATGATTCGACACCCATAAGGGAGGCATCAGTTCCAGATTCTGGAACACCAGTGAAAACCCCTCCTGCCTCAACAGCTCGGGGACCTGTAGAATCTACTCCTTCTCCATCTACCCAGGTATACAAGAAGAAACTCAAAGAGGTAAAGAAGGAACCCGCAGAGAATGACCCTCCAAGAAAACAGGCAGAGTTGCCTATAGGGCCAGAGAACATCATTGTTCTCAGTGAAAGTGAAGAAAGTGAGATGCCAACTCCTGCAAGTGTTCCTGAAAATCCAGCAGATAAGGACAAAGAGGTCCAGAGCACTGAACTTCCGGGTGCTACTGATTCTTCTACCGCCATTACCTCCAGTGTTCTACCCACATCTCAGCTTGAGTCAACAGCTGCACAGACCTTGAGTGTCATGAGCTCCCTGTCTCTTGGTCCCCTTGCTTCTCCTGCAGATTCTTCTTCCTCTTTTGCTTGGGTGCAACCTCTGGTTGACAAAAGGAAGAGGAAATCCTCCTCTCAAAGCTTGGGACCAAATTTTGATGCTGTAGCAGCCTTATTGGGCACCACTCCTTCTCGTGCCAAGAAAGCCAGAACTACTTCCAGGATTGTGTCAGATGCTCAAGGTCAGCAATTCCTGGAGATTGCTAAGCCCACAGTAGAAAAATCAGAATTAGACTTGCTGACATCTGACTTGGAGCTTTCAAGGATCCCTATGGGAGAGTCTACTCCTGAAGGTGAGATTCATAACCTCCAGGAAACAGTCACAAGGGTCATTGGAAGGGTAGAGAAAGGGCAGCAGACTGATTGAGCAGCTGGAAGAACAAGCCCAAGTTCTCACAAGTTTTATCAAGTCACTTTTGTCTAAGGACAAAGTTTTGGACCCTACCCCCTTGACTGCTCTACCGCCTCCTGTAATTCTAAGCCAAGATGAAGTGCAAAGTATTAAAGATATGCACAAGTATTCTGTCTATGGCAGAGCTATCGAAGCCATGGTAGATGACATGCTTGTTGCCAGACTAAACTTCATCGATGAAGCTTTTAAGCTACATGGAAAGGTAGATAATTTGCAACAGAAGCTGTCCTCTACTATTGGGGTAATGGATAAAGAGCTTAAGCTCTGGAGTAGTTGCATTGTAGACCTTCACCTCATGGGCCAGACAGATGAGAACATCTTACTGGCGAACAAGATTTTCGATGATGCTAAGGACAATCTGTCAAAATCTTGGGTCTACAGCGTGGAGTGGAAAATCAAAGTCCTGGAGGAAGCTGTAGGAGAAATGAAGAATAGCTGGCAGAAGGGAGAAGCTTTCAAGACACTGGCAGCTACTGCGTTCAAAGATATGCATTGTCATCTTCAGGATGAAAACTCTGGCGTTCCCTTGTCCTTGCAAGAAATCAAAGCTCAGTTCAGAGCTTTTGTCAAAGATAATCTTTTCAAGGAAGACTCCATCTCTAAGGACAAGATAAAGGAAATTTGTTCTCTTCAGTCTGCCATTGAAGAAGCAAACAAAGACTATCATACTCACGTCGAGTTTGATAAAGAGATGGAGAAATGTCTGGGATTTTGGACTCAGTCTGCAACCAACACGTCAGTCCCTCGTGGCAGAGATATAGTTGAGTCATTGAAGAAGTTCAGGCAGCGGATTCTGAAGACGGTGGGTCCCTCCCAATAGCCGGCCACCTGTCTCCTTCTCCTTTCTTTCCTCTTCTTTCCTTTCTTTTCGTATTCTTTGTAATTAGTTAAGGTATTGCAATTGGCGGGTACCTAACTATTCTTTGGTTAAAAGAAACGGTTACGAAGAATAACTGACTTGTAATCTATATAATGGCCTTTCCACGCCATTTTCCAGAAGAGGAAGAACTTGGATATTTGCTGAAAGTGTAAATAGATCTGAAAGAAATCAATACAAAAGGGATTTCTGTTCTTTGTCTATCTGATTCTCGTTGTCTCTGTGTTTTCCTTTAATATTGTGAAGATTGTTTTGTTCCTAACTCGTTTAGTCTCTTTGATTGCATACTGTTCAGTTTTGCAAGTACAGTGATCTTGTACAACCAAGAAGGAACTGTGTGTCCTTGATTAACAAATCTGAAGAAGGTTATTTACGGAACTTTGTGTCTTTAAATTTAATCCCCTTCAGCTAATGCAAATGATCTTGTCTTAAATCCTTTGAAGCTTCGCATACACGAAGAAGTATTCTGCTATCTATAATTCTAAATGTTGCTATTCTGCTCATCTTCTTATTCCCCTTCCTCAGTCCTGGCGTAACTGATGATACTTGTGGGAAAACACTTTCGTAATATCCAAGTTTGACCATAAAATAATGTTCTATGTATTTGTAAATAAGTTCGTTTCAGAATAAGGGAACCTCTCCCATTAAAGAGGAGGGACTTTTTGTCCCCTGACTGTTGCTCTTCTAAAAAGTCCTATTTGACGACCAACACACCCAAAGATGCACAGTTTCTAAATGAAAATAAAGGCGATAAGAGAAAATAAAGATATGCGAATGATGAACTAGAAACACCACAAAACATATATATTACTCTAATGGTTGTGCACAATATTACATTAGAAAGAGGCAAGATTTCCATTACAAAGCCCAGGCAGAAGGCTAGAGTTTCAAGATCTCCTTTTCCTAACAAAAGAGAAGCTTGGCGACAGAGAGGAAAAGATTAAGACTCCTAGCACCTGAATCTAAAATTATCCTACCTTTTCCTCTTTTTTTTAATCGAACCTCCATTACAATTGTATAGGGTGAAATGAGGAGGTCAACTAAATGAACTTTCAAACTCGTTCCATTTTCCCCTTAAGTTATTCACCAAATGATATGAAGTGACTATGAAACTATAATTTCTATGTAAATCTTTCTCACAATTTGACCCCTTTGGAAAAGTGATAGACATGCCCATTTACTACATCAATCAATTATCCTGCAACAAGATCATCTCCTTGAGATGTACTTGCCTTTTGTGAGAAGAAACATACATCCGACTATTTGGTTGACATAAGCCACAATATTTCATACCCTTTACGCATTGATTTTTGTCACCATTGTATTCAAATGACGCATATTTTTTACATGAACATGGCCCTTTTCCTCCTGATCTTTTTAAAAATTCCTTGAGCATGTTTGAATCTTATAGATTAGACCACAAAATGTACTGTCTGATCCACGTGAACAGCTATGCTTGTCATCTTTTATGGTCCCTGCTTCAAAGACTGGAGGATCCACTTTACTACTTGTCAGATATCTCTATACTTGGAAGGTTCACACATTCTTAAGACTCTACTTTCTTTAAGGCTCTCTGGGAAAGCGCTCGGGTGGACACTTGGCACCATTTGCGGGCTCAATGTCCTACTCCTTACCATTGGAAATCTATGCTCTTCATCCATGGCCTGCTCCCACTTCTTCCTTGGCATCCACCTGCACTGCTTCCTCAAAGCACTCTGGCTCTCCACTGTCAGTGAAGTCAATAAATAATTCAAATATGGAGTAAATCGTTCAGGTTCCCTTCTTACCCTAGAATACCTTCTCACCAATCAGGAGTTTGGAGTTCCTGATGAGTAGGTACCTGAACTGGCTGTACCGGAACATGCTGTACTTGAACTGGCCCCTTGGACACCTTGTTGTCCGTAATGTCCTCTAACACTATGTATTCTTTCTTTGATTCCTCTTTTTGTTCCTGCAACTGGTCTTTATACATGATTTTGTCATTAAAGACAATATCTCTAGATTGAAATATTTTCTTGTCTGTAAGACGCCAAACATGGAAACCAAAATCATCTTCACCATATCCAACAAAGGTGCATTTCTCAGACTTAGCCTATAACTTGGTCCTATCATCTTTATCAATGTGAACAAATACCTCACATCCAAATACTCTAAGAAATGAGTAATCAATTTTCTTACCAGACCAAGTCTCCTCAGGTATACCTCCATCCAAGGCCATAGAGGGTCCTCTGTTAATCAGATAAACAATTGTGCTTACCACTTCCACCAAAAACATGAATGGCAGCCTCGCATGTAACCTCATGCACCTAGCACGCTCCATGATTGTACTGTTCATTCTCTCTGACACTCCATTTTCCTGTGGAGTATTTGGAACCGTTCTTTGCCAGCGGATCTCATTTACCGAACCGTAATCAATAAATTCATTGCTGTAATATTCCCCTCCATTATCCAACTTGAGACATTTTAGCTTGAGACCTGTTTCATTCTCAACCAAGGCTTTCCATCTTTTGAAAGTTTCAAACACATTAGATTTCTTTCTAATGCAATATACCCAAACTTTTCTAGTTGCATCATCAATGAAAGTGATGTAATAACATGAACCACCAATAGAGTTTACCTTAGCTAGCCCCCATACATCTATATGCACTAACTCCAACTTACCCTCCTTCCTGGTAGGTCCAACCTTGAGGAATCTCACCCACTTCTATTTCCCATAAACACAGTCCTCATAGAAGTCCAAATCTAACTCCTTTAATCTGGGCAACCTGTCCTTTATAATCTGCATGCCCTTATGACTCATATGACTGAGTCACTGGTGCCACAAAGTTGCATCTCCATCTGCAGCATCTAAATTGCAATAATCAGCACCACTGGTTAAATACAAAGTAGCATTTTTCTTACCTCTTACAACCACAAGAGCTCCCTTGGTAACCTTCCAAGAATCCGCTGTAAAACTAACCGTACAGCCATCACTGCCCAGCTGTCCCACTGATATCAAGTTCTACCTCAACTTAGGCACATGCCTGACGTCCTTAAGCAGCCATGTGTTCCCATTATGCATTTTCACTCGAACACAACCTTTCCCTACTATGTTGCATGGTTCATCATCACTAAGATATACATGTCCAAAATCACCTTGAACAAAATCAGTAAAGTAATGTTTATGTGGGGTGGCATGGAGAGAAGCCCCTGAATCTAACACCCAAGATTCAACAATATTATCTAAAGAAAGAATTAAGGCATCTTGACAAACGTCACCTGCTGCCACATTTACCTCTTTAGTTTCCTCCTTCTTGTTCTTCTTATCCCAAAGATCCTAGCAATCTTTCTTAGCATGACCAACCTTCCCATAGTGCCAACATTCTAACTTACTCTTGGACTTTGACCTTCCACGATTATTCAACTTCCCACGGTTACCTTTCCCTCTGTTCTTTTGTCTCCCTCTGCTCTCCACCGTCAAAGCGTTTCCAGAAGTAGAAGAATCTCTGTTGCTCTTCCTTCGCATTTCCTCGCTTAGGATCACACCTATTACATCCTCAAACTTCAGCTTTGAGTTATTAGAGACTGAATTACTTACAGCCATAACCAAGTTGTCCCAGCTATCTGGCAAGGAACACAAAATCAACAAATCCCTGACCTCAAGGCATCAAAGTCAATTTTTATTGAGTTTAACATACTCACAACCGTATTAAATTCATTCAAATGATCAACAACAGAACCATTCTCAGACATCTTCATATTAAATAATTTTTTCATCAAAAATATTTTATTAGAAGCAGAGGATTTTTCATATAACTTCCCCATTGCACTCAGGAGACATTTCGTGGTCTTCTCCTGCGATATGTTGAAAGCAACCGAAGATGCAAGGCATAAATGAATTGCCCCGAGCGCCTTTCTATCCAACAACTCCCAATCCTCATCCGACATGGCTGTAGGTTTCTTTGCTTTTCCAGATAAAGGAACATGGAGGTCCTTCTGATATAAGTAATCCTCCATTTACATCTTCCACAAACCAAAGTTCTGCCCATTGAACTTCTCAACCCTCGATCTGCCATCATCTGTCATATCTCCCACTCAAGCTAAACTTTCCCAGTGATTTACAACTTCAGCAGAAACCACCAAAGCTCTGATACCAATTGTTAGGAATTAGAGAACAAATATGCGGAAACAATTCCTCAAACCACAGCAGTAGGAAACTATATAACAGAATTAAACTTACAGAAATATAACAACATAAATGAATAATGCACAAAAGAATACAAGACAAGATTTAACGTGGTTCACCCAATGTGGGCTACGTCCACCAAGAACTTGCTCAGATTTTATTATCAATAAGAGTAAAACAACTCTTACAGTCTTCTCTTAGTTATGAACTCACAATAGAATTCCAAAGATGTTAAACCACATCTAAATCACAATTGACTCCCAATTGCTTAACCTTGATCACTCTTGATCACCTCTTGATCTCTAAGACTCAAGACCTCTTGAACACTCAAGATATCTCCAAGATACCCTAACACCTCTATTTATAGGATTACAATCCTTTTAAGAAGCCATAAAGCCGACCCTAGAAGATTGAAAGTCGCGATCTTTCAACTTCCCACGGCTGGAAAAAATAGTCCCGACGTTGACAGCCAGTTAACAGCATGTTAACAGTAACGTTGGAGCAACGTCGTAGCAACATCACAGCAAACGACTGCAGAATGCTCCTGAAGTCTCCAAACTTAACCGTTCGAGCTCCATCACTTCAACACTGATTCAAGAAGACCAAAAAATAGGCTCCACACCCCAATAAGAAGGGAAGGAAATCATTTCAATTAAGATAATTAATGGGTATATGCATGTAAATGGGGTACCAAAATGGGGTCAAAAGTGGAAATTTTTTACCCTCATGTTGGTTACCCTCTAAGTCATGTTATAATTGTTTCTCCAAACTTATCATAAATGTCATATAGGATAAATGGGATGGAAGAAAAGGCATGCAAAGTATCTCTAGGAATCAATGTATCCAACCTGAAGACATGGGAGGCTTCAAAGTCATGGATATGTGGCCACGAGGTAAATGTTTAGTTTCTAAATGGATCATTCATGCTCTTGAAGGATCTGAACTATAGAAAATTCTTGTTTTCTATAAGATTTATGATACTACGTATAAAGGTAAATGGAAAGAAATGTATATGAATAATAAACTAATTTTTGCTCAATACTTCAAGATATCAGCCTTTGTTCCACTCAATAACATGTGAATAGCCTGGAAAGGAGTCTTTGGATTGTTGAAATATACTGCTAACTCTCTTCAACATGGAGTTAGCTTCCCCACTTCATCCATTTAGTGGAATAAACATGTTCAAATCAACAGGGTTCCCCTTTCTCTTCACTTTTGGATGAAAGGAAAATGATTGCATTACAAAAGGTTTATGACAATTCACTAATCTCTTGCTTCTTTATTGCATCCAATGAAAGCATTGACATCTTCTAAAATGACATCGTCGCTTATATACCAATGAGAAGTTAGAGGATGAAATTGTGCAACTTGTGGAAAAATATTTACAAGCCAAAATGTCCGCTCTTGTTCCATGCAACTTCATGAACGATTGGGGATGGCCCATCAACAATAGGTTTGATCACTTCCTGCTCAAATACATGTGTATATCAAAATATTATTCATGGGTTGTCCTTGGAACAAATACTCAACTCGAAGTGGAGATACAAGTTCAAAGAAGGTAAATGGAAACACCTTGGAGCTGCCATTTTGAAGTATAAAGTTTATGTCATGGCTAAGACCATTACTTGGAAACGTCTCTTCTACAAGCTTCCTATTGGAGATAACTTACAATTTTTGCCAACTAACTCTTGTAGGTGCCCAATTTTCAATTATTTGGAGAACGATATTCACACATTTAAAGGATGCAATTTTGCTAAACATATTTAGACTATTGTCCACAATATTTTGCCTACTATTTTTAAAAATTATATTTCTTGAAAACAAGTTGTGTTGGGCCTTAATATCTCTCACAATGTGATCACTGAATCTTTTGGACAATTGGTTATTAGTCACTTGTAGAAAAACGCGTGTTGTTTTCAATCACATTTATATTATGTTTGAAGTGGTAAAGCAAATGCTATATTCCAAGATTATCTTACAAATAAATACCCTTTTCAGGTTACAGGAAAAAAAAAATCTTATCTAATGATGATTTAACTTATCAAATGAAAATGATTAAAAACCAACTTAAAAAGTTTAAAGATGGGCAACTTATAAGTATGTGAATTCACACATCCATATCACTTTTACTCTCTTTACATACTAAGATGGCTAACTAAATGTCACAATTGTTCTTTGGTCAATATCATTGATGAGAACCACAAACAAAATATCTTTGCAAAACAACAAAAACATCATTTGTCAACATGGTCGGAAAGAAAATGATGTGAAGTTAACCACACCAAAAACATGCCCCATAAGTATGGAATGAAAGTGTAACTTGGCCAAATAATTATGTGAACAAAATGGAATGTCTAATTTGTGTGTGTAAAACCATTACAACGCACAACTCAATATGGGGGCATGCAATAATGCTCTGTAACTTTCATAGCTTTTAATTCCCTATTAAAACGAATGCTACATGTATCTAATTCCTCGCGGATCATATATGTTTGTTAATTTAATTGGGTCGGACTACCATTGGATTTTACGTAGAGAGCCAACAACCTCAAAAATATCCCAATGTCCCCAACGTAAAAGGGACAGTCATATATCATTATTCAGTGGGTGAGTAGATCTCAATATTTTTTCAAAAAGTCCAATTTTTTTACCAGTTGACAGCACATCATGAGAGACTTAAACTACACGGCACTACACTAAGATAGAAAATCGAAATAAATGTATTTATTGTTTAATATGTATTCTTAACCATTCTAAAAATAATGTATTTATAACCTACTATAACTATATTCCCATTCAACCTGCACCAGGAGGGAATCAAGTAAAGAAAGAGAAGGGAGGTGGGATATTGAAGGATTGGAGATGGCTTAATAGGAGTACGTTGTATAACTTCACGTTTAAATAAACACATTTAAAGGTTGTCTTTGGAATAAAGGTTTACTTTTAAGTTAAGATGTAAATTCGAGGAATATAGAAACATAAAACTGATGTCAAAAATAAAAATTATTATGTGAGACTTCTTTATTTGAAAAAGAGCCTATTCATCATATATATTTGTAAGGTTGAATGGTCGATTAATCAATGATCTAGTTTAACACTTTTTTTGGGGCGATTTTTATTATAGATTGACTAATTCAACTAACAAATATATATAATATTTATGTTGATAGATTTCCTGACAACTAACTCTGTAAGATGTTTGCTTTGTTGTTCACTATCATCTCTAATATATTTTGAAATTAACTTTTAAACAAACTAATATGAACTTTTTAATATTTCTATAAAATAATTGTTATTTTGTTGTTTTGGTGGTTACTTCAGGGAGTTACTTCTTTTGGTTGGAACTCTTGTAATTTTGAAAGAGAGTGCGAGATTTTTATTGAATTCTTGTGTATTACTAGAGCTTTTGGACTGTTTGAATTATAAATTTTTTGTTATTGAATATTTGTGGCAAACCCTACCATGGAGAGGTAGGATCTTGGGTCTTTAAAATGTTCTTCCATTATTTATGCATATGTGAATGTTTTTAATATCTTGGTATGTTGTTGGCTAGTTGGGTAGATTACCTAGGTATGATGTAGGAGAAGACTATGTGGATCTCTTGTGGGGAGGAATTAGATTTTTAGGAGGTATAATTGTTATTGTGGAGGGAGTTGGGGATTGGGTTCCACCTTGTTAAATAAAAATCTTGCATTTCTTTACTCGTTATGGGGTTCCATAAGAGTGTGGGAAGGCATAAGAGAATGGGAGGTATAAGGGGTACTTAGGGAGGCATAAGGGCATGTAGGGGTTTTGAAATGATATATTTATATATTAGCGGGTTTATCTTAAGGTGGATACCCATTTCCCCATTGGGAGGTATAATCAACTTCGCCCATAGGCATTGCTTCTTTGACTTGTGCATGATGAATCCTGAGTATTGTCTGTTGTTCTTCCTATGGTTGTAAACTGTAGTATGTATTTGGATTTTTTTCTATATGTGAATGATTTTTTTTTGTTGCGGAATCTTGTTTGTTGCCATGAGTTGAAATACATTTCTTATTGCTTTTTGGTTGGTTTTAGGGGGCCAATGAGGAGGACATCCACTCCTCCTTCTTTTGTTGTGATCAAAAGCTATATGGTGGATCTTCTTGTTGTTGTTCTAGAGACGAGGATGAAGACAAATTTCATAGTCCTCTTGGGGTTTCCTTATTGTAAATATTTCCCACTTCAACTGGATTACATTGTAATATTATTTTTGGTGGAAAGTTTCTTTGTTTTGGAAATGGAATCTACATTCGAATGTGAAAGATGTATATTCTATATGTTGTATTTGACGAATGAAAAAGGAAGTTGTGAAAGAATTATTGGAGTTTAATAGAAGTTGTTTTCATTGATACAAATGATATGGGTTTCATTTGAAATATGTGTTGTGAATGTGTTGTGAAATCTCTGTTTGAAAATTGACAACTAAATATGTATGAAGAAATATTACATTTCTCTGTTTCATTCGAAATTCACGATTTGAAAGTAGAGCTAAATTTTGGGTCTTCATGTATTGATTGAAGTAAATTTAAATTTTTTTAATAAGATTTGAATGATTTTAAATATTTAGAGGATGATAATGAAAAAAATATCCATTCCATTTTAAGTATGATTTCAATTTTGATTCACTGTAAAACTGCAAATATTTATCAGAATAATTTATAAAGTACTCTACAACTTGAAAGACAAATTGAAATAATAAAGTAAGATAAGAAAGATGAAAACACTTTTCAAATAGTTGAATTGTGTAAGAAAATTTATCAGACTTCAATTAATATGACTTAGACTAAAAAAACTCAAATGTTTTATAGAAAAAGGGGGAAGCTTGTTTTGAAACTGAATCCATCAATTTAACCCTATAAAATCCATCCTTATCTTTCCAAGTGCAATCCTCCATGTCAGTTTGGCATGTTCAGGAACAAAGAATGGTGAATTGAATTAATTCCATTAAGTTAAAAGTTCAGTTCACGCTTCAATGGAAGGAAAGATGTTTTTATCAAATTCACCCACTTAATTTTGTCAGAAATGAATTATGTTGGTTCCTATGAAAAGAGAAGTTGGAAGCCTTTTTAGAATGTCCTCATTTTCACAAATATGAGCTTCCATTTGAAATTTATTTCGTTATGAAGTTTTTACTTCGCTTAGTTTTTTTTTAAAGGAGGATATTTTTTATAAATTGGACCCGAGGGCCCGAAAATTACGTAGGGCTATTTTTTTGCAAAAAAGTAAAAATTCACAAATTCCTCCATGGCCTAGTAGCCCCGCAGCCCTACATCCTTTGATTTTAAAAAAAAATATACTTCCACTGGTTGGTGGGTCCGCACCTTCAAATTTTACCTTTTAAAAAGAAAGGGTGAAAAATCTTAAGTCTCCCCGCCAGTCCGCTTCCCCACCTGTCACTGTGGGTCTGTAACATGGGTTCACTTGGCATTGGTGGAGGCATTGATTTTGTTAGAACTTATTGTGTTTGGAAAAAAATTGTCAAAAATTCCGAAGTTTCCCCATCAGTCCGCCTTCCCACAGGTCACTGTTGGACTAACACGTGGCTTCACTAGGCATTGGGGGAGGCGCGGGTTATTTTTATCCTTCGTACTGTTTAACACACAAGCTAATATTTATAAGTGTTTCCCAACGGTATGTTTCCCCACTTGAAATTTTGGGTAGGACACGTAGCGTCCCTTGGCATCGCCGAAGGCACGGGGGATTTTGAACCTTTTTTCCCTTTCAAACAAAAAAAGTTAAAATATAAATTACCTCCGATGACCCACCTTCCTAGGTTGGCTTGAAAACATGACACATGTCCCTTGTGGCTTGGAAAAATTTTCTTTCTCGGGCCTGTTAGCCTGCCCATGGGAAAATTTTCTTCCCCAGGCCCGCTGGTCTGCCTTTGGGAAAAATTTCCTTCCTAGGCCCGCTGACCTATAACTTAAGAAATATGAGGAGTTAGGAAGACTTATTTATATCATTGAAAAGGGGAAGAAATTTCCTATATAATGAAAATGTTTTCAAGAAACCTTAAGGGCATTAGGTATGTGAAAAATATAGTTGAAGTGCAAAGATGAGTGTGAGAGTGGGTAAGTGGGAAATTACCCCTCTTTAACTTAAATGTATAATTCTAAAGCGTGGGTTGAGCTTTTAAGGGGTCACGTTAGGGGATAAGAGATTTTTTTTCTATCCCATGCAATTAAGAACATTGTTATTGTTTAGACCTGGTCGAATTAAATACCTTGGGTATTTAATTGCTTTGGCCCCTTTGACCCTCTAACATTAATTAAAGAATATTTAAGTATAGTGTTAATTTAAATGTTTATTAAATTAACACCTAAAAAAATGTTAACTATATTTCTAATAATTATACTCTGTAACTTTGTAGTGTGGATCTGATGTTGGTTACAACGAGAAAATTTCATTTAGTAAATTATAATGGACTTAGGATCTTTTCTGTAGCAACTATTGCATGAAGCCTGATAGTGGTCATGCTTTTGAAAAAAAAAATTCCATAACTTTTTTGTATGTAAACCTAGGTTGTTCTTGGGTATCGAGTGGTTGTTTTAGCGGGTGTTACACAACGGAATGATATTTTAGGGTTACACATTTATTAAAATCACGTTTCTCTCTTTGACTCAAGTTTTAGGAAGGATTATAATGTGATAATCATACAATCCTTTTTCCTTTTGATAGATTTCCTTTATATTTCTTAACATTTAACATATGGTGTATCTCGTTGAATAAGGGTGACCTATATTATATCAATTACAAGTGTTTAATTCACTCATTTTTTAATAGGGTAATTAGTTGCACATAAGGCTAATTACATGCACACACACATGGTTACTAGGTCTTATCCTTATGAATCACTCCTAAGGGCATGCATTTTGATCTTATATCATACCTCTATTACAGAATGAAACAAGTGTAATTCAAAGGGATGCAAATTTAACCATTTTTTGTTTAAGGATTTAGAGTCAAGTTCATTTCTGTAACGCCCACAAAAACACAACAATAAAATAATACAAGGATAATTTTATTTTATTTTTAGTTACATTACTCACTACATAACACCACCAAGCTCCAAGTAGAGAAACTCAATCATGCATAAGAGACTTACATAAGTCATCGACTCACATAAATACATGACAACACCATATATATCATTATACCAAACTTTCCCCAATGAACGAATGCTAGCAATGACCAAACCACAAGAAAAGGACTCAAGAATGGGAAAACCCATAACACATCATTGCCATAATTACATTTTAGTTACGAATAAGACTCCAAAAAACATCATTGTGCAAGGATAATTTTATCCTTTTTCCATGTACAGATTCTTTAATTCATTTCACATTCAACTTACAATTCAACTATTTACGTTTTCTCTTTATCTCTTACGACAATATAACTTACATAACTATATTCCATATTTTAAATTGCATACAAAGTTCCTCATTCTATCATTCTTATGTTAAGATTATACTTCTCAAAAATTCATTCAATGTTTAAATTTTACCCTTACTACATAAGTGAATTTGATGTGATGTCAAGGAAGAAATTTGAGGATTTTTTGGAGATTTAAATTCAAGATACCTTTTTCCCATAAAAAATCTTCGATAAAGGTTTCACTACCATAGTTAATATAGTTCAATAACTTGTTGAATCCATTCAACATTTCCACAATAAGCAGTTTTATTTAGATTTTTATATATCTTTTTTTTTCTCAAAGTTTGATCTCAGCAAGGGAAATTCATATTCTTTATATCACATGGAAATGTTTAATTGAGTTATAAGGACTCTAAGAGTGACATTGTTTTACTCTTACATCACACTATGGTCTCACTACTAGCATTGTTATATAACAATTGTAAACAAAATAACACATAGTTTTAACTAATGGATTTGCTACTACAAGGAGTGTAACCTAGCACGATATGTCCCATTTATTTTCTTTTATACAAAACAATGTTAAAAACATGATGTAACCAAGACAACCACTTGTGTCATTTAAATCCCACCATGGGATCAAACATAAGAGTTTGACCTCGTTCCTTTGTTTGGTTTTGGGCCTCTCACTAAGGTTCATAGGTTGACTAGGCACATGGAGTTACAAGACAAAAATTAAAGTTTCTACACTTCTCTTAAGTCAACATATTTTAAATAAAATTACATTTGATAAAAGTTATGTATAATTCCCACCTGCAAGTTAACCCCTTAATCAACCAAGGTTTGGTTTAATTTCAATTACACCTAAGGATGTACGCCCCAACTATATAAGAATTTAAGGTGAGAGGAAATATTAATGTTAAAAAATGTTCATGAAAGACTAAGGTATTCTATTGTTAGTATCCAAAGTAATACATTTATCTACAAGGACCTAAAGAGATCATTAACAAGAGTTCAAGTCATAACACAACTATTTCACTAGCTCCATTTGTGTCGAATGGATCCCATAGGGAATTCATTTGATCATGAAGTTTATTTCTAGATCTACCTTCATAAGTGTTGGTTTTCCACTAGGATCCTAAGGGAGTGTTTATTATTCTCACACAAAAAATAGTTTTACCATGTCATTCCTAACTATAACACCCACGAAAACAACCACTCAAGACCAAAGAACAACCTAGGTTTAGTTAAAAAAATCATGGAATAATTATTTTTTTAAGTCTTAACAAATAAAGTCTCAAGCATAATTAAATTTAGATAATAACTTTTCCCATTATAATAATTAAAAATTCCACATTATAAAGTAAAGAATGTAATAAATCCACACTTAGCTCAAATCTTCTTAGGGATTAATTTAGTCACTGAATACATTGAAAATTTGGCTAAATATTCCCTCATTAAAATTTTTGGGTTAAGGGACAAAAACAATAAAATACCTGAGGTATTTAATTCCATGAGATCCAAGTCAAGAGAAAGGTTTAATTACAGGGGGTTAGATTAAACATTAAAATTTAAAGGGTAAAATTCTCTCTAACCAACTCTCAGAACTCACTTAAGGATTCAATATAAATTTTACCATAATTAATGCACTTAAATATTACTAAAAACATTCCCATTAGATAGGAAATTTCCTCACCTTTCTATTGATATAAACAAGTCCTTCTAACTCTTCATATTTCTCAAGCTATGGGTCGGCGGGCCTTAGGGTGAAATTTTTTCCCAAGAGGAGGCTTGCGGGCCTAGGGAGGAAAGTTTTCCCCAACTCGGGCCTATGGGATTTAGAGAGAAATTTTTCTCAAAAGATTTCGAGCTGGTAGGCTTGGGGGAAAAAATATAGTGCTTTTCCCATTTGGGCAAAAAATTGCCAATTACGCCTGTGCGCCCTGGAGTCCGCGACGGGACCTCGTGCCTGAAGAAGGAAAGTTTTCCCGAGAAACGTGTCCAAATTTAAACTGGGGTGATAAGGTAGGTCACTGAAGACCGGGAGGAATTTTTTAATTTTATCTTAATAGGGAAAAAAGGATCAATTTACCCACTCATCCACTGACGCTCAGAGACACCACGGGTTGGCCAACCATTGGCTGCGGTGTGGTGGGGTGGCAGAGAACTTAGGAAAAACTTGAATTTTAAAGTGACAAGACTTAAAGGTTAAAATCACTCAGCTCTTCCTCTGACACCAAAGGATGCCACGTGGTAGTCCCTCATTGGCTACGGGGTGGTGGGCTGATGGGGAGAATTAGAAAATTTTCCCAAATTTCAAATAAAAAGTTAAGTTTTAAGAATGCGGGACTGCGTGCCCACATAATTAATTTTCCAAGACAAAGGGCGGGGATGAGGGGCTTCGGAGTAACATATAAACATTTTCAATTTTTTTTAAAAAGGTTAAGTAAGTGGTTGCAGGCCCGCGTTCCCATGTAAATGCTTCCAAAAGAAAATGGTGGGGCCGCGGGAAAATTTTTCCAATTTTTCTTTTTTCGAACTTAGATCATTTTTAAAAAAGAGGATTTTGGTCAAATAGAGCGGCTGGAAACTTGGTTTCTTTTACGTTTTTAATAAAAAAAGTGCCTAAGGTAGGATTTCACCCGTGGGTCTGCCAGGGAATATTTTAATAATTAAATTGAGATCAATTAGAACTATCTAAAATGAACCCAATTGTTTCTTATAACTTAAGTTCGGCCATTTATTTATTGATTGGTAAACCTAAATGCAGTCGTTTAGTATAGTATGAGAAAACTTTGGAACTACTTTCTCGATATCTACAGTATCAGATACGTAAGATCCGACAATGTATTGTGTTTACGAGATCTTAGTATCTGATTATACTCGTAAAACAATTACTCTTGTTAGCCATCTTTTTTACTTGCTGCATTCAGATAATAAACTCTTTGTGAGGCAAATATGGTATTCCAGTAATTGTTGAAATAAAGATGCGACGAACTGTGTCAGCGAGATCAATAATGCTGCTCACCAACAAAAGTTAAATATTCTTCAATTCTATTTATTCGCAGATTTACTAATGTTTACACATCAACTCACTTGCAACTTTCCTTTACTCGATTTGAAAGGTTCTTTAAAAATTTCTTCAGTGTTTTAGTTTAGTTTGGGGATCATTTTGACCTCATTAAATCAAATTGAATATTTCATTTTTATCTTATATATTTGTAGGGTTGTTTTGGACATTTGATAAAAAGGAATTTGTAAAGAATACATTGAAGTAAAAATGAAGTTTGTAGATTTCAAGAACAGAGATTAAACTATTTCTTTTTCCATACAATAAAAACATTGAATTTATTCCATGATAGTTTTAAACAATTTTCTTTCCTTCAATCAAATAATACATACAAGAATGTAACTTCTATTTTTTTAAAATTAAACAATTCAAATGAGACAGAGTAGTGCAATATTTACTCATCATTGCTTATTTTTTAATTTTAGAAATAGATATATCCTATTATATATTAAACACATATTTCTAATGGAAATAATATCATATGAACAAGGCAAACACTTATATTAATTCAAAGGAATTACTTATAACTTCTTTCCCATTTATTTTAAAAATACAACATACCAAATGCATACCTTTCTTCTCTATTCATAGAACTGGATACAAGAGATATTCTTCCATAATCAATTACAACTTTCATAGCTGAAACAGAGTGGTATTTCTATCACAATAATATACAAGATCATCCAATTCAAAGTGGGAAAGGGTTACAATAAGAATAATCTCAACAAGGACTGTCAAACTGGTCTTTTTCCTCTACTCTAGAATAACAACAGGAATATCCTCCATTTTTGTTATTTCAGTTTGATTGAAACAGAACAGGGGGAAAGGCAATGCTCTCCACCCAACCAAGAAATCCAATGACAAGGGAAAACTTCCTTATTCATTGTCCCCCGAGCCCCAACCACAATGCAATATAAGATGTGTTTCAACTCATGGAAACAACAAGTTTCCACAACACACATGCAAATTTCACATTTAAAAACACAGTCCAAAACATAATGTAGTTTGTAACCACATTGAAACATAACAAAAAAACTCGGGATTCGTCATATAAGCCAAAGGAGAAATAAACTATGGGGGATGTTATTTATGCCTCCCAAAGGGGAAATGGGTATCACCATCTGAGAACAAACCACAAAAATATATCATTTCAAAACCCTGACATGCCTTTATGTCTCCCTCAAGTACCCCTTAGTCCTCCCATTTCCTTATGCCTCTCCAACCTCTTATGGCACCCCATAACGAGTAAAGAAATGTAAGCTATTTCTGTGTAAGGTGGAACCCAAATCCTAACTCCCTCCTCACTTATACCTCCCCAAAACACTTATGCCTCTCACAAAATACCCCATAGTCTTCTCCTACACCATTCCTAGGCCATCTACCTAACTGTTATCCAAAATTCACCCCCAAAGGGTAATTTTGATAACATGCATCAGAATATTCAAGTCCCGAGCAAATAGATTGATTCAGGGCTCAAAATCATGTTTTTTGGGGTCCCTCAGCTTCTCCCAAACCCTCCCATCCAAGAAGGAATCCCAACAGGTTGAGAAAATGGAAGAAATGCTGAAAACTAAGCTTGGGGCAGAAAAAATCATGAAAATCGGCTAAGTCCTAGTCCAAGCGGTCCTCAGGACAGTTGGGACGTTGGGGCACGAACCGGTTGAAAATCCTCCAGGTGGTCCACGCAGAAAAGGTACATCCATGCCGTGGGGACACACGGGACGCGAAAGGGCGAACGGGCTAAAGGTGAAAAAATTGACTAACTGTTGTGCAGATAAGGCTGGGACATTTGGGCCGTGAGGATGCGAAGGACACAAAAAGGCAAAGCGGCCGAGAGAAAAGGTAGCCCATTTCGGCTGGTTCAGAATAATTTGTCCCAGACAGTCCAGGACAGTTGGAATAAAGGTACGTGAAGGATGCGTACCACCCGGATAGGCTGAAACAGGGAACTTTCATTTGGGACATCTGCTCCAAAAGTATGCGCGGGACATAGAGAGCCGAAAGAATCGAGAGCCAGTACAAATGTGCCACGTGTCTTCGCTGCAAAGAGGAACAAGAAAGCCTGAATCGGGTGGATCAGAGAAATTTGTCCTAGGTGGTTTGAGGCAGCCGGGCCAAAGGGACGCGAGGAACGTGAAAAGCCGAGAGGCCCGCAGACGAACTAGGAAACGCCACGTGTCCTAAGGAGCAAGGAAGTGCGGAGCTAGGGAAAGACTTAGAAAAATTTGACAAAAGTATTGGGCCAAAAGGTTAAAAGACAAAGATGACCCCGCGACCCGTCCTCGAACCAGATCATGCCACGTGTCCCAAATGGCGGGGGCGCAGGGAAAAAATGGAAAATTTTCCAAAAGTTATAAAAACATCAAAATTTCAAAGGGAAACCCACGGGAGGCGGAGGAGAGAGAATTGCGCGGCCAATCAGTGCCTGACACGTGTCATCCAAGTGGCAGAGCGCGGGAAAATTTTCAAAATTTGTTTCGGCCTATTTTGTGCCCTAAATTTTTAGACCCCCATATGTTTTGATCCAGAGCTCAGATTTGCACGTTCTTTATATCATTGGAAATATTATGATATTCTCTACACGATTCCATGGTCAATCTCTGATTTTGGTTCAGTTTGGAGAGAGAAAAATTGAAAGAAGTCTCTGGCGCGTGGTCATGGCAGAATGGGTCACATTCTTCTCCAGCACGGCCAAAAATGATAGGGTATGGGTTTGTAAGGTCCTCCATACTAATTTAATGCATTTGTAGTCAATAAGGAATGGGCTCCCACGTTTTTGTACGTTTTCTCTCTCATGGGCTCGACCCATGCAATGTAAAAGCCATATTTGGCTCATTTTGGAGAGGATTACAAGTTGTTCATCTTTTCTACTCTGCCCTCCCTTCTTTTCTTCTCCAGGGTTGAAAATGGAGTTTGAACCTCCTCCCTTGCTCTATAATGGCGTTTTTGCCTTTTACTATTGAAATGATGTTCTGTGCAAACTTCTGAAGCAACAAAAATGTATTTTGTGATGCATCTGTCCATGCTTGCTCATTTTTTTCTTGTTCTCTTCTTGCCTCTCTTCATTGCAGGTATTTGTGTATGTTCTAATGTTCATTACAGGTCTGGAGCTATGTTCATGGAATTTTTGGACATCTTCTCTGTGAAATCTATCCTTGGGCCTGTGATGGATCTGTCCATCCTTCCCATTGCTCACCTCTCTTTGTTCCATGGCAGTTTTGATAGATGTTCAACATTCTCCTTCTCTGGTGTATCACCGTTTTAGTGTAGGCTTTTGCTGTTTTTCCCTTTTCTCTCTCTGTCTATCTCCTTGGAATGGTTAGATTAGGATTAGATTAGCTTGCCTACACTGGAATAGCTTGTGGCAGGTAGTTTAGGAGTAGGAACCAACCTTCTCTAAAGAATCTTTTCTCATCTTTACAAGTCCCACACTTAGAGAAAGGATTCCATGTTGTGCAATCACACTGGATGCTAGAGTGATTAACCTAGAAGCCTGATCAACATCCAAGGGTGCTGTGATTTTGCACTAACAGTTTTGGCACGTCCGGTGGGATCTTAGAGGTCTTCCACTTCATATTTTATAGGTTGGTGTGTTCCTGTGAAGATTTCAGCCTTTGGAGGCACTTGCAAACACATCTGGCAACTCCATCTGATCAGCAACCCATTTCTAAAGTTGTAGACCTATTTTTCATCCATTCCCATCCATCCTTCTTTCCATCCCTTCCATTATTTTCCATTCCATGAAGTTGTGCAATCATGACTTCATTTCCATCATGGAACTCACATTTATAACAACATCAATGTTTCCCACCTCCAACATGTTTTTTAAATCCTCCAAATCAACATTTTGAACAAATTCAAGATCAGCATGCATACCCATATGAACAGTAATGCCAAAATCAGTTTTGCTATGGAGCTTTCCAAGAGCAAGAGTATGC
This sequence comes from Taxus chinensis, assembly GCA_019776745.2. Classification (NCBI taxonomy): domain Eukaryota; kingdom Viridiplantae; phylum Streptophyta; class Pinopsida; order Cupressales; family Taxaceae; genus Taxus; species Taxus chinensis. The sequence goes on along the minus strand of CM034155.1, from coordinate 414,175,885 downwards.
ATATAATGAAGACAATCAGATGCAAGATGCTGGTTTGTTGGAGAAAATCCAAGAAATAGAGGTAAAGATGGTGCAGTCCAGAGCAGCAGCTCAAATGAAAGCATTTGGAATTGGTTGTGGAGCACCCTGTCCATGGGTGGGACCTTTTCCAAGGCACTTCAGCCCTCAGGAGAAGCTGGACTTCATGATGAAGATGTTGCCCCAACTTGCACAATGGACAGCAGAAATAGAGGCCTATACACTTCTTGTGGAGCAACCTTGTCAATGGGTAAGTTCTACACCATCATCTGATCTTTTTCTGCCCATTACTCAAGCAACACGTTCTCATTTTGAATTGCAAATTTTAAATTCTCCATCTACTGTCCCAAATGTTGATCCCATGTCTCCACCTCTCAGTCTTCCACCACACCTCAATTCTTCTTTCTTTTTTCCTTCCAAACAGTCATCCCCTCCACAAGAGCTAACAGAAATACCCCCTCCTCCAAAGAAACAAGAGTTTCTACCTCCACCACCACGAAAAATTGCCAAATAAATTGAGTTACAGCCCATCCCTCCTCTTGCATTCCCAATTCCATGTGGGGAAGAAGAAATTGCAAAAATTAGTCATCAAGGACAGCAAGAGGAAGAGCCAAGAAGAAAAGAAATGACAGACAACTTGAAGGTTTGGCCTGCCAAATTTGGGATGAAAAAGATCCCCTTGATCGTTAAACCTACAGAAGAGGATAAGGTTGAACAAATGGTGGTCAGGACTGATTTTGTTGCAGCAAAAGAAGAAGATCTTGTAGTCCCAACTCGTCCTCTAGAGTAGCAAATTGAAGAGTTTGAATTAACAAACTTCATGCTGGAGGAAGAGTTCAATCAAGAGAAAGATTTTCTTCAAGCATTGGAGAAAGGAGAAGCTTCTCCAGATCCAAAAGAAGAGGAGAAAAATCTAGCTGTGGAGGAGAAAAGTGCAGATCCAAGGTCTTTGAGCACAAAGTAGGCTACAGGAGAACCTTCAGTTCTTCTTTCTACTTCACCTCTCTCAAGTTCTAGTACTGAAGAGGAGTTTTATCTCTCAAACTCAATGTTGGAGGGTGAAAGAAACCATGGTGGTCAAGTTACAGATCAAGAGGACACCATGGAAGAAGTTGAACATTTACAGCAGAACAGTAATGAGGCAGTTTACCTGTCTAATTTGGAGGACTGTTTTGATGAAGAAGAACCGGTTGAGTTTCCACTATTCTCTCTTTCATCATCCACATTCCAAAAACTTGAGTCTGCTGTCATGAAGGAGAACATTCATTTGCAGCAGCCTGCATCTTATAGCAGCTCTTTGGAATCAAGATTGGAAGATTTTAATCTTTCATGTTCTCCATTGGAGGAAGAGAAAGGACAGAGGAATTTCACCATTTCTTCCACACCATCCATTTAGTAGGGTCTACAATAAGACTCCATTTTTGGAGTTGAGAATCAGAGCTATGGGCATATCAAACGGATTAGACCTTGCCCAATCAGGTATTTGGCTTCATTGGAGCCAAAGGAGAAGTCACAACCAGTCATGCTTGCTTCTGAGCATGAGGGTGAGCTACAAAGTACCAAGGATCAGCTGTCATGCCTCTTTAGTCCAAATGCATAGCAACTAAAAGAGGTATTGAATTTAGCTTCAGCTGATACCTTGATGATTTGGGTGGAAGACCAGCTTCTTGTTGATTTTCCACTCATCCTAACAGCCATGATCTGCTTCCAATTAGAGTAAAGTAGGTAGGTTTTCTTTCAGTAGAAGAAGTGCTTGTGCACACTCTGCATGTTTCATTTGGAGCATGTATGATTTTCAGTTCTGTACATAGTTTTTGTGGTGCTGGTTTTGCTCTTGCACATTTCATTCTAGTGGCATTTTGGTGAGAACAACTCCATGTCCGGTGGGTTTTAAGTGGTTCAGAGGGAAGTTTTCAAAGTTCAGATAAGTTTACAGGCTACAGCTCATGACTCCATGCCCAATGGATTACTTTAGGCTACTGATCATTCATCTAGCAGGAAGATGACCTCGTTGAGTCATCAAAACTGTTATCCAAAATTCACCCCCGCAGGGTAATTTTGATAACATGCATCAGAATATTCAAGTCCTGAGCAAATAGATTGATTCAGGGCCCAAAATCATGTTTTTTGGGGTCCCTCGGCTTCTCCCAAACTCTCCCATCCAAGAAGGAATCCCAACAGGTTGAGAAAATGGAAGAAATGCAGAAAACTAAGCTTGGGGCAGAAAAAATCATGAACATCAGCTAAGTACTAGTCCAGGCGGTCCTTGGGACAGTTGGGACGTCAGGGCGTGAACCGGATGAAAATCCTCCAGGAGGTCCGTGCAGCAAAGCGACATCCGGGCCATGGGGACGTGTGGGACGTGAAAGGGCGAACCGGCTGAAGGTGAAAAAATTGACTAACTGTTGTGCAGATAAGGCTGGGACATCTAGGCCATGAGGACATGAAGGATGCGAAAAGGTGAAGTGGCCAAGAGCAAAGGCAGCCCATTTCGGGTAGTTCTGAAGAATTTGTCGCAGACAGTCCGGGACAGTTGGAACAAAGACACGCGAAGGACGCGAACCGCCCGGATCGGCCGAAACAGGGAACTTTCATTTGGGACATCTAGGCCAAAAGTACGCATGGGACGCGGAGAGCCGAAAGATCCAAGAGCCAATAGAAATGTTCCATGTGTCTTCACTGCAAAGAGGAACAAGAAATCCCGAATCAAGCGGATCGGATAAATTTGTCCCAGACGGTTTGGGGCAGCCGAGCCAAAGGGACGCGAGGAACGCGAAAAGTTGGGAGGCCCACGGATAAATCAAGAAATGCCACGTGTCCTAAGGAGCAAGGAAGTGCAGAGCCAGGGAAAGACTTAGAAAAATTTCACAAAAGTCTTGGGCCAAAAGGTTAAAAGACAAAGATTACCCCGCGACCCGTCCTCCAACCAGATCATGCCACGCGTCCCAAATGGCGGGGGTGCGGGGAAAAAATGGAAATTTTTCCAAAAGTTATAAAAATGTAAAAATTTTAAAGGGAAATCCACTGGAGGCAGAGGAGAGAGAATTGCATGGCCAATCAGTGTCTGACACGTGTCATCCAAGTGGCAGAGTGCGGGAAAAATTTCAAAATCCGTTTTGGCCTGTTTTGTGCCCTAAATTTTTAGACCCCCATATCTTTTGATCCAGAGCTCGGATTTGCACGTTCTTTATATCATTGGAAAGCTTATGAAATTCTGTACACGATTCCATGGTCAATCTCTGATGTTGGTTCAGTTTGGAGAGAGAAAAATTGAAAGATGTCTCTGGCGCGTGGTCATGGCTAGAAGTGACGTTTAAACAACCAATTTCAATGAAGAATGGGTCGCATTCTTCTCCGGCATAGCCAAAAATGAGAGGGTATGGGTTTTTAAGGTCCTGCATGCTGATTTAATGCATTTGCAGTCAATGAGGAATGGCCTCCCACGTTTTTGTATGTTTTCTCTCTCATGGGCTCGACCCATGCAATGTAAAAGCCATATTTGGCTCATTTTGGAGAGGATTACAAGTTGTTCATCTTTTTTTCTCTGCCCTCCCTTATTTTCTTCTCTAGGGTTGAAAATGGAGTTCGAACCTCCTCCCTTGCTCTGTAATGGCGGTTTTGCCTTTTACTATTGATATGATGTTCTGTGTAAACTTCTGAAGCAACAAAAACGTGTTTTGTGATGCATCTGTCCATCCTTGCTCGTTTTTTGCTTGTTCTCTTCTTGCCTCTCTTCATTGCAGGTCTGGAGCTGTGTTCATGGAGTTTTGGGACATCTTTTGTGTGAAATCTATCCTTGGTCCTGTGATGCATCTGTCCATCCTTCCCATTGCTCACCTCTCTTTGTTCCATGGTAGTTTTGATAGATGTTCAACATTCTCCTTCTCTGGTGTATCACCGTTTTAGTGTAGGCTTTTTCTGTTTTTCCCTTTTCTCTCTCTCTCTCTCTGTGTCTCCTTGGCATGGTTAGATTAGGATTATATTAGTTTTCCTGCACTGGAATAGTTTGTGGCAGGTAGTTTAGGAGCAGGAACCAACCTTCTCTGGAGAATCCTTTCTCATCTTTACAAGTCCCACACTTGGAGAAAGGATTCCATGTTGTGCAATCACACTGGATGCTAGAGTGATCAACCTAGAAGCCTGATCAACATCCAGGGGTGCTGTGATTTTGCACTAACACTAACCAAAAAATAAATAAAACAACACATTCAAACATTCAACCATTCATGTAGTGCCCACTTCCCTTTGAAACCCTTTTGATACTGATCATGATACTACTGATTATATTAGGGACATGATAATGGACTTTATTATAGTATGATTTTATATGTTATATCATGGATTATTGTTGACTTGATTCATTTATGATGCATGATGATTATTAGAGACATTTTAATTATTGATGTTGATATACTATTTGACATGGTTATACTATGGATGTTGTTCGGACATGTGATATTTGGATATTGTGAGTAGACCTAGAAATGGAAATTATTTGATGATGATATAGTTGTTGAGTAAAATTACAAATGATCTTGTTGGTTGATCGGATATTGCTGTTCTCCATATATCTAGATGATTTTAGAATTTTTTTTATATGATTTTAGATGTTCTGATATGGCCATGAGGTTGAAGGAGGTATTCATGTTTTGCAAGTTAAAATATCAAAACAAACATTGGAGGATTGAAGACCAACAACATTGAAATTCTAGAGGAATTCAACAAGGTCACCATGGCAACTAGTAGTTTAGCGATTCCATGGTGGGCTCCCTTTAAAATGTGACCAAGGGGTTATGTTTTATTTTATTTATGGTTCAATTTCTTATGTTGCATGTGTTTATTTTGTGTGCATTACCCTTTCTTATTCCATTAAATGGACGGTAATGGTGAGTCAATCATTTGTTATTTAAGTACTTAAAATATGTCATAAAAAGTAATTAATAAGAGTTGTTGCCTTAAATTGGAGTGTTGGGATAATTAAAGGAGAGATTTTTTTGGTAGCAAAGCTCTACCAAAATTGATTTGTGAAGCCAGTGTGTTGTAGGCCCTTGTAGTGGACTCCTTGCATGGTGATCGAAACCCTTATCTTGTAATAGATTGAACTGTGCATATCATGAAGCAATAAAATACCAGTTTGTGGATGTATCTTCCCCTGCTGTGTTTTATTGCATTCTTCTTGCCCCTTTGATCTTTCTATAAGAATATTGTGTCTATTTATTATGTTCTTACAGGGATTCATTATCATTGTGTATGCTTGGAATATGGTTGTGAATGCATTTTGCTAGATTATGGTGAACTGTCATCACCTCTTCTAGTGTGCTCTTTGCCTCTGTATTTCACACATTTGGAGACTACTCTCACACCCTCCTTTTCTGGTGTATCACCGCTTTAGTGTAGGTTTTCATTTTATGCATTCTCTCTCCCTGGTCCCTTGAAAATTTAGATTAGAATAGTTAGCTTATCCTGCATTAGAGTAGATTGTGGCAGGTAGTTTAGGAGCAAGAACCAGCTTTCTCTGGAGGTCTATCTCAAGTAGCAAGTCCCACAACTTGGAGGTAGTACCCATGTTATCCAATCACACCGTGAGTTCAAGTATATGCACTTGTATAAACACAAGGGTGTTGTGATTCGGTGATAACACTTTCTATTGACATGAGTTAGATCACATATTTTATTGCATTGTGGTTGGGGCTTGAGTGCCAATGAATAAGGAAAAATTCTCCTTTTCATTGGATGTCTTGGTTCAATGGAGAGTGTTTCCTTTTCCCTGTTCTTGTGGTGATCAAATTAGAAGAATTTGGAATCTTCATGCTACTCTTTTGAAGCTGAGAAAATGATAGTTTGATAGTTCCTTGTGAAATTAAACCATATTGTAACCGTTCCCACTTGAAGTGGATGAACTTGTAAATGTTTGTAATGGAATGATATTGTGTATATTTGAAAGTTGTATATTATAATGTGAAAGAGATAAACTTTGTTTTCTGTATTTCAAGGAATGTGAAAGAATTGTATTCTATATGAGGAATTTGAGGAATTAAAGAAAAGTTGTAAATTTGTATTTGAAATCAATAAAGGATTGCGCTACCTTGCTTAAATTGCATCATTGTATTGAATTTGATCATCTAAATGTGAGTTGTAATATTTTTTGAAAAAAATAAATGTGTATGAAGTGTAATACTCTGTCTTTTGAAATATGTAAAATTTGGAAATCAGAGATGTATTTTAGCTTTTGAATATTTGAATTGAATGAACTAAATGTATTCGATTATAATTGGAATGAATTCTAATACTTGGAATATGAAAATGGCAAATAGATCCTATAAGATTTTATCTCTATTTTGTATTTTCAAACTAGCAAATGCTTTATCCAAAAATGCACAGTTTGAACCTACAACAATGAAATAAAAAATTAAATGATTAAATTGAAGTATTATGCCCTAAACAAATTCAATTGGACAAAAATACTTAAGGATTTTTTTAGAAAACTTAACAAAATCGGGTTCAAACTGTTTTGCTGTTGTTTTATTGTCAAAGTTATTTTTTTATTGGGAGTCAATAAAATAAACTTACCTACAAAATCCATACTAAATCCATCTAAGAGTAGTTTTTCCATGTCTAATTGACATGTTGAGAGAGGAAGAAGGACAATTGATTAAAATTTCACCAGTTAAAATCTACTAGCTTGCCTTTTAAATGTCTGTAGATCATTTTCTTGAAATAAACTCCTTAAAATTTATCAAAATAATAATTTAATGATTTATGTGTAAAGAGGACATCGAGATATTTCCAGAAAGTCTTCGTTTTCCCAAAATTAAGCTCTCTATCAAACCTTTCTGCCATCTAAATTTTTTCTTCATTTGCCATCAAAAAAGTAACTCCAACTATAAAAAAAACAAATTTGGGAAAAATATTCTTGGAGGACCCGCGTGCCCAAATTTTCCCTTAGCACTTTTGGTCAAAAAATGCCAAAGGAATGAATTCCCCCATCACTCCAATAACCCCTAGGCCTTTATTTTTTGTCAAAAAAATCACCTAAGTCAAAAAAAAAAAATTGAAAAATTTCCCCCGTGGACCTGCCACCCCGCTTTTGCCCTTTGGTTGTCTTTCGCAGGTCCACAACATTAAACATAGCCTTTAAATTTTTTTAGGAATTTTTTTCTAATTTTATCTTCCTTACCGCTAGCCCACGGCTAATCAGAGGTTGCCACATGGCACTATGAGGCATTGGAAGAGGAGCGGATCCCTTTTTAACTTAGCACTTTGGAAAATTTTGTGGAAATTTTTCTGAGTTTCCTTTGTCTCCTCACCAGCCTGCAACCAGAGCTCAAAAAATGGCACCTTGGGCATTGGTGGAGGCATAGACCATTTTGATCCTTAGCACTTTTCATCTGAAAACACCTAATGTCTTAAATCACTTCGACGGCCTGATTTTCTGTTGGGGTGTTGTAAAGCCGACATGCATCCTCTTCGGGATCGCGGGTGTACGGAGGTGAATCACGCTTTTTCCTTGAAGAAGGAAAAAATTACAAATTTTCTCCCCACTCTGTTGGCCTGCACATGGGAAAGTTTTCTTCCCTAGGCCCACAGGCCCATTCTTGGGAAAAATTTCCTCTCAAGGTCCGTCGGCCAATAACTTGAGAAATATGAGGAGTTAGAATGACTTATTTATATCATTGGAAAGGTGATGAAATTTCTGATCCAATGGAAATGTTTTAGGGACGATTTGAGAGATTTAATTTTGATAAAAATCAAGTTGAAGCTTTTAAACTAGTTAGAGAGTGGTGTGGTGTGAAATTACCCTCTTAACCTAATTAAACTTTCTAACCATAAATTTTGACCTTCCGACCTTTAATAATTGTTAATAAAGAAAAAAAATGATCTAGTAAATTAGTACTTATCTGGAACCTTGTTTATGAAATTTTTTGTCTTGTAACCTCGTTGAAGACAATTTTAAACAAAAAAAAGTATTCCATAATTTTCCTATCTAATCCTAGGTTGTTCCTTGGGTCTCAAGTGGGTTGTTTTTGAGGGCGTTACACTTGGTATCAGAGCAGTGGTTCAAAATATTGGGCCATTGGGCACACTAGAAAACTTGAGACATTAACCTTAAACCACACACACTTTTAAATCTAGAAAGCAACTCAGTTTAGAAATCATATAGTTTAGTAAACATGAAAACTGAATAAAACTTAGATAGATGAACTAATTCTCACCTTGGTCTATGTAGAAGGCACAGATGGGACGAGGGGTCTTTTCACATAGACATAGACCTACCACCACCAGATCATGTTATAGCAGCCATCTTACCATAGATTTTTTAGAATCTTCAGGATGTTAATGTCATTGTACACAGAGGATCAGTAGGAGGACATGCAGTCAGACATGATAGAGTCACTTCTATTGAGGGTCATGTATCTCCTTGACCCAACGTGGAGCATGGAGGAGAGAAATTCCATGTAGAGTCATCCACAGTAGAGTCACAAAAGAGGGGACAAGGTGACCGAGTTTTAGGACATAGAGAGAGGTCTCAGAGCCCTAGGATTAGGGATGAGCATACAGAGAGGCCTAGAGGTTTTCAGACCATTGTTGCAAATCTTATCAGGGAGATCCTTAAGCTTCATCCATCACATTATTTTTATGACATAGGTGGATTTCAGGTAGAGGCCTAGTTAGTGAGCTTGAGAGGGTGCTCTATGCTTTGTCCTTGTTCTAGCAACACAAAATCTTGTGGTACGATCTATCTACTGAGGGATAGAGCTGGTGTCTGGTGGCAGACAAAGGAGAAAAAGATCCATGTTGATTCTAAGAAAGTTACCTGGGATCACTTTGAGGAGTGTTTGAGGAGAAAATAAGTTTCACATAGGTTTATACAATAGCAAATAGATGAGTTTCATGACCTCCAACAGGTATCTCTTACAATGGATAAGTATGAGAGTAGATTTATGGATCTACTCCAGCATGTTTATTACATGTAGGATGAGTAGGATGAGTATGTTTATTACATGTAGGATTAGTAGATACTAGAGGTTTCGTGTGGATCCATTGTCCATAGAAATTAGTTAAGGCCATCAAGAAGGCTTATATAGTAGAGGAGACTTGAGGAAAGACCCAGTAGTCTATAGAATGAGTCTGGAGCCACATATAGCAGATGTAGGACAACAAATCGATAGGGTTAGTACCTCTTCCTAGTGGTGGATAGGGTTCTACACAGTCATCTTTTAGACCATAGTAGTAGCAGTCCCACCCACCTTATAAACCTCCACAGAGGTTTGATGCAGAGAGAGGTCAGAGTATGGGGCCTCCTCCAAGGGGTCCCATCAAGACACAGGGTGCCTAGAGAGCTCACTTAGTAGGATCTCACCAACAAATACCTCAGTAGACCGTATCCGGATCGTCAGGATCCACACCACAGACCTCTAGAGTACCAGATGGACCTACTACATAGGGGAGAAGATCAAACCATTTTTATGGTTGTGGTGTTACTTGAAATTTTTGGAGATACTACCCACATAACCCTAATAACATGGGTAAGACATAGATCTCAGAGCCTACTGTTGGTGATGTGGGGCATAGTCATAATATGTATGCAGTGGTTAAGAACCACCAGGAAGAGAATTAGAGCATAGTTATTGAGACTACAGGTAGCATTGGTATCATTCCTACCTCTATTTTGTTTTATTCTGGTTCTTCTGATTCTTTCATTGCACCATCTTTAGTAGAGAGATATAGGCTGGTGGTAGTTAGGTAGGGTCTTAGTTGGGACATTGAGATGGATTCAGGAGCTAAGATCTCTATAAAATCCTTAGTCAAAGAGTGTGTAGTGGATTTTGGACATGTTATCCAATTTCACCCCCCCAGGGTTGAATTGATAACATACATCAGGATTCTCAAGTCCCAGGAAAATTGATTGATCCAGGGCAAAAATCATGTTTCTAGGGTCCCTTCAGAATTTTTTCTAACTTCCCTATCCAGGTCAAAAAGAATGAGCTCTGAGAAAATGTGAAAAAAAATTTGCAGAAGGCAAGAAGATTGATCCAGGAAAAATCGTGAAAATTGGCTAAGTCCTGCTCAAGGTCGCCTTTGGGACAATTGGAACGAATGTACGCGAAGGACCCAAACTGGCCAGTTTGGTCAGAACGGGGAATTATAGCACCGGAATAGTCAGACCAGAAGGACGCGTGAGATGTGGAAAGCTGGTTCAGCCGAAAGATAAGAAAATCGACTAACAACTTGGTACATTCGGACCGCAAGGATGCGAATCGGCCGGATCGGGCGAACCGGAAGAATTTTTCCCGCGAAGCACTGGGACATTTGGGACATCTAGGCGCGGATCGACCGAAAAGCCTCCAGGCGGCCCATGAAGCAAAGGGACATCTGGGACAGAAGTACGCGGCGGGCATGAGAAGCCGATCCAGCCGAAAGAGGAAGAAAATAACTAACTGCTGAGTGGGACAGTTCGGACAAAGGGACGCATGGGACGCGGATAGCCAAAAAGCTGAGAGCCAATCAAATTGTGCCACGTGTCATCGGCAGATAAGGGACAAGGAAGCCCATTTCGGGTAGATCAAAGGTTTCTGTCCCAAACAACATTGGGACATCTGGGACAAAAAGACGCGAAGTGAACGCGGAAAGATGCTGACAGACCCGTGGACCAATCTAGGAGATGACACGTGTCACAAGGGAAAAGTCCAAAAGTTAAAGGGGCAAGGTTTGAAGCGTTGGCCCGAGCCAATAGGAATGGGACATGTGTCCAATGGAGCAGGGAAGTGCAGAGTTTGGGGAGGACTTAGAAATTTTTTAAAAAGTCTTGGGCCCAAGGTTTAAAAGACAAGGTTGACCCCGTGCCCTGTCCTCCAACCAGATCATGCCACGTGTCGTACAAGTGGTGGAGGAAGCAGAAAAAAGTGGAAAATGTTCCAAAATCATCAAAAAGGTCAAAATTCAAAGGGAAAGCCCACGGGTGAGGTGGAGGAGAGGGAATCACGTTCAGCGAATCAGATGCCTACCACGTGTCGTCCAGGTGGCGAAGTGCGTGGGAAGAATATTTTAAAACCTTTCTTCGCCTATTTTGTGCCCTAAATCTTCAGACCTCGACATATCTTTCGATCCAGAGCTTGGATTCGCACGTTCTTGATATCAACGGAAAGCTTGTGAGATGCTCTACATGACTCCGGGGTCAATCTTGACATTTTAGTGCAGTCTAGAGAGAGGAAAATTTAGAAACATCTCTGGCGTGTAGTAATGGCCGGAAGCGACGTTTCAACAACCAATTTAATGCGCATGGGTCGCATTCTTCTTCAGCACGGCCAGAAGTGACATTTCAGCGACCAAATTTAATGCAGAATGGGTCGCATTCTCCTCCAAATCAGTCAAAGATGGCATAGGGTATGGGTTGGTAAGGTATCCTGCATGCCATTTTAATGCATCTACAGTCAATGAGGAATAGGCTTACACGTTTTCCCACGTTTTTTGTCCCCTGGGCTCGACCCATGTAATGTAAAAAGCCAGATTTGGGTCATTAAAAAATTACAGGTGGTTCGTCTTTTCTGCTCGGGCCTCCCTTCATTTTCTTCTCTAGGGTTGAAAATTGAGTTTGAACCTCCTCCCTACTCTGTAATGGCGTTTTTTCCTTTTACTAATGAAATGATGTTCTGTGTAAACTTATGAAGCAACAAAAACGTGTTTCATGATGCATTTGTCCATCCTTACTCGTCTTTTGTTTTTTCTCTTCTTGCCTTTCTTCATTGTAGGTATTTGTGCATATTCTAATGTTCATCACAGGTCTGGAGCTCTGTTCATGGAGTTTTGGGACATTTTCTGTGTGAAATCTATCCTTGGGTTTATGATGCTTCTGTCCATCCTTCCCATTGCTCACCTCTCTTTGTTCCATGGCAGTTTTGATAGATGTTCAACGTTCTCCTTCTCTGGTGTATCACCGTTTTAGTGTAGGCTTTTGTTGTTTTTCCCTTCTCTCTCTCTCTCTGTCTCCTTGGCATGGTTAGATTAGGATTAGATTAGCTTGCCTGCACTGGAATAGCTTGTGGCAGGTAGTTTAGGAGCAGGAACTAGCCTTCTCTAGAGATTCCTCTCTCAGTTTCACAAGTCCCACGCTTGGAGAGAGGTTTCCATGTTGTGCAATCACACTGGATGCCTGAGTGATCAGCCTAGAAGCCTGATCTGCATCTAGGGGTGCTGTGAGTCTGCACTCAATAGTTTTGGCATGCCCGGTGGGAGCTTAGAGGTCTTTCACTTCATCTTTTGCAGGTTGGTGTGTTCCTGTGAAGATTTCAGCCTTTGGAGGCACTTATAAACACATCTGGAGACTCCATCTGATCAATAACTCATTCTCTGAGTTGCAGACCTGTTTTCCATCCATTCCCATTCATACTTCTTTCCATCTCTTTCATTATTTCCCATTCCATGAGGTTGTGCAATCATGACTTCATTTCCATCATGGAATTCACATCATCAACAGTAGTATATTCCACCTCCAACATGTTTTAGAAATCCTCCAAATCAGCATTTTGAACAAATTCAAGATCACTATGCATACCCATTTGAGCAGCAGTGCCAAGGTCAGTTTTGATACGAAGCACATCCAAGAGCAAGGGTATGCATGGTTATGAAGACCACCAGATGCAAGATGCTGGTCTGTTGGAGAAAATCCAAAAGATGGAGGCAAAGATGGTGCAGTCCAAAGCAACAACTCAGAAGAGAGCTTTCAGAATTTGTTGCAGGACTCCTTGTCCATGGGGAGGGCCTTTTCCAATACACTTCATCCCTCAAGAGAAGCTGGACTTCATGATGACATGATGCTGCCCCATTGCTTGCACAATGGACAGCAGAAATAGAGGCCTATGACATTCGAGTGTTGAACAACCTTGTCAATGGGTAAGTTCTACGCCTATCATCATGCCTTTCTTCTCTTCCTCATTACTCAAGCTAGCATCATCTCATTTGGACTGTGCAAATTTTAAACTCTCCATCTGTTGTCCCAAATGTTGAATCCCACGTCTCCACCTCTCACTCTTCCATCTCATCTTGATTCTTCTTTCCTTTTCCCTTCCAAACAGTCATCCCCTCCACAAGAGCTAACAAGAAATCCCCCCTCCTCTAAAGAAACAAGAGGTTTCACTGCCTCCACCACCACAAAAAATCGTAAAATCAGTTGAGTTTCAATCCATTCCTCCTTTTACATTCCCAATTCCATGTGGGGAAGAAGAAATTGAAAATCATCATGTCAGTCAAGGAAAACAACAGCAAGAAGAGAAGATCCAGGACAAAGAAGAAGAATGATTCAAGAGTCATAGTAGAGTTTGGGCTCGTAGAGTTTTGAATTGACAAAGATTCCTTTGCTGGTAAAGACCTACCGAAAAGGCTGGAGGTTGGAGAACAAACGGTGGTCAAGCACTGATTTTGTGGCAGCAGAAGAAGAGTAAAAGGAAGAAAGCTCCGAAGAAGATCTTGCAGCCCCAACTTGTCCTCTAGAGCAGCAGATTGAAGAGTTTGACTTAAAAAACTTCATGCTGGAGGAAGAGTTCATATCAAGAGCAAGATTGTCCTTCGAGAACATTGGAGGAGGGAGAAGCTGCTCCAAAGGCAAAAGAAGAGGAGCAAATCCTAGTTGTGGAGGAGAAAAGTACAGATCCAAGGGCTTTGAGCACAAAGCAGGCTATAGGAGAACCTTCAGTTCTTCTTTCTACTTCATCCCTCCCAGGTTCTAGTACTGAAGAAGAGTTTGATCTCTTAAACTCAATGTTGGAGAGGGAAGGAAACCATGGTGATCAAGTTACAGATCAAGAGGACACCATGGAGGAAGTTGAACATTTGCAGCAGGAAAGCCATGAGGTAGTTTATCTGTCAGTTTTCGAGGACTATTTTGATGGAGAAGAACCGGTTGAGTTTTCACCATTCTCTCTTTCATCATCTTCACATTCAAAACACCAGAGCCTGTCTGTCATGGAGGAGAACGTTCATTTACAGCAGCCTACATCTTATAGCAGCTCTTTAGAACCAAGATTGGAAGATTTAAGTCTTCCATGTTCTTCATTGGAGGAAGAGAAAGGACAGAAGAATTCCACCATTTCTTCCACGTCATCCATTCAAGAGGGTCTACAAGAGAACTCCATGTTTGGAGTTGAAAATCAGAGCTATGGGCATATCAAAAGGATTAGACCTTACCCAATCAGGCATTTGGCTTCATTGGAGCCAAAGGAGAAGCCACAACCGGTCATGCTTGCTTCTGAGCATGAGGGTGAGTTACAGAGTACCAAGGATTGGCTGTCATACCTTTTCAATCCAAATACAGAGCAACTAAAAGAGGTATTGGATTTGTTTTCAGCTGACACCTTGATGATTTGGGTGGAAGACTAACTTCTCGTTGATTTCCCACTCATCCAAATAGCCGTGATCAGCTGCCAAATCGATTGCATGGCTGCCACATTTTGAAGAAAGGGAAGCTATTTCTGCACAACCAGTTGCAGGGTTTGTTTAGCTTGCCTTTGCTTCTAGTTAGAGTAGAGTAGGTAGGTTGGCTTTCAGCAAAAGAAGTGCTTATGTGCACACTCTGCATGTTCCATTTGGAGAATGTATGATTTTCAGTTCTGTACATAGTTTTTGGTGTTGCTGGTTTTTCTCTGGCACAGTTCATTTCAGTGGCTTTTTGGTGAGGTCAATTCCAGGTTCAATGGGATTTCAAGTGGATCAGAGGGAGGTTTTCAAAGTTTAGATCAGTTTTCAGGTTACAACTCATGACTCCATGCCTAATGGATCGCAAAAAAAGGGCAACTGGTCTTTTCATCTAGCAGGCAGATGACCCCGCTGAGTCGCCAAATTGTTATCCAATTTCACCCCCCAGGGTTGAATTGATAGTGTACATCAGGATTCTCAAGTCCCAGGAAAATTGATTGATCTAGGGAAAAAATCATGTTTCTAGGGTCCCTTCAAAAAAAATTCTAACTTCCCTGTCCAGGTCGAAAAGAACGAGCTTTCACAAAATGTGAAAAAAAAGTTGCAGAAGGCAAGAAGATTGATCCAGGAAAAATCGTGAAAATTGGCTAAGTCCTGCTCAAGGTCGCCTTTGGGACAATTGGAACGAATGTACGCGAAGGACCCAAACTGGCCGGTTCGGCCGGAACGGGGAATTGTAGCACCAGAACAGTCGGACCAGAAGGACGCATGGGACGCGGAAAGCCAGTTCAGCCGAAAGAGAAGAAAATCGACTAACAGCTTGGTACATTCGGACCGCAAGGACGTAAATCGGCCGGATCGGGCGAACCAGAAGAATTTGTCCTGCGAAGCACTTGGACATTTGGGACATCTAGGTGCGGATCAGACGAAAAGCCTCCAGGTGGCCCGTGAAGCAAAGGGACATCTGGGACAGAAGTACGCGGCGGGCACGAGATGGTGATCCGGCCGAAATACGAAGTAAATGACTAACTGCTGACCGGAACAGTTGGGACAAAGGGACGCGTGGGACGCGGATAGCCGAAAAGGCCGAGAGCCAATCAGATTGTGCCATGTGTCATCGGCAGATAAGGGACAAGGAAGCCCATTTCAGGTGCAGATCGAGAGGTATCTGTCCCAAACAGGCACTAGGGACGTCTGGGACAAAAGGATGCGGTGAACGACGCGAAAGAGCTGGCAATAGACCCGTGGACCAATCTAGGAGATGACACGTGTCACAAGGGAAAAGTCCAAAAGTTAAGGGGGCAAGATTTGAAGCGCTGGCCCGAGCCAATAGGAATGGGAGATGTGTCCAATAGAGCAGGGAAGTGCGGAGTTCAGGGAGGACATTAGAAATTTTGCAAAAAGTCTTGGGCCCAAGGTTTAAAAGACAAGGTTGACCCCACGCCCTGTCCTCCAACCAGATCATGCCATGTGTCGTACAAGTGCCGGAGGCAGCGGAAAAAAGTGGAAAATGTTCCAAAATCATCAAAAAGGTCAAAATTCAATAGGGAAAGCCTGTGGGTGAGGTGGAGGAGAGGGAATTTTTTACGTGACCAATCAAAGCCTGCCACGTGTCGTCTAGATGGCAGAAGCGTGGGAAGAATATTTTAAAATCCTGTTCTTCACCTGTTTTGTGCCCTAAATATTCAGACCTCGACATATCTTTCGATCCAGAGCTCGGATTTGCACGTTCTTTATATCAATGGAAAGCTTGTGAGATGCTCTACATGATTCTAGGGTCAATCTTGCATTTTAGTGTAGTCTAGAGAGAGAAAATTCAGAAATGTGTCTGGCGTGTATTAATGGCCAGAAGCGACGTTTCAACAACCAGTTTAATGCACACGGGTCGCATTCTTCTTCAGCACGGCCAGAAGTGACATTTTAGCAACCAAATTTAATGTAGAATGGGTCACATTCTCCTCCAAATCGGTCAAAGATGGCAGGGTATGGGTTGGTAAGGTATCCCATGTCATTTTAATGCATCTGCAGTCAATGAGGAATAGGCTTACATGTTTTCCCATGTTTCTGTCCCCTGGGCTCGACCCATGCAATGTAAAAAGCTAGATTTGGCTCATTAAAAAATTACAGGTGGTTCATCTTTTCTGCTCGGGCCTCCCTTCATTTTCTTCTCTAGGGTTGAAAATGGAGTTCGAACCTCCTTCGTGCTCTGTAATGGCGTTTTTTTCCTTTTACTAATGAAATGATGTTCTGTGCAAACTTCTGAAGCAACAAAAACATGTTTCGTGATGCATCTGTCCATCCTTGCTCGTCTTTTGTTTTTTCTCTTCTTGCCTCTCTTCATTGCAGGTATTTGTGCATATTCTAATGTTCATCACAGGTCTGGAGCTGTGTTCATGGAGTTTTGGGACATTTTCTGTGTGAAATCTATCCTTGGGTTTGTGATGCTTCTGTCCATCCTTCCCATTGCTCACCTCTCTTTGTTCCATGGCAGTTTTGATAGATGTTCAACATTCTCCTTCTCTGGTGTATCACCGTTTTAGTGTAGGCTTTTGCTGTTTTTCCCTTCTCTCTCTCTCTCTGTCTCCTTGGCATGGTTAGATTAGGATTAGATTAGCTTGCCTGCACTGTAATAGCTCGTGCCAGGTAGTTTAGGAGCAGGAACCAGCCTTCTTTGGAGATTCCTCTCTTAGTTTCACAGGTCCCACACCTGGAGAAAGGATTCAATGTTGTGCAATCACACTGGATGCCTGAGTGATGAACCTAGAATCCTGATCTGCATCTACGGGTGCTGTGATTTTGCACTTACAGGACCTTTCACCACTACCTCAGATGTATGTATTCTTCCTTTGGGCTCATATGGAGTCATCTTTGGTATGGATTGGTTATCTGCACACAGAGAAAGGATGGATTATTACTACAAGATTATATCTTTTACAGATGATTTGGGTTCTGAGTCAGTGATTTCAGGGGTTAGGAGACCCATTTGTATTCACACCGTCTCCACTATGTAGCTTAAGCGGTGTGTGTGATGGGGTTGTCAGATGTTTACTATCACAGTTACTGATAGATTAGAGGATGGGTCTTGTGGACCATTACTAGCTGATCATCTTGTTAGTACCCAAATTTAACCTTATTCAAAGGTTGAGCAACATCACTCGTTTGACAGGACCCTCAGAGGTAGATAGATAATCATGTACGTCATTTTGTAGCCAGGGAAGAAATCTATCCAACTTGTTAGCACCGATGTTTTGAAAGGAGTGGGTACCACCTTAAAAGGATGTGATCTGATTGTAACTATTATAGGTTGTAGCTTTCAACCAAGGTAAGATAACCTATTTTGTAACCTTTGTTTTTTGAAGAACAATGATAAATCCTTATTTTGCATAAATTTTATAGAGAAGACATTGGGAAAATATGGTCAACACACCAGATCTCACTCTCACGAGTTGTCACTTCCAAATCATGGAGATATTTTCACAACAAGGAAAAGGTTACTAAATACATTTGAGACCTTGATTTCTTCTGCATGTTGTGGTAACAAATACTATGCATTTTTAGGCACACAGGACAAAAAGGGGTAGCGTAGGTAGGACTGGTTGTTTTTGAATGAATTTTTAGTGGGAGGTTGGGTAGGGTGAATTTTATTCACTAGATCCTTAAGGAATCTTACAAAATGGAAGGTTAAACAAAAAGAATGCCACATAATAGCTACAATGTTTATTTAACTGAAATATGTGCTTTAATGGGGACCCAGATTAACAATCTTTCACATAATATTTGAGATTATATCATGAAGAATCGTGTTAGATAATCCAAAAAAGCAACAAAATATGAGTCAAATCATGCCTAAGGTACACCCAAAGGCTTACAGAAAACCTTTGTTAACAGATGAAAGAAAAGTGATTTTAAATCATTTATTCCAATCCCAGATGAAAGATATTCTGAGAAATGAAATTCCAAATGTAACTAAAATGTCACAAGGATTGAGGCTTGTGTTATTGAATCAGATTTTAATACAAGATTGTAACAAAAATAAGAAAAACTACTTGCATACATTCAGAAATAAAACAAACACATATTGCTCAAGACAACACTAAATAACTAAAAATTGATTAAATCTATCATCAGGGGAAATTTTTTGGAACAGTCTTAGAGCTTGTTAATGGTTGTACACTTGCAACCACCTTGACATGATAAGATTTAATACAAAAGAGATATACAAGTTTCTCAAACGGCTTCTCAAAATGATGGGCTCTGTCAAGCTTTTTCTATTAGAAAATTCAGTCCCGGCCCCTAACACTCCAACCTCCAACATTTGTATGAAACAATTGTGGAATTTATAACATTTACAATAGAGCCCCTTCTTCCCCAAAATACAAAAATGTTTAATGCACTAGTGCTCACCAAGATTTTGATCGCGAATCTCATAATCAAATATGTAAAAAATTTCTAGGTGCTCGAGGGAGTAGATCTCATTGAATATCTCCAACAATCAACTCCTTCCTCTAGTAGATCACTCTCTCATAAATTTTCCAACCACTTCTACCCCTAATCTTTCAAATCTGGCTGCTTACGTGCTTGGGAGAATAAAAACAAAAAATCTGATCAAGGACGATACTCAGATCATTTTAATGGTGAAAGATGTCTTCTAGATCTTCCCACCAAACTCAGATATCAAAATTAACTCCCCTCTCTTCTTTGCGTGTAGGAAATACCATGAAATCATGAAGACTCACACTTCCAGGTGTGTTTCAGTAAAATGGGGTGAAAATATGATTTAGCCTCTTAGTTGTCGTTGATTTTTACTTTGAATTTGGGCCATCCACGTGGAAGATTCAAACTTAAAAAAATACTTGAGGGCTTCCTCTTACTTATTACAACTTTCAAAAAATGGAAAAATTTCACATTTTATTCCACATCTCCATCCTCGCGAAATGATCCTGACACGTGTCCTAAGGTGGCCCCCATCAGAACTGCTGCCAAATTCTTTCCATTTCACCTTCCTTTTGGAAAAGGTAAATTTTTTCAAGTTTTCCCCACAGCTCCACCCTTGAAAAATAGGCCCAACATGTGTCCCAATGTGGTTCTAGTAAAACCCTGCTTCCCTTATTTTACTTTTAACTCTTTTCTCCCAAAAGGAAATTTTTCCAAATTTCCCCCAAGATTTCACACCTTTGTCGTTGACTAGAGCAACCTTTGAATTTTCCCTTATTGGGATTACGAGTTATTTTGATAATTTTAGTCATTTTCATGTCAATGGGAAAAAAATAAAAATTTCCCATGATGGTCCACCTCCCCACCCCTTTGACTTTTCAAACTACCATGTGTTACCATGGCGCACCTTGAGATGGTCCCAAAAATTTGATACCTTGAACAAACACAAGTTCACCACGTGTCTTGGCCTAGCAAATTTTGTCTAACTGCTTGAAGCTCAGTGGAAGGTTCCATGTGTTATGCTCTGAGGTAGTCTCCTTTTGCCGTTGAAAAGTCCAAGAAAAATGTAAAGTGAGCAAAGGCCTCCACGCGTTCTCCTCGTGATTATTTAAAATGAAACTCAAGGACCAGTCCCCAAACATGCGTGGTTCCTCCACATGTCCCAGACCTCCCAAAAACCTTTGAAAAATAATAAGTATGGGAAGACCCGGTGGAAGCCTCCATGTGTCTTCATGGCACAATTTCAAAATGGTGCCTAAACTAGAGACCCTGAATGAGCGTGGGCTTGCCACGTGTCCGTATTTTTCCAAACTATACTGGCTATATTAAATTTTGTTTAATTCTGGGAAAAATAGTGGAAACCTCCATGTTTCCTCTCAGTGCTACTCTAAATCCAAACCAAAAAGTACATCTTCAAACGAGCGTCATTCCTCCACGTGGAAAAATTTAAAGTTGAGGTGATTCATAGAAATTTTGAAGTACCCAGTCAAGCCACGTCCAACCAAAAGGTTCCATGTCCCCTGTCGATGCAAGAATGTAATTTTGACTAGGAGAAACACCTGTCAAACTATAAAATACATAAAAACAATCGTTCAAGCTCAAAAATGAAAATTTCTCCAAGGACAAAGAAATTAGAAGTGTTACGGGGCTCAAATATGTTTCTCAGAGATACATCCATTCATTTTTCTTTAATTATTTAGGGCAGAAATGACAAGGAAGACAAATCACGACCATGGAGAATGTAAAATATGGGAGAACTAAAGTTTTTAGAAAAATAGAGAATGAGAAACCCAAATTATAGACTTTTTATAGAGGAAAGAAGAAATAAGGAGAAAACAATGGATCCATAAGTGACCTATGAGCCAAGAACAAATTAAAAATGGAAACAAAGATTACCCAAGCACAACATGGGGAAAAATAAAGTGATAGAGGCCACAAATTGATATATTTTCAAAGGAAATTTGGGGTGAGACTATTTTTAGCACTAACACTGGCTCCAACTTGGGGAAGGGCACTGCGTGTGAGTTCCACAAGAAAAAAAGTAGACCAAGTTCCAAGAATAACCATTGGGAAATGGAGTTATCTTATATAGTAGATAAACAAAGCCACCTCCCAAAAACAAAAATAGAGAAACCAGTAACGGCAGGTTACTGAGGACCAGAACGAAAAAACACAAAAGAAAGGAAACAAACAACAAACTATACACTATACACAAGATTCATTCCTTGACTTAGGGGAATAAATCAATGAAATACTTCAAATAACTAAAATTAACATGCAATTTAAGAAATTCATCATCTAAGTCCTTGAGGAAGAAGGTATGCTCAACTATCCTGATATCAATGGAGTAAGAGCCCATCCATAATGAGTCAAACTTTCCATGCTTGCCCTTATCCTCATGTCTGATATCCCATAGCACCAAAAGATCTCAAAAATTGAAATATCTAGGAGTGACCTTCTTGTCAAATAACTTCTTCAGTTTCTCTGTAAAATTTACATGCCTCTGGTGGGATGCCTTCCTCTCTTCATTAAGCTCAACAGTCTTGTTAATGCTAGCATCATAAGGACCTAGTTCTTGATCTTCTATTTGTTGCATAAACTGATATAAGAATAGTTGCATATGAAGAGGTAGTAGGGCCTGAGTCCCATAAACCAACTCAAATGGACTCTTTCCAGTGACCCTCTTGACAGTGGTCTTATCTGCACAAAAAACAAACTTCAACTGTTCACCCCACTTTCTCTTGTTATGATCCAATGTTCTTCTCATGATCTTCAGCAAATGTTTATTACTAGACTCATCTTGTCCATTTCCTTGGGGATTGTAAATGTAGACGTATGTCAAGTTGATCCCATACTCCCTGCACATTGTCACCAAATTTTTAGCTCTAAATCTCATGGCATTGCCAGCAACAATATTGACTAATACCCCAAACCTTCAGATGATGTTCTTTAACACAAAGTCCATGTCAACTTAGTGTGTTTCCTTCTTAGTGGGGATTGCCTCCACCAATTTAGTGAAGTAATCAGTGGCTACAAGAATCCACTTGTGGCCAACACTTGAAGGGTCAAAAATATCACCAATGAAATCCATTCTCCATTGTTTGAATGGAGCTTCAATTGATACATGCTATAAAGGAAGGGAGCCTAAAGCTTTTAGTCTTCCAGAGAAGCACTGCAAAGTCTGACATCTTCTAACTGAAAGAGTTGTATCCTTAAAGAGAGTTGGCAGTCAATAAGCAGACCTCAGGATCTTGTATGTTGTGACTCTTGCAGCAAAGTGCCCCCACAAACTCCTCCATGGAGATCAGAAATTATCTTAGGGGCTTCTTCTTTAGTAATGCACCCTAAGAAGACTCCCTTTGGCTTCTTCTAAGATAACCCATAATCAGTGATGACATTGTTAGGAATTATTATTAGTGCTTCACATTATAGTTTGCGTATTATTTGGTGACATTATTGTTATGTAACAATAATGTATATTAGGAGTTTGTTGTGTACGTGAGTTTACTGTTATTTATGGAAGAGTGGTTGTAGCCACCTCCTTGTTTATAGGAACAACATTTCCTATATATTTGTAATATCCCGGATGATGAAATATAGTGAAGAATATTAGTTTGTGAAATAATATATTTGCTTTTTTAATCTGTTGCTGCTCTTAGATTTGGTATCAGAGCCGTATTGTTCCACTGCCTGTGATGGGAAAATGATTTTTTTTGCAGGGGCACGTACTATTCTTCTTTGCCCCGTCTAATGTGTTTTTCCATTATTTATTTTGAAAAATTATAAGGTATATATGCAGAGTTAAGGTTGTTCAGGTTCCATATTTTATGTTTCAGTGTTGCCTGCTTCACTGTGCACGCATGCACCATCTCCATTGACATATCAAATTTCCATCTATTTCGGTGCTTCGTATTTGGCAGACTTGAGAGGAATATTGATCCCGTTTAAGTCTTTGAGAAATCAGTCATTCTGGTTTTGATAAAATCACTGGCAGAATTTGTGTAGATCTAGCATCGATTTCACGGTGCATTCACAGTTCATCCAACCACGGTTCTTTATCCAGCGAATTGGTCTGCGCAAGTGTGTTGAGGATCTGTCAAACTTGGGGTATGCAAATATCTCCGTGGGTTACATAAGTATGTGAGATGCGTATTGAATTTACTTCAATTTCTTGAAGCCATTCTCTAAACCGCCTTCACAATTTTCCTTCGCTGGAGACAAATGTTCAAAACCACTATTTGGAAAGTTTGTGGTATTACCTTGGAAAGAGGCCACGTGTTCAATAAAATAAATACAAAAAGGAAGCATCAGGCATTCGTGTTGAAGAAAGCTTAAACGTCAAGGCTATAGCTATGCAACTATTTTTACCATTCTCCTGAGCTGAGCAACCACGTGGAGAGGAGGCACTGCAGGTACTTTTTCATGCGCGGCCATGTACAGTCGTTTTCTGCAGTTTCATTTGATTAGAGAATTTGACAAAGTGTCTAGGTTGTGAAGTCTTACACGTTTGTGTCACTTTAGTAGTTGATTAGTCTTTATGTCTCATAGTTAGGCGGTGTATTGTATTTGTTTAAAAAAAATTAGTGTATTTTTTATTTGTCAAAAGAAGTGTCATTTCCCATAAAGTTTATCAAAGTAAAAATAAATCCTTGAGTCTTTATTTTTATAGTTTGTAAAAAGTAATTAAATATTACTTTTTATTCTATAGGTAGAATTTTAGTGTTTATTTATTTTATGTCAAAGTTATAAGAGTCATTTTGTTATTGTCGTCTATAGTCAAATGTGTTAAAGTCAAGTGTTGTGTAATTAAAATATTTTTTAATTTGTAGTCAATAAACATAAGTTGTTATTTGTTGCGTTGAGTAGTAGCGTCATTGTCAAAAATTCAAAAGTCGTGTCATTGTAAACGTCCAAAAATAAAAAAAAAATTGCCTCACAGACACATTTTCGGTGGAATCCGACGTCTGATTGTAATATATAAATTTGAGCCCCATGATCACATTCGGCTGAGTTAGCAGCAGATCTAATGGAGGAAGGAGGCATCGGAGGCTGAAGGTTAGACAGCGACCTCTCGTCAGTCACCAACGACGGGGCCGTACAGAATGATTTGGTGGCACTGGTGTGCAGTGTGAGTATTTGATTTTCAGTGTGGTTTCCATTTTCTCAGTGTGCTTCAGTTTGCAGTGTTCCTGTTTTGTTTGGTATTTGATGGATGTTGGAAAGAAAGTTGTGTTGGAGCGCAGATGACTGTCAGTGATCCTCTGACTGACTTGGTCCTCTGACTGCCGTACTTCGTTGGAAGATGGTCAGCTAGAAGAATACGTTCACTAGCATTAGTGACCATGTGCAGCAAGACCTAACTAGCAAGATCCATTCAGGAGTATGTTCTTTGATGCAGTTTGCTTCTCAGTATCTATATGTGTGGAATTTCACATTGTGGGGGGGAATACATACCAATGTTCCATTCCCATTTTGCACCCAAAACGACTTAGTCAAGGAGAGCTTCCAGTGGCAGTGGCAGTTTTCTATGTTGTTCGAGATCGAGTGGCAGCGATCAAAGACAGAGACTACAATTAAGAACATTACGATTCTTATTGGAAGTAATGTGAAATTTTTCCAGTATATCTTCTATTGTGCTGTTTTGATATATGCATGTTGTGTTTCCTACATAATTCCCTGATGTATAAGCATAGTGGTGAACAGTAGCACCAGAGTAAGTCAGTTCATGGATCTTGAAAGGGTTTGTGGGAGGATCCAGAAAACCACACGAGGTCGACAGTTGATGAGGTTCCTGTCACTTCAAGGTTTGTGGTAAGCCTGTTTAAAACCATGGAAGGAGAGAGCCTTTCTTTTGGATCAAGGTCATGAGTCACTGAGTTGGACATGCCACAGGGGTGAGCATACTGCAGAGGAGTGTGTGGATGTTTTTCTACCATGTTTGCACTAAGGGGGGTTTTCTCTGTCAAGTAGTTCATTTCACTTTGCTATATAAAACATTTTGCTTCCATATATTTTTTTAGAATGCCTTCAGATTTCTCTTTCCAAACTGATTTGCATTTACCTTCTCTACTACAGTCTTTTTGATCAATGAAGCTGTTAATTTCACTATTTGTGCTCTCATTCTCACTGGAAGAACAATTTATGCACTTTGTTAAGTGCACACTGCACACAGCTCAATAGAAAGAAATATCTCGTCTTACAAGAGGCATAGAGAAGCAAATTTACAATAGTTCTTTCTATTAGTATATGAGCAAGATATTTCTAGTGGCAGGCCCAAATGTTCCACCATGGATCCTACAACTGCAGAGACTCAGTTGTAATTCTCCATAGCTGGTTGACCTTAGAACTCCAACAATTTTATATCAGCCATAAGATTAGCTAACCAGCCCAAAACTCTCATCCATTGTTAACATGTTTAGCTCCAGGATTATTCCATATAAATTCTTTCATAATTTAAGGTGTTCACCTGCCTAAATCAATGTATCAGTTCAGACATTCCATCTCTGGACCAGATGTCTGTTGGCTATATTTTCTGGATAGCACAAAACCTAGGCAGTCATGAGATAAATCTCCCTCATTTACTGGTGAGGCTCGCGTGTTAGATTTGTCAATTAAAGTATGCTAGTATCTATATGGGGGTTTTACTTTAATTGTTTAGCTCATGAACCATAGCTGTACAGCTTCTGCAGCAAGTAAGCAACTATTTCAAAGAAAAAAAATATTTATAGAAGAGAGGAAATAAGAATTATATAGGGAACACATGAGGAAGATGTGCATCTCAATCAATAGATAGCAGAGTTGATTGCATGCACATAGAAGAAACCAATAGATATAAACACACATAATCTATCAGCAAAGGTAGCTTCATATCTAGATCTAAAATAACACAAATTTTATTAGAAGATCTAAGATAGAAAGCTAGAAACAAAATGCACTGTGACACACAGTTCTCTGGAAACCTACTCCTTTATATTCCTTTGCTTCAAGTGGATATCAGGCGTTTCAGCAAAAGTTCTAGAACACAAGAATGCTTCTTACAAATTCTACTTTCTAACCTGAATATTCTTCCTCTACTTATAGAATGTAGAGGGACAATTACAAATTGGAAGCTTTTAGTGAACTGAGACATCTAGAAGTTAGAAAGGAAACAACTAACAATCTCTCTCCTGTAATTCCTCTTTGCATTACATGAATGGTTTGGAACTAAAATTAGAACATTCTATTTTACATGTCTTCCACCTATCTCTAAGTAGTTGACTTCTTCAAGTAATGGATTTTAAACCAATCACTTAAGTTGTATAATTTAATTGATCGCTCAATTATTTTGTCAAAGGAAATAAGAGAAAGAAGAAGAAAGAGGAAAGATACAGTCTTTTCATTTTTCATATTTTGCACGCAGCTGATTCTTTTGCCTTTGATTCTCACCAAACTAAATCTTGAAGCCATTGCATATGGAATTCCTTGGATTCTCACCAAACTGAATCTAGAAGTAGTTGGATCTGGGAAGTGGCTGAATCTGGAATTCCTTTGATTCTCATCAAATTGAATCTGGAAGTAGCTGGATCTAGGAAGTAGATGGATCTAGAAATCCTTTGATCATTGAAGATTTTGTAATTATTCTCTAGTACATGCATCAGTGCAATGTTTTCCATGAATACCTCATCTTTTTAATTTTTAATTGCATATGAGCAATTAAAAATAATGGAAAGCACTTCAGGTGAATGCAACTTCAATGAAGGATTCAACTGGAAGATTGGGAGCACGTGCACATGCACAAGATCCTAGAATAAATTTTTGACACACTGACTTCTACACAGGTGGCATCAGAAACAAGAGGATGATTTTTTTCAGGAAGCTGTTACAATTATGAGTTCTGGATCTAGATTTGGTCCTGTATTTGTATCTCTGATGTCAGAAAATATGGAATTAATGCATGATTCTACTGATTTTTCTCGTTCATCCAACTTTTTCATTGCTGGCGCAATCTTTGTCTGAACAATTCTTTTCCTCTTTATTCAACTAGAATTCTTCACAACCGGTGCAAATCTAGATAATTATTTTGATTTAGAGGATATGTTCAATGTATTGGACATTACATTAAGCTCCCTTTCTCTTATAAAAGCACCTGTGATGAATTCCTATAATTAATTCAGACAAAGATGGCAACCGGAACATGAACCTTAGATTTTAATCATAAAAATATGCATATGTCAAGCCTGCTGCTCTAAAATTTGATGTTTTATTTACATGAAAAGTAAGCATGAATTTTACCAACTTCACCTGAGCACCTTTATCACTTATGTAGACAATTATTCAAACACAAATCAAGCTCCTTCCAACCTTGGCACAAAATTTGGAAGCTTTTAGCATTAATTACACCTTCTTCCGAGAAAAAATCCCCTCCAAATGGGGCACACTTTTTATTGAGGCTGCACTTCTCTGCTTGTGAATTAATTAATTCATCCTTATGAAAGCCCCTACATATATAATCCTCATAATTCTATAATTAATTAATGTCTTTCCTATTCCTGACAATTAATTAATTATTTAATAATCTTTACTCTTCAAATGGGGCACTAATTTTGTGCATGCTCATGGATGCCATTAAATAAATTAAATTTATTTCATTTTAGACTTCTGCTTCTAGTTAACTCAAGCCTCATAGTACGCTTTGACCTTAGCCATTGAAAATAGAAATTAATTAATTCATTTAATACTTATAAAAGTATTATTTCTCTCCCAAATGGGGTGCACTTTTTGACATGAAGGACCTACATTAAATAAATAATATTTATTTAATTTTAGAACTATCTATTTCCAACTTCCTTTTTTCCACTTTCCTCTGTTGACTTTTCCACAAGCCTGGACACCAAAATTGGGTAAATAAATATTAACAAATATTTATTTAATGCATTATTATTCACCCAAGGTGGGTCACACTTTTTGGAATAAGAAATTTCTATTTTAAAAAGTCAATTGGAAATGGGTTTATTTACCCTGCAAGGCAGCCCTGAAAATATCATGATTCACTTAAGATGTTTGAATTTCATAATGGGATTATTTACCCTATCATAAAAGCAATAAAAATCCCATCAATGCCTTAAGTGATTATTATTTTATTTCACAATGGGAAGTTTTACCCTGCAAGGTAGGTAAGAAATTCCCGCTTTCCTGCTGCCTCTAATTTTCCCATTTTGACTTAAGTGATGTTACTTCCATGGTAAAAACTACCTTGCTAGGTAGACAAAAAAATCCCACTTGCCTTCTGCTTCCAAAAATCCCATGATCCACTTCAAACATCCAGACCAGAAGAATATTTTTGGTGCACGACTTCATCTTTTCCAAGAGAAACAGACATCCGATGGAAAATTCCTTCTAGCACAACATGCATAGGTGATATCCATATACTCCGGGCTAAGAATCAAGCTAAATCAGAAAATCAATTGATCCAGAGAACTCAGAAAATGAAACGAGAAAACACAAAAACAAAAAACGTTTCCAAATGTCACAAATAAAGCCCAAGATTCATTATTGGTTAAAACCCAATTGGTATATGGGAATAATTATATGTACAATCAAAACAGAGTTAAACTGGAGCACAAATTACCTCAAACAGGGCTCAAAATAATTAAATACAAATTTCCTGGAGGAAAACCCCAACAACAAAATATAACAATTTTGGGCATCTGGGTATTTGGCAAAATTGGCTAATATGACTCTCTAGGAATATATTGACACAACATAGAAAATTTATGGCAATAAAAACACAAAAAAACCAATTATTTTAAAATTATGATTTTTAAAAAAATACATTATTCCCTTATTTAAGGGTGAAATGTGGGGACACCAGTTGGCTCTGTCTGTGGACATATTTGCCTCTTTCAAAATGAAAGGAGTGAAGATGAGATCCTAACATATCTGGTTTCATGTCTTGTCCATTAGGCTCGGTGTCAGGAAAACAAAAACAACACAAAAAAAAAGGAAAGGAAAGAAAACAACAAAGTTTTATTTATATACATACAGGTTTTACCCTACTTTTTAGTTCTTAGTTAGCTTCAGATGTTTCCTATTTAAAGGAAATGGTAACTTAATTCCATCCTGGTAGGAAAGGAAGAAGGTATCCATTCTTGCAGCTCTTTTTATCATGAAGGGCCCTTTCTAGAGTGAATTAGATTTGACTTGCATACCCTTTGGTTCATGTCTCTTGTCCCACCAAATTACCTAGTCTCCAATCTCGAACCTCCCTTCTCTAGCCTTCTTGTCAAATACCTTAGGAAAGTCTTCATGAACCTCATCTGGTGGTGGTTCATCCTTTCTTCTCTCTATGGTGGGTAAGTCTGCATCAACTTCCTTCATTACCAGATTTACCAGTTGTATTTCTGAGGAATAACTATCACCGTATTCTTTATTATTCTTCAGGTACTGATCATGCTTGTTAAAAGTCTCCACTAAGGAAACTAAACCCTTGGGGATTTTGTTACCTTTTGGTTGGACTATTCAAATGCTGTCATCATAACCTGGATCAGGTATGCTTGTGACTATTTTTCATGGTAGTGAATTACTCCCTTCAACATGCAGACATATAGATGTTTGTTTAGGGAATTTGGGGTAGTATACCATCTCCACTTTATAGTTTCCTTGTTTCAATATGGATGGTGGTCTATTCAGATTCAATAGTGCAACCATGACTACCAAAGAATCTACCTTCAAGTTTTGATTTATTGGAATGAAGTCAATAGAGAAGGTTACAAAATTGAATGTGGCATAAAGTAATGTATCTCTGTAATGCTCCAGCTTATCTCTTTTGACTTTACTTTACACTCGAACCTACTTTACTAGAATTTCAACATCTCCTTGGGATTTGAGGAGTCTGACTCCTTTCTTTCTAGCTTGCTTCATTCCTAGCAGTAATTCCTCATACTCCATTGTATAATTAGTGTTCTCAAACATCATTTTGTGGGAGTATGGAAATATATCATGTTCTGGAGATATTAGTAGAACGCTGACTCCTGATCCAAAAGAACAACATGTGCCTTTAAAATATAGAGTCCACACTTTTTCTTCTTCTTTTGCTGGCTTTGGCTCTGGTTGAAGTTCTGGCACTGGAACATCTTTATCCTTTTCCAAGAAATAGACCCCACAGTCAAATTCCTGAAAAAGAATTTGAGATCTAGGATCCTCAGATTTTGTCACCATGTACCTGGACTTCTTTTCCGGCTCTAACTTCTAATTAATCCCCTTGATAGGAATATGAGCACAGGACCAATCCATCTTTACTTCTCCTCCCAGCTCTTTGCAGAAGTTTCTGCTCAGCAACATCCCATAGGAGACATGAATATCTACAACTAGAATTGTTATCTTTAATCTCTTGTTAGGAAAAGCTACCAGAACAACTTGTGCATCTTTGATTTTTTCAATTAAAGGGACTTGTCTCTCCATGGAGTAGCACCTTTTTATGGTATTTGTTAAGGTAAGCTGAAGAGAATCTGTAACCTTAGCTGGCATGACATTATCAAAAGCACACGAATCTAGAACGTAGTTGCTTAACTTGAAACCATTAAGAAATAGGGAAACATAGAATGGTTCCACTCTTTCAGAAAATGGTGAGCATTTAAAAAATATAGTGTTGTTCTGGGGAGGAGTATCTTTGGGATTAGGAAAAATGCCTTTTGATGTATTAGATTGTTCTGTCGGTTGTACATATTAGACTAGTCTATTTAACCGATCAGGAAAGGCTCTCAAGTATTCATCTTCTTACATTTGAACTCTGGTTTTCTTAACATTATCAATAATGTCAAAAGAAGAAATAAATTTAGATACATGAGTTGTTTCTTGTGGTTGAGATGAAGAACTCACATTCTTATCTCTAGGAGCTAAAGAAGAAGGTAAAGGGCTACCCCTTATTTGTTACTCAACTAATTCATCAGCTTGGTGAGTTCATGATCTTGTAAGTACTGCATATGCATGACCATGATCATCTTCATGAAGTTTCTCATCGTGATGTAGAAATTTGTAGTTCAGAGAATTAATTTTGGAGTCTCTAGCAGGACCTACAAAATCATCATCCTCAAGCTGATCAGTGTCAACTTCCTAGTCTTCTTCATTCATCTCCATGTTGTTTCTAGGAGTAGCTTTAATTACTAATATTTGGGAACCAACAATATAGTTCCGGTTATTGTTGAAATTCTAAGCATGGGCAGCGTTGTTGCCTTGAGCCATTTGAGCCATCTATTTCTTCATTTGTATCATCTCATTTGCTAAATTTTGCAGTAGTGAATCAGATGTAATAGCAGAGGATGAAATTTTAGCTCTAGAAGTGTTGCTCTTTATTTTTCCAGCCATGACGAGGTCATCTTCAATTTCAAATGCCATGTTTTGGGCTACTAACAAGTCAATAGGATGTTCTCTTTGTAGTTGATATCTTACTTCAGGAAGTAAAGCATTGATGAAGAATAATTTTTGATTCTCATCATTCAGAGAAGCAGAAGCTTGAATTTTGAATAGTAATCTTTGGAATTTTGCAAAAAAATCCAACATTTTTTCATGTGGTTCCTTCTTCATCTAAGTTAGTTGGGTTATTAAGGTGTTGGAATCTTCGGCTGCCTTGAATATTTTTAGGAACACATCCTACATAGTAGCCCATTTGGTTATGGTGCCAGGAGCTAGCCAATAAAACCATTCTCCATCAAAGTCATGCAGAGTCTCTATGAAGATTCGAACAGATACATCTTCATGTTTGATTGGAAGCACTCCATAGGATATGAAAAACAAAGCCAAGTGGTCATCTTTATTTTGCTTGTAATCTCCAAAGAATTTGGGAAAATTATTTATCATCTCTTTAGGTAAATCATGCATAGGATGAGTCAGATTCAGAGGCCCAAAAGCTACTCCCCATGGTATATTCACTATTTGGTTCTAATTTTCCATGATAAATGGGGCATATCTTCTCCTTCTGTAGACTTGGTGAATAATTCTTGCTGCCGGATTATGCTAAAGACAATATAGATATGGATGGGTGTGAACTCTCCTTCCTGGTGAGAGACTAGATTTTTGGCTTTTAACTTGAGGAGGATGATTGAAATTGAATTGATCATATAGTTTGAAGAAATTATCAGTCCTTCCTTGTGCCTTCATGGATTAGGTGAATGGACGTTCAGCCAGGTTGAGATTTGTATGGAAAACACTCCGATCTTCAAGAGATAAGCTTTGATATACAAATATAGTTGTTCCCCAGCTGAGTCGCCAAATACTGTTGGCTACATTGTTGAAAACCTAGGCAGTCATGAGATAAATCTCACTCATTTACTGACGAGGCTCCCATGTCATATTTGTCGATAAAAATATGCTAATATTTATTTGGGGGTTTTACTTTAACTATTCAACTCATGAACCATAGTTGTATAGCTTTGCAACAAGTAAGCAACTGCTTTAGAAAGGAAATATTTATAGAAGAAGGAAATAAGAAAACATGGGGAAGAAATGGGGAAGATGTGCAACTCAATCAATAGATAACAAAGTTGATTGCATGCACATAGAAGAAACCAATAGATATCAACACACATAATTATAAGCAAAGGAAACTCCAGATCTAGATCTAAAATAACACAAAGTTTATTAGAAGATCTAAGATAGAAAGCTAGAAACAAAATGCACCATGACACAAAGTTCTCTGGAAACCTAATCCTTTATATTCCTTTGCTTCAAGTGGCTATCAGGGGGTTCAACACAAATTCTAGAACACAAGAATGCTGCTCACAAATTCTACTTTCTAACCCGAAGGTTCTTCCTCTACTTATAGAAAGTAGAGGGGAAATTACAAGTCAAACGCTTTTAGTGAACTGGCACATGTGGAAGTCGGAAAGGAAACAAGTAGCAATCTCCCTCCTGGAATTCCTAAATCTAGAAGCATTTGGATCTGGGAAGTGGCTGGATCTGGAATTGCTTTGATCCTTGAAGATTTTGCATTTCTCCTCCAGTACATGCATCAGTGCAATGTTTGCCACGAATAACTCATCTTTTTTATTTTTAATTCCATATGAGCAATTAAAAATTCTAGAAAGCACTCCAAGTGAATAAAACTTCGATGAAGGCTTCAATTGGAAGATTAGGAGCACATGCACATGCACAATATCTTAGAAAAAAATTTCCACACACTAACTTCTATACAGGCTCCATCAGAAAAAAGAGGATGAATTTTTACCAGAAGCTTTTGCAATTATGAGATCTAGATCTGAATATGGGCCTAGATTTGTGTCTCCAATGTTAGCAAATTTGGAAGTAATACATGATTCCGTTGAGATTTGTCACTCATCCTGCTTTTCCATGGTTGGCGCAATCTTTGTCTGAACAATTCTTTTCCTCTTTATTAAGCCGGAATTCTTCACAACTGGTGCAGATCTGGATAATTATTAAGATTTGGAGGATATGTTCAATATATTGGACATTGATTTAACCTCCCTTTCTATTATAAAAGCACTTGTGATGAATTCTTGCAATTAATTCAGACAAAAATGGCAACCCAAACATGAACAGTGGATTTTAATAATAAAAATCTGCATATATCAAGCCTGCTGCTCCAAAATTTGATGTTTTATTTACACGCAGAGCAAGCATGAATTTTACCAACTTCACCTGAGCACCTTTATCACTTATGAAGACAATTATTTAGACACAAATCAATCTCCTTCCAACGTTGGCACCAAATTCGGAAGCTTTTACTATTAATTACACCTTCTTCTGAGAAAAAGTCCTCTCCAAATGGGGAGCACTTTTTATCGGGGCTGCACTTCTCTAATTGTGAATTAATTAATTCATGATTATGACAGCCCCTACATATATAATCCTCATAATTCTATAATTAATTAATGCCTTTCCTATTCCTGGCAATTAATTAATTATTTAATAAGCTTTACTCTTCAAATGGGGCACCTATTTTGTGCAAGCTCATGGCTGCCATTAAATAAATTAAATTTATTTAATTTTAAGCTTCTGATTCCAGTTAACTCAAGCCTCACAGTATGCTTTGACCTTAGGCACTTAAAATAGGAATTATTTAATTCATTTAATACTTATAAAAGTATTATTTCTCTCCCAAATAGGGCACACTTTTTGACATGAAGGGGCTGCATTAAATAAATAATATTTATTTAATTTTAGAACTGTTTATTTCCAACTTCCTTTTGTCCACTTTCCTCTGTAGACTTTTCCACAAGCCTGGGCAGCAAATTTGGGTGAATAAATATTAAAAAATATTTATTTAATGCATTATTATTCACCCAAGGTGGGTCGCAATTTTTGTTATAAGGAATTTCTATTTTTAAAAGTCAATTGGAAATGGGATCATTTACCCTACAAGGCAGCCCTAAAAATCACATGATTCACTTAATCTATTTCACTTTCATAATGGGATTATTTTCTCTTCCAGGTAGGCAATAAAATACCATCAATTCCTTAAGTGATTTTTCTTTTAATTCACAATGGGAAGTTTTACCCTGCAAGGCAGGTAAGAAATTCCCACCTTCCTGCTACCTCTAATTCTCCCATTGTGACTTAAGTGATGTTGCTTCCATAGGAAATAGTACCCTGCTAGGTAGGTACAAAAATCCCACCTACCTGCTACTTCCAAAAATCCCATGATCCACTTCAAACCCTCTTTTTCCAAAAATGTCGCCAGCCCAGAAGAAGCTTTTTGGTGAACGAATTTGTCCTTTCCAAGAGAACTAGACCTCTGATGTAGAATTCCTTCTGACATAACATGCATGCGTGATCTCCAGATACTTTAGGATAAGAATCAGGCTAAACTAGAAAATGAATTGATCTAGATAAATTTCTCAGAAAATGAAACAGGGAAACACAAAAACACAAAACGTTGCCAAAAGTCACAAGTAAAGCCCAAGATTCATTCCTTGTTATAACCCTATGAGTATATGGGAATAATTATATGTACGATCACAACAAAGTTAAACTAGAGCACAAATTGTCTCAAACGGGGCTCAAAAAAATTAAATACAAATATCCCACAGTTAAACCCCAGTGATAGAATGTAATAATTTTGGGCATTTGGGTATTTTGTGAAATTGGCTAATATGACTCTTTGGGAATATCTTGAAACAACAAAGACACTTTCTTGCAATAAAAACACAAAATGACCCATTATTTTAAAAGTACAATTTTTTTAAAATAGGATAGTCCTAGATTTCAGGGTGAAATCTGGGGACACCAATTTCCTTCACCATGGTGTGGAGAACATAAGAAACCACTTTAGAAATTATAATATAAGGTATAAAAACATTTGTTACTTTTACCAAGGAAAATTACCACTTTTCCATGATGGTGTACTTCATCTCAACCCCCTAAAAGACCTTACTAAAGAAGGAAATTGGCCTCTTAGCCCCTTCATCATCCTTCTACAATAGGAAAAAAGCAATAGTGTTCTCTGAAGCAAAATAGAATAGTTAAATGGGATTATTATAATCTAGAGCTGATAGAATAGGTGAATGCTTTAGTGCCTCTTTAATCCCATTAAAATCTTAGATGGTAGCATCCTCCCATTTGATGACTTGGTCTTTCTTCAACATGGAAGTGATTGGAATGGTGAACTCAGCAAAGTTTGATATGAATCTTCTAATGATTTTTACCTACCCAAAGAAGGACTAAATTCCTTTCTTAGTCCTTGGGATTGGGACCTTGCTGATGGCCTCTAATCTTTATGTATCAATCATTACCTCTTCTTGTGACACTATGTGACCAAGTAACTTTTTCTTTTGCAATCCAAAATGGCCCTTTTAAGGATTGAGTGAGATGTCATATTCTCTACATATTATCAACATCTTCTCCAAGTGCAACAAGTGGTCACTTCTCTTTCTAGAAAATATAGTAACATCATTCATCAAACTGAATGGCATCTTGACATAGACATAGGTCCCAAAAGGAGTAGTAAAGGCTATCTTGATCCTTTCTGACTCCTTCACCACAACTTGGTTATAACCAGAGAAACCATCCAAGGTGGAAAGGAATTCAGAACCAGTCACTAACTGCAACATGTTCTCCATATTTGGTAAAGGATAATTATCCTTCAATTATGCTCTATTCATATTTCTGAATTCCACACATAACCTGATATCACCATTATTCTTTCTCACTGGCACTAGGTTTGCAACCCAAGAAGAATACCTAGTGGTTTGAATAATTCCTCCATCTCTTAGCTTCTTTAGTCCTTCTTGCATTTTGAGGGATAAAAGTGGATTGATGGGCCTCTGTTTCTGCTTGAACGGCTTTACATTAGACTCCAAGGGGATCTCATGTTGAAACAGGTCCTCTCTGTATGCTTTTAGTTTAGAATAGGTCCAAGCCATGTAATCTTGGTATTTTTTCAACAACTGGATGCATGACTACTTATCCTCCTTGCTGAGATTGCTGCCTAACCAAATTTTCCTTGGATTCTCCTTTGTACTAAGATCATGCTCCTCGATATCCATTGAGCCTGCTATGCATCTATTAACAATGAAATCAGCATTATAAAAATTGGAATCAAGAGCCACCAGCCTTCTAGGAATGGTATTGATCTTTAGTTGGGTGATACCCTTGCCAAACAAGGTTTCATGTCCCTCTGTTATACATACCATTGTTTCCGAATCAATACATTGATCAGCAAACTGAGGAATCTTCTGATCTGAGTATCATCATCAAAAACCTGCCAATGCTTAATGTTGTCAAAGAGAGAAGGTCTTTTCAATACCTCAACCTCATATTCACAATATAGGGATACTACACAATTTTCAAAATGAGACCCCAAAAATACAAGCCCATCTAAAAAATCATTGAATTTTCTATCATGATGCACTATGTTAAATGAATCAAACATCTCAATGTAGTCCCAAACTACATGTTTCTATTGTTTCATTCACTTGTTCTTTGTGGCATACAATATTTTGTCTCATTTTACTATTAATTATGAGTCTCCTTTGACAATGATGTCCTTGAAACCATATTTCCAAGCAATCCTTAAACCCAGCAATAGTGCCTCATACTCAAAAATGTTCTTTCTACATTCAAAGTTGAGTTTGAAGGAAAAAAAGAATTTCCTTACTAGGAGAATGTAGAACAACACTAGCACTATTCCCAAACTTGGAGAAAGATCCATCAAACAATAGAGTCCAAGGAGATCCTATTTATTTAAGGCATTTCCATTATTTAATCTTGTGCTCCTTTCCATTAGCAAATCCCACAAAGTAATCTTCATCAACACTTGTGTACAATACCTCATAGGATGCATTGTTGGGATCCTCAATAAGGTGCAACATCTTTTTTTCCCCATATAACATGATAAGGCTGCCCTCAATTGGGATGGTGGCATAGGACATGTCCATTTGGACACTCCCACCAACACTTGCAGCCCATTTTATAGACACTAGCATGCCCCACTTGGTTGGGCAATCAACAATGACAACGTCAAGTTTTAAATTTTTACCTAGGTAAGTTGCAAGCTGTACCATCAAGCCCTTCACACACCCTACCACTGACACCTCTCTAGAGTCCATAGCAATACACTTCCCATATGCCACTTTTAGTTTAATATTCAACTAATTCATAACTTCTAAAGGCATGACATTGCATGATCCCCCTGAGTCAAACATGTAATTGTGGAACAATCTATCCTTAATGATCAAAGTGGTGAAGAATGGATCCACATTAAACTCAGAGTATACCAACGATGTCCCCAAATAGACCTCAGGTGTTTTACCTAATTCCTCCAATGCTGGTGGTCTCTCTAATTCTTCAATGATTGGAGGATTCTCCACAATATCTACATTTCTACCTAGGGAAGTCTTCTCTTCTTTCAATCCCAAGTATTCAAATGCTCTCTTTTTGTGCTCAGGAATCCTAAGCAACTCAACAGTTGGAATAAAGACTTTTATTTGATTTAAAACTTGGGCAATATCATATGGGACATTCCTTGGTAAGGCAATATTGGAAGGAAAGCTAACACACTGACTAGGTAGTAGAAGATTGTTTACAGATTGGGCATGGGGAGGGGTATGATTTTTGTTTGCAACTATAGGTCTTTTAGCAGATGCATCTTTCCTAGTAGCCTCTTTAGGAATGTTTGAAAGTAACGGAGAATTTTTCTTGGCTTGAGGCCTTGCCCCTTTGACAACCCTACTTCTTGTGTTGTGTTCCTTTTCTTTAGCCACAACAACATTCATTAGTAACTATTTATCTTCCTTAGATGGGATTCCTCCATTATACTTATTTATCATTAGAGCCCTTAAATATTCAAATTCATTATTGGGAAATTCAAAAGCTTGTATAGTATCTACTTATAAAGTATGAGATGGAGGAAGAATAGGTAGCCTATGAATGCAATCCAAAAAAGTGGCAGCAGTTCAGGCACTTATCACCTCAGTTGAAGTTACCCCTTGTTGTAAGATTTTGGAGCAACCCATCATGTAGAAATCATCATCATTGTCATCAACTTCTTCTTCTTCTT
Organism: Taxus chinensis; assembly: GCA_019776745.2. Classification (NCBI taxonomy): domain Eukaryota; kingdom Viridiplantae; phylum Streptophyta; class Pinopsida; order Cupressales; family Taxaceae; genus Taxus; species Taxus chinensis. The sequence continues at coordinate 414,137,535 of CM034155.1, read as the reverse complement.
GGTGATCTTCTTCACAAGGATCATGAGGCATGAAACAGTTGTGACACCAATCAATGAAATTTGTCTCCTCCAAAACAACAACTCTGGTAGCCAAAGGATCAGGCACCATTCTACCTTCCCTACCTTGGGGCTACCTGTTTCCAAATCCAACAAGTCCTTTTCCTCTATCATCAGATCTTTGGTGATTTGTAAAAATGTATTGGCCTTGTTGCTTGTGTAGACCTTGTGAGCTCTACCTAAATCCCTGTTGACCTAAGCTAATTTGTAGGAATTTTTTTTGACAACCCCTGCCAAAGTCTTCACAACTTCTTACAAATCTGCAACCTTTCTTGTTTGGGTTTTTTTTAGGTTAACCAGATTTACTCCCTCCCTCTTTAGAGGCTTTCCAATTTCCTTGATGTTATTTTCAATTTGAAAATCCATAGTGAAGCTCTGCCTCAAATTATTAGGGTTTTTTTTCCATCAAGTAGTATGCAGCCTTTTTATCAAATGCATTAGAATATTTAATCAAACATGATTCATCACATGGCCTTATCCTAAAAGGTAATCTCCTCAAGGTCTTATTAAACCTTATGTTGAAATCATGTACTCACTCATTAGGATTTTTCTTAATATTTTCAAATTCTATCAAAAGAAACCTAGGCTCGGTTCTATCACCATACTGCAATCTAAATGCATTTCTCATTTCAGTCCAAGAATCAATAGAGTTATCTGGTAATGCTTTATACCAGTCTGTGGCATCTTCCTCCAAAGTAAGGATGAACAATTTTATATATACATCTTCATGTTCAATCTCAAATTCTTGCATCATACTGATAAAAGGCTTTAGATGCTGATCACCAATTATAGCATTTTTTCCTAGGAACTTTGGCATTATGTTCCTTACATATTGAGGCACCTCATTTGGATATCTAGCCATTCCCACAAAATTTATAGGTCCAAAGGTGTTTACAACAAAATGGGGTCTAAGTGGGGGTAGGGTCATGTTCTTTTGAGGAGTTGACCCTGAAGGGGTGAAAATTTGATAAGGGGTAGAGGGTCTTTGGAACATAGGAGTATAATTTTCAAAATGGATACCCCCTAAAGTCCTTGTCTCTTGGAAATCCCTATCATCCTCAAAAAAAATAGGTGCAGAATGTGAAGTAAACTTTTCAAAATAAAATTAAGGCCCTTCTCCAGTTGGAGAATTCAATTCCACAAAAAGCTACCTGATTCAGAGTCACTTGAATGGTAGTATTCAATCATAGGCCGATCACTTTTATCAATTGAGATCCCTTTCCTTCTCTGTTGATCTCCAATAGCTCTCTAGGATTTTCTTCCTTTTGATCTTTCTTTTCGTAGCTCTGGAAATAATGTTATAGCAAGATCCCTATCAAAGAAATATTTTATTCCTTCCATATTTTCCAATATTATTAACAAATCTGACTTTGAAAGAGTTTCAAGACAATGGTACTCATAAAACTAAAATCAACAGGTATTTTCCACTCAGGATTTCTACCCTAGTTGCGCAAATGCACTAAATTTGATCTGTCAAATGTCTATCAATGCTATAAATTGGAAATGAAAATATTCTAAAATTTCTTTACCCAGACTTATCAAATGAAAGATAGTGCACTAGGTGTGAAAATAGAAAGAACTTCACACAACACTTGGATCATACAAGAAGTGTTTTACCATGTTCTTGATTTTCAACTGATTTCCTTGATAATGGCATTAGAAGCGTGTTGACAAGCCAAACAGAAATAAACTAGCAATTGATCAAAAAATTAGTCTTCAGCAATGCAAATTAGTTCTCAGCAACTTAAACAATTCCCCAGAAATGGTGTCAGAAGCGTGTTGGTACCCAAATTTAACCTCCTTCAAAGGCCGAGAAGCATCACGTATTTTATAGGACATTAAGAGGCAAATAGATAATCATGTATGTTATTTTGTAGCTATGGAAGCAATCTATCTTACTTGTTAACACTCAGGTTTTGAAAGGAGTGGGTAGCAAGTTAAAAGGATGTGATCTAATCCTAATTATTTTAGGTTGTTCCTTTTAACCAAGGTAAGAGAACCTATTTTGTAATCTCTGTTTATTGAAGAACAAAGATAAATCATTCTTTTGCATAAATTTTATAGAGGAGACCTTGGGAAAATATGATCAACACACCAAACCTGACTCTCATGAGTTGTCACTTCCAGATCATGGAGATATTTTCACAACAAGGCAAAGGTTAATAAAGACATTTGAGACCCTGATTGCTTCTGCATGTTTTGGTAATAGAGATTATGCATTTGTATACACATAGGACAAGAAGGGGTAGTACAGTTAGGATTAGTTGTTTTTGAATGAATTTTTGGTGGGACGTGGGGTAAGGAGAACTTGATTCCACAAATCCTTGAGGAATCTTACAAAATGGAAGGTTAAACCAACAGAATGCCACAAAATAGCTCAAATGTTTCTGTAAGTAGAATATGTGCTTAACTGGAGGCCCATATTAGCACTCTTTCACAGATCTTTGAGATTCTATCACGAAGGCTCGAGTTATAAAATCCAACAAAGAATCAATATCTGAGTATAATTATGCCTAAGGTACACCTAGAGGCTTACAGACAACCTTTTTCACCAGATGAAAGAAAAGTGATTTTAAGTCATTTATTCCAATCCCAGTTGAAAGATCTTTTGAGAAATGAAATTGTAGATGCCACTAAACGGTCACAAGTATTAAGGCCTATTTGATTGAATCAGATTTTAATACAAGATTGCAATAGAAACAAGAAAAACTACTCACATACATTTAGAAATGAAACAAACACATTTTTCTCAAGACAACACCGAATAACTTGAATTTGATTAAATCTATCAGCAGGGGAAATTTTTTGGAACAGTCTCAAAGCTTGTCAATGGCTATACACTTGCAACTACCTCGATATGATCATATTTAATACAGAAGAGATACAAGTTTCTAAAATGGCTTCTCAAAATAATGGGCTCTGTTAAGCTTTTTCTATTAGAAAATTCAGTCCCGACCCCTAACACTCCAACCTCCAACATTTTCAAAAAACATTTGTGTTATTTATAACATTTACAACATATCTCGTTCTTCCCCAAAAGACATTTTTTTTAATGCACCAGTGCTCGCCATGATTTCAATCGCGATTCTTAGGATTAGATCTGTAAAAATTTACCAGGTGCTCAAGGGGGTAGATCGCATCCAATATCCTCTACATTCAACTCCTTCCTCTGGTAGATCACTCTTTCTTCAATTTGCCAACCACTTCTACCCCTAATCTATCAAATTTGTCTCCATGCGTGCTTGGGAGAAGAAAAACATAAAATCTGATCAAGCACGATAGTCTAACCATTTAAATGGTTAAAGATGTCTTTTAGATCTTACCACCAAACTCAAATATAACCATTAACTCTCCTCTCTGATTCACGTGTAGGAAAAACCAAGAAATCATGAAGACTCAAACTTCCAGGCATGTTTCAGTAAAATGTGGGGAAAATTAGATTCAGACTCTCAGTTTTTGTTAATCTTTACTTTGAATTTAGGCAGTCCACATGGAATATTCAAACTTAAAAAAATAACCTGGGGATTCCTCTGAATTTTTACAACTTTCAGAAAAATGGAAAAATTTCACATTTTTCTCTGCATCATTGCCCTCAGGAAATGATCCTGACATGTGTCCTAAGGTGGTCCCCATTGGAACCGTGGCCAAATTCTACCATTTCACCTTCCTTTTAAAAGAGGGATTTTTTTTAAGTTTTCCCCCACAGCTCCACCCTTGAAAAATGGGTCCGACACATGTCCCAAGGTGGTTCTAACGGAACCACGCTTCCCTTTTTTAGTTTTAACTTTTTTCTCCCAAATGGATTTTTTTTCAAATTTCCCCTGAGAGTCCGCACCTCTGTCGTTGATTGTAGCAAGCTTTGAATTTTCCCTTATCAGGATTGTAGGCCATTTTGATGTTTTTATTCATTTGCATGTCAAGGGGAAAAAAATCCAAATTTCCCCTGATAGTATGCCTCCCCGCCCCTTTGAATTTTTAAACCACCATGTGTCACCATGGCGCACCTTGAGATGGTCCCAAAAATTTGATACCTTGAATGAGCTCGCGCTCGCCACATGTCCTGTCCTAATGAAGTTTGTCTGAATGCTTGAAGCTTAGTGGAAGGTGCCATGTGTCATGCTCCAAGGCAGTCTCCTTTATCCGTTGAAAAGTCCAAGAAAAATGAAAAGTGAGTGAAGGCCTCCACTTGTCCTCTTAGCGCTTCTTTAAAATGAAACTCAAGGGTCTGTCCCCAAACATGTGTGGTTCCTCCATATGTCCCAGACCTCCCAAAACCATTTGGAAAAGACTAAGTATTGGAAGACCTGGCGGAAGCCTCCATGTGTCTTCATGGCGTAATTTAAAAATGGTTCCCAAAGCAGAGATCCTAAATGAGAGCGGGCTCGCCTAGTGTCCCCGTTCCACCAAACCATACCGACTACATTAAAATTTGTCTAAGTCTGAGAAAATAGTAGAAACCTCCATGTGTCCTCCCGACGCTACTCTAAGGCCGAACCAAAAAGTAGATCTTTAAACGAGTGTTGTTCCTACATATGGACACATTTTAAGTTGAGGTGATTCATAAAAATTTTCAAGTACCCAGCCAAGCCACATACCCTGTCGATGTAAGGATATAATTTTGACCAGTAGAAACACTCGTTAAACTGTAAAAAACATAAAAATGATCGTTCGAGCCTAAAAATGAAAATTTCTCCAGGGAAAGAGAGATTAGAAGTGTTACAGGGCTCAAATATGTTTCTCAGAGATACATCCATTCATTTTTCTTTATGTATATAGGGCAAAAATGACAAGGAAGACAAATCCCAATTGTGGAGAATGGAAACTATAGGAGAACATGAGTTTTTAAACAAACAAAGAATGAGAGACCTAAATTACAGAATTTTCCTGGAGGAATAAAGAAACAAGGAGCAAAACATGGACCCATAAGTGATCTATGACCCAAGAACAAATTAAAAATGGCAACAAAGATTAACTAGGCACAACATGGGGAAAACGAAAGTGACAGAGGATGTAAATCGATATATTTTCAAAGGAAAACTAAGGAGATACTATTATGAGCACCAAAACATCCCATTTTGAGAGATTTTGTAGATGTCTTTCTAGGGGAGCTACTAGGGTTACCACCACCACATGAGATTGACTTCCATATAGATCTAGTTCCGAGAGAAGAGCGTATCTCAAGAGTAACTTATCAGATGACCACCCTAGAACTCTGTGAAATCTAGTTACAACTTGAGTGCCTTCTAGAGAAGTTCCTAATTCATCCTAGTGTGTCCCCTTGGGGTGCACCAGTGATATTTGTAAAGAATAAGGATGGATCCTTGCAGTTGTGTATTGATTACTGTCAGCTGAATAAGGTAACGATCAAGAATCGTTATCCCCTTCCACATATTGATGATTTTTTGATCAGTTGAAAGGAGCCACAATTCTCTATAAGATTGATCTTAAATTAGGCTATCATCTGTTGAGGATTGTAGAGGTAGATATTGATAAGACTGCCTTTCATATGAGATATGGGAACTATGAGTTCACATTAGTACCTTTTGGTTTTATGAATGCCCCCGTAGTGTTTATGAGTTTGATGAATGGGGTATTTAGGACCTTCTTATATCGATTCATACTCATCTTCCTTGATGACATTTTTATTTACTCACGTACATGTGAGGTGCACGAGGTGCACCTTCACCAAGTTCTTCAATGCCTTCGGGAGTAGTAACTTTACGAGAACTTTGAGAAGTGTGGATTTTTTCAAATGGAGGTGCAATATTTTGGTGATATCATTTTTGCGGAAGGTATCTTCGTTGATCCTTCTAAGATTAGAGCTATCATGGATTGTCAAACAACCACTACTGTGACTGAGGTGTACAGCTTCATGGGATTAGTAGGTTAGTATAGGAGATTTGTTTAAGACTTCTCTTAGATTGCACACCCCATCACTTCCCTTCAAAGGAAAGGGAAGAATTTTGTTTGGTCAGATAGGTGCGAGTTGGCCTTTAGTACACTAAAGGAATATCTCACTACAACACCTATTCTAGTAGTGCTAGATCCACAGGGTGATTTTTCATTTTCGTGGATGCTTATTTAGTAGGTGTTATCACCTAATCACAGCACCCCTGGAAATATAATTTAACTCACGGTGTGATTGGATAACATGGGTACTATCTCCAAGTTGTGGGACTTGCTACTTGAGATAGACCTCCAGAGAAAGCTGGTTCTTGCTCCTAAACTACCTGCCACAATCTACTCTAATGCAGGGTAAGCTAACTGTTCTAATCTAAATTTCTAAGGGACCAGGGAGAGAGAATGCATAAAATGAAATCCTACACTAAAGCAGTGATACACCAGAAAAGGAGGGTGTGAGAGTAGTCTCCAAATGTGTGAAATACAGAGGGAAAGTGCACACTAGAAGAGGTGATGACAGTTCACCATAATCTAGCAAAATGCATTCACAACAATATTCCAAGCATACACAATGATAATGGATTCCTACAAGAACATAATAATAGACACAATATTCTTGTAGAAAGATAAAAGGGGCAAGAAGAATGCAAGCAAAGACAGCAGGGGAAGATACATCCACAAACTTGTATTTTATTGCTTCCCGGTATGCACAGTTCAGTCTATTACAAGATAAGGGCCTGGATCACCATGAAAGGAGTCCACTACAAGGGCCTGCAACACAATAGCTTCACAAAGTAATTTTGGCAGAGCTTTGCTACCCAAAAACTCTCTATTTTACAATGATCCCAACACTCCAATTTATAGAAAAATGAGAAGGAAAAGAGAAGGGAAAATGGAAAATCCCGAAATTTATCCTTCAACCACCTATATAGGAGGCATTAAACTGAGTGAAATGGTTATCCATTACTTGAAAAAGGCTCCCCATACTGTCCCATGTGCTGCAGCAGAGAAAGAATGATGACCATGCCTCTTAATTGCACTCCCAGCTACCAAATAAAACACTGTTCCGAACCCGGCCACATTTTCTTAAAAATATCAATAAATTTCTTATCAAATCTAGAATTTCTTGATTTCTGTGCATCGGGCTCGGAACCAAAATTCCAACGGTACCAATTTTGTGTGATTTCGTTGAGAAATGCAAAAGTTACGGCCTTCTGAGTGCGGGCATCTGGCAGGGGTTTTCTGTCATTTGACAGGAATGAGCATTGACTGACTGGAGCCGAATATGTTTATTTTATTTAAATATATATACCCTCATTAAAAATAGGAAATAAAAAGTTCTTGTGGCATAGAGGACGTCGTGCTCATTCCAGAAAGTCCAATTTTATCAAAATCGAAGATCGGAGTCAAAAGTTATGGCCATTTGAAGTTCCACGGGTCAAACGTTGACTTTTCTCCTCTGCCTTCGGCCGCTTCGGCTTTTCGCGTCCCACGCGTCCCTTTGTCCCATTTGGCACAGTGATGAAATTTCCCATTTTAGCCGAACCGGCCGGTTCACGTACTCGCGGCCCAGATGTCCCATTTGCTTTCAGACCGTTCGGGACAAATTTTCCGAATTCACCCGGTTCGGCCGGTTCGCGTACTTTTGTCCCGCGTGTCCCTGACTAAAAGTTCTCATTTCAGCCGATCCGTTCGGTTTGCATACTTCACGTACCTTTGTCCCAACTGTTCTGGGCTGCCTTGATTCATTTCGGCCGATTCGGCCGGTTTGCGTACTTTTGTCCCTCGCGTCCCAGACTATTTCGGTAGTTAGTCAATTTTTTCAATTTTTCGGCCAGTTCGGATTTCCGCGTCCCGCACGTCCTTTTGTCCCAAATGTCCCAAATGCTGCGCGGACTGCCTGGTGGCCTTTTGGCCGGTTCGCGCCCTTTTGTCCTAACTGTCCCGACTGTTGCGAGGACTAGGACTTAGCCATTTTTCATGATTTTTCCTGGCCCGAACTTGTTTTTTGCAATTTTTTCACATCTTTAAAATTTGTCAGGTTTTCCTCTTGGACAAAAGAGTTAGAAATAACCCGAGGGGACCCCAGAAACATGATTTTTGCCTTGAATCAATATAATTGCTTGGGACTTGAGAATTTAATGCATGTTATCAAAATTACCTTGAGGGGTGAATTTTGGATAACAGGAAGTTTCATGGTTTCTCACTAGAGGAAGATTTCCTTCTCAGGCATAGAGGTCATATTTATGTTTTGAGAGACGGAGGTTTGAGGTATGACATATTGATATAGGTAGATCATGCACCCTATTAAACCCATATGGCGGTGAAGAAGATGCACGCTACTTTGATATAGGTACGAGAGGACTTCATAGAGACATGGCTCATTTTGTGTCATGTTGTTTAGAGTGCCATAATGTGAAGGTTGAGCATCAACATCCAGGTGGCCTTCTCTTTCCTCATGCTAGACCAGAGTGGAAATGGGACACCATCGTCATGGAATTAATTGTTGGGATACTGATGTCGAGATATCACTAAAAAGCCATCATGGTCATAGTTGATAAATTGACAAAATTGGCTCAGTTTTCTCTAGTGAAGACCACTTATACAGCTAGTGGAGTGGCATGGTTATATCTTGATGAGATTGTTAGGTTACACGAGATTCTGTAGAAGATCATGAGTGACCGTAATCCTTTGTACACTTCCAATTTTTGGACTACCATATAGTATGCCCTTGGGGAAAATATCAATTTTAGTACAACATATCACCCTGAGATAGAGGGATAAACTGAGCGGGTGAATCAGATTTTAGAGGATATGATCAAGATGTATGTGATGGATCAATACTCTAAATGGGAGGAGTACATGTGCTTGGTGGATTTTTCCTACAATAATAGTTTTCAGATTTCTATAGGAATGGCTCCTTTTCAAGCTTTGTATTGTAGAGAGTGCAGGACACATCTTAGTTGGGATAGGTTAGAGGATAGGGTTTCCCTTGGACCAAATTTTTTGCGGGACATGGTGTAGTAGGTGGTTTTGATGAGACAGATTGCAGGAGGCACAGGACAAGAAGAAGAAGTATGTAGATCAACATAGAACCTATCATAGTTTTTATGTGGACATGAAGGTGTATGTTTGTGTCAGGCCACACAAGATCCCTATTCATTTTTTAGAAGGTTCTAAGTTAGCTCCTAGATTCGTGGGTCCTTTTGAGACTTGAAGTTTATCATCCCTTTTTTTTACCATCTAACATTACCACCCAACTTGTCTCACATACATGATGTGTTTCATGTTTTAGTTCTTAGGATATATGTGTCCGATCCTTCTCATGTGTTAGATTGGACATAATTGTAGGTGTAGGATCTGAAGCAGGTGATGGTGGAGGCCATTCACATCCTAGATTGCAGGACCCTGGGCATTCGGGGTAGAGAGGTTGATCAGGTCCAGGTGTAGTGGGATAGATATGATGATATTGTAGCTACATGGGAGGATGCTACTTTTCTACGAGTTCAGTTTCCACATTTGTTCTAATGACTTCCATGAGGAAGTCAAGTCTAAGGGGAGGGGGATGTAGTGCCCACTTCCCTTTAACACCCTTTTGATACTGATCATGATACTGTTGATTATATTATGGACATGATTATGGACTTTATTATAATATGATATTAGATGTTAGATCATGGATTATTGTTGACTTGATTCAGTTATGATGCATGATGATTATTAGAGACATTTTAGATATTGATGTTGATATACTGTTTGAGATGGTTATACATTGGATGTTTTTTAGACATGTGATATTTGGATATTGTGAGTAGACCTAGAAATGGAAATTGTTTGATGATGATATAGTTGTTGATTAAAATTGTAAATGATCTTATTGATTGCTTGGATGTTGTTGTGATCCATATATCTAGATGATTTTGGAATTTTATTTATATTATTTTGGATGTTATGATATAGCCATGAGGACGAAGTAGGTATTTGTGTTTTACAGGTTAAAATATCACAACAAACATCGGTGGATTGGAGACAAACCACACTGGAATTCTAGATGAATACAACAAGGTCACTATGGTAACTAGTATTTGTTTGTGCATGTTTGTGTGTGTTAGGGATTCCCATGGGGGGGATCACCTTTAAATGTGACGAAGGGGTTATGTTTATTTATTTATTGGTTCCTTTTTTTATCTTTTGCATGTGTTTATTTTGTGGCACAGTAAACCTTTCATTATTCGTTACATGGTGTGTAATATTGCGAGTAATCATGTTATTAAGTTAATTAATTAAAATATGTCATAACAAAGTTATTAATAGAGTTTTTGTCCTTGAATTAAAGTGTTATAAGAGATGTGTAAGTGATGTGTAAGTTAACTCTTGAGTGTGAAACACTCCACCTTCTTGGAAGTTCGAATTTGTCTTTGGATGCTGATTTTGGAGGCTTGTGGGACAAATTAAACTTGTCCCATACCTCTTAAATTCATTTACCAACCATACCTATGGTTGGAGGGTTGATTTTAGAATTTTATAATGCATTTGTGTAATTCAAATAGTAAGTTTTAATTACACTTTTCGTACATGGTTTAATTTTAGTCTTTTGGGGTGTGGGTTAGATTTGAGCATGTAAGTAAATTGTCATATTATTCACCCACCTATTTATTATGCATTGGAGAAAGAAGTTAAATTTTGGGGTTGTGGTTGAGGATGTGTGATGTGGCATCCTACAAGGATCCACCTCATCCTCTTCCCTTCCATCTTCTATAAAATTTTAATTCCTTACCTTGTTTTGGGATGCTTCACTTTGGAGACTTCATTCTTGGGTGAACTCCTTACTATTTTTGGAGCTCTAACTTTTGGAGAAGTTTGAAGATTTTTGCATGCTTGTTGTTTGGTGGATTTTTGGATTATTTTCTTTGAAACAACTGTTGTTTGGAACTTGGGAAACTCGATCACAAAGAGGTAATATCTTGGCTCTTAAAATGCTCTTCTTTTATGAAAGTAAATGTTAATATGTGAATGTTTTGGCATGTTTGTGGGGTATTGGGTAGATTTCCTATGAGGTTTATTTTGTGGGAGGCACAAGTGTGTTTTAGGGAGGTATAAGGGTGGAGGGAGATGGGATTTGGTTTCCATGTTTAAAAAAAACATCTTGCATTTATTTACTCATTATGGTGTGCCATAAGAGGTTAGGGAGGCATAAGGAAATGTGAGGAATAAGAGGTACTTGGGGAAGGCATATGGAATGTTAGGGTTTTGATATACTATATTTTAGCAGTTTGTAATTCAGATGGTGATACCCATTTCCCATTTTGGGAGGCATAAGAAGCATCCCCCATAGTTTCTTATTCCTTTGGATTGCTTGATGAAGCCTTAGTAATGTTTGTCATGTTTTAATGTAGTTGTAAACTATATTCTATTTTGTAATGTATTTTTTTATTGTGAAAATGTTTCTTGTGTGTTTGTGGAAGCCTTTTGTTGCCACGAGTTCAATCAGATCTTTTATTGCATTGTGGTTGGGGCTCAGGGGCCAATGAAGAAGGATGGCTTCTCCTTTTCATTGGATGTCTTGGTTGGGTGGAGAGCGTTTCCTTTTCCCTGCTCTTGTGGTGATCAAATTAGAAGAATGTGAAATCTTCATGCTACTGTTTTGGAGCTAAGAAAAAGATAGTTTGATAGTTCCTTGTAAAATGAAACCGTATTGTAACCTTTCCCACTTGAAGTGGATGAGCTTGTAAATGTTTTTAATGGAAATATGTTGTATTTATTTGAAAGTTTTATCTTGTAATGTGAAAGAGATAAACTTTGTTTTCAGTGTTTCAAGGAATGTGAAAGAATTGTATTATGTATGAGGAATTTCAGGAATGAAATAAATGTTATAAAGTTATATTTTAAATCAATAAAGGATTACACTACCTTCCTCAAATTGTATCATTGAATTGAATTTGATCATCTAAATGTGAGTTGTAATCTCTGTTTAAAAGAAAGAAATGCGTATAAAGGAAGTGTAATACTCTGTCTTTTTGAAGTGCATGTAAAATTTTGAAACAATAAAGATGTTACATTATTGCATTTGAATAAGTTGAATTGAAGGAACTGAAAAATATTTTAAACTATAATGAGAATGAATTAATTTAATACATGGAAGATGTAAATGGTGAAGAGATCCATTGAGTTAATTTTGTTGTTTCCATTTTTTGCTATCTCGTTCAAACTCTAGCAACTAATTTATCCAAAAATGAACCGTTCTAAATCTGTAATCAAGAAATATCAATGAAACATTAAATGATTGAACATTGAAGTAGGCTACCCTAAGATTAATGCAATTAGACAAAAATCACTTAACGGAGAATGCTTAGAAACCATTAGCAAAAATCGGGCTTAATCTGTCTTACAATCATTTTACTGTCAAGAGATGTTCAGATTTTTAAAATTGCAAATCAATCAGACAAACTTGAATGTTCCAAATCCTTCTTAAATCTATAGAAGAACAATTCCCCATTTCTACTCGACATGTTGAGAGAGGAAGCAGGATCAATTCATTGGGAAAATTTTATAAGTTAAAAATTTAGTCAGTTTGACATTGTAAAAGCTCTGCAAATCATTTTCTTTAAATTGATTCCTTAAACTTTATCAAAATCAAAATTTAATGAATCATTATGTAACGACGAACATCAAGAGATCTTTCGAGAAATTCCTCCTTTTTCCGAAAATTGAGCTACTCTATGAGAATTTATGGCCTTCTGAAGTTTTTATTCATTCGGCGTCAAAACAATAACTCTAACTATTACAAAACAAATTTGGGAAAAATTTCCTTGGCGAACCCATTTTCCCGAATTTTCCCCGCTGGCACTGCAGCCAATAAGAGGCTACAACGTGGGTAGCAATGACCCTGTCACTTCACTGGAGGGGCAGGATCCTTTCTTTTTGGTCAAAAAAATTAGCTCTTTAAGTCCGAAATGGAAATTTTTCACAAATTTTCCCTCGCTTACCCCGCAGGCAATTTGGGGCTGCCACATTGGTTATCTTTTGCAAGGCATCAGCAGAGGAAGCGGATTCCTTTCTTCCCTTTGCATTTTGGGAAAATTTTGGGAAAATTTTCCCACATTTTCCCTGCCACCTTGCCGGCCCACAGCCAATCAGAAGCTACCATGTAGCATCGCGAGGCATGTCGACGGAGGACGCAGGAGTCCCTTTTACAATGTTCGCCCCTCTAGGAATTTTTTTTGGGAAAGTTTTATAGTTTCCCTCATGTTCCCGACGGCTTTCCCCACATTTGCTTAGGATCTCGCCACATGGTCCCTTGTGAGTTCACGGGGAGCATGGTGTAGACAAAGGTGGCTTTTATGCCCTAGCACCTTTCCGCTGACCCGACACATAATGTCTTAAATTGCTCCGATGACCCGATTTTCCGTTGGGGTGTTGTAAAGCCGACATGTGTCGTCTTCAGTCTTGTGGGTGCATGGAGGTAAATCACTATTTTTCTCAGAAGAAGGAAAATGTGCCAAATTTTTTCCCTACTCCGCCACCTCGTGCATGGGAAAATTTTCTTCCCTAGGCCCACAGCTCTTCTATTGGGAAAATTTTTCTCCCAAGGTCCGTCGGCCCATAACTTGAGAAATAACAGGAGTTATGAGAACTTATTTATATCATTGGAAAGGTGAGGAAATTTCCTATCCAATGGGAATGTTAAAGGGATGTTTTGAGAGCATTAATTATGATAAAAATCAAGTTGAAGATTTTAAAACAATTAGAGAGTGGTGTAGTGTAAAATTACCCTCTTATCCTAATTGAACTTTTTAACCCTAAATTTTGACCTTGCGACCTTTAATAATTGTTAATAAAGAAAAAAATATGATCTAGTAAATTAGTATTTATCTGGAACCTTGTTTGTGATAACCATTTTCTTGTAACGTGGTTAAAGACACTTTTAAACAAAAAAAATTATTCCATAATTTTCTTATCTAATCCTAGGTTGTTCCTTAGGTCTCAAGTGGGTTTTGTTTAGGCCTTACAATTCACATATGCATAAAAATGAGAGGAGATCATTTCCAATAGCTAAACTCTTACCTCTCCATGATGGATTTTGTTCCAAGTTCAAAATAGAAAGCTCTCCAATGCAAAACAATCCAAGAGATAAACAATCAACAAGTATGCAACCATATCCCATCTCCTCAAAATAAATAACTCTTAAAACCAAAAGATGTCACTCAAAATGAAGCAAGACAAGTCCCAGTAATCTCCAAATCAAGCTAAGGAATTAGAATATATAGAGAGGGAAGAGAAGAGGATGAGGTGAATCCAAGTGGGATGTCACATCACACATCCACAACTACAACTCATAAGTCAACTTCAATCTCCAAGGCACAATAAATAATTAGGTGAATAAATGATAGTTTTACTTACACACTCAAATCAAGCCCACACACCATAAGGAATTAAATTGAAAACATGTAAGAAAGTGTAATTAAAGAATACAACTTGACTTACAAAATTTCATAAAGAAGGTCTAAATTTAACCCTGTAACCATAGGTATGGTTGGTAAATAAATTTAAGAGGTGTGGGAGAAGTTTAACTTGTACCACAAGCCTCCAAAATCAACCTTTAAGGACAAACTAGGATTTCAAAAGAAGGTGGAGTGTTTCATAATCTAAAATTTACTTACATATCTCTTACACATCACTTATACATTACTTACACTTATCTCACAACATTTAATACAAGATCCAATAACTCCATTAATTACTTTCTTATGTCCCAATTTGATTAATTATTTTTTACCAATATGATTACTCATATTACTTACCACAATTTAATTCAATAGTGAAAGGGAAAGCACATCACTTATAAAACACATACAACATTAACAAATGGCTAATTAACAGAAAAACATAAATCCCTTGGTCACATTCGAAGGTGATCCCCCCCATGCGAATCCCTAACAACAATCAAATGCACACAACCAATAGAAGTTTCCATGATGACCTTGTTGAATTCATCAAGAATTCCAATGTGGTTGGTCTCCAATCCCTCGATGTTTTTTGTGATATTTTAACCTACAAAACACAATACCTCCTACTTCCTCATCAACATACCAAAACATCCAAATGAATATAAATATAATTCTAAAATCATCAATATATATATATGAATCATAACAACATGCGAAAAATCAACACTATCACTTACATCTTCATCAACAACTATATCATCATCAATTTTAATTCAATTTTCTCAGTCTACTCAATATATCCAAATATCACATGTCCTAAAAAACATCCATAAATATATATATCCATGTCCAACAACCTGTCAACACATATATAAAGTGTCTCTAACAATCATCATGCATCATATGTGAATCAAAGTCAATAATACTCCATCCTCTAACATCTAATCATCATACTAAATCAAAAGTCACAATAATTTCCATAAAATAGTCAACAGTGTCATAATCAATATCAAAATGTGTCGAAGGGAAGTGGTCACTACACTAACCATGGGGTTCATGATGATATCGCTAAACATACTAACTATGATGATAATTAAAACTAGGGATATTATTTACTTAAGCTAGAAGATGACATCGAGTGTAGAGGTTAAATTTTATCGTAAGGTTTTAATTTTCCACACTAAAAGTATTCACACAGGAAAGGTAGTTATACATGAGTCTTAAACTAGGGTTGAGTGTTTCGTGTAGATCTCTTTATTACCTTTAAAAGGTAAGAATACAACACACTAATTAATAAATCGTCTATTGAACACTTGAAATTTAATACAATATTTTAAAATTCAAATTCATTTAACATACATATCCAATTTTATAATACAAAATTTTAGGATCAAAATAACACTCATGTGTGGATGGACATCGCCTTAAACCATGACATCTAAAATATTACAGAACATTAATTATAAACCTTTTCATACTTTGCAAATGTTGGAATTTACTCTAAAGTTTCATTAAACATATATATCAAACCCTATTTTTCCCATATGTAAATATGAATCAAAAGAACACATTTAGTTACATGCACATTTCCCAAAGAACCCCTAAAATAGCATCTCATTCATATTTCCAAATTTCAATAACTAACTTTACTGTAACATAATAATACATAAATATTAACTTCTAATATATAAATTATAAAAATATACAATCAATTACACCCACGTTGTTTCTCCACCTTACTTTCATCCTCCAAAAACATGTGAGCATGGAATAAATCATAAATCATTGTCATGGAATCCACCTAGATCTAGCTTAATTAATGTTTTCAGTTTCACATGTACATATAATAATAATTATAAGTTGCATTCATAAGAAAAGGTTTATAGAAATAAATTCATTTCATTTCATTTCACATCATTTCCTAACCAAGGAGAGGAAAAGAGATAGAAAGAGAGGGAAACGTTGTTTTCCCAAAAGTCAAATTTCACATAATAAGCCATAAGATAGAGTCTCAAACAATCATTCAAAAAATTCAACAAGTTTCCATGGTGGTTTAGTAACCTGAAGGGGCTCCTAAAACTTTCATTTTACATTTTTTCAGTTGGTTGCCAAAAATGCACATTTAAGGCACGGAGGCTAAGAAACTACTTTCAATTATTTTCTTTCTATGAGAAAACACACCCCATGTAAGTTTCTACTTGTCCTCCTATAAACTAATAACTCACAAGAACTGATGGAATTCATAACTGGCAAATAGTTTACCATTGACATCCAGTTTTTTGAGGCCATCGGTTGTAATTTGTTTAGTTTGACCTAGTCAAAATAGCAACTAGAGGCCTACAAAACCTATTAGCCAAACTAACTAGAAAAGTGATTTTCTTGAACTGAAGGTTCTAGGGAAATTGTCTAGTAAAAATTCTAGAGGTTTGCAAAGGATGAAAAGAATTTTTTTCGCAAGGTTCAAATGACGGATCAAAACAAAAGCCAAATTTTAAGTTTTAACGGTTACGCAAAAGTGTAATATGAAGTGACAAGGCTCCTAGAGAAGTAGACAAGAGAACAAAAATAGTTAAACAAGGTTGATCTAATGCATGATGCAAGTCTCTAGCTAAAAATAAACACATATGACGCTTTACATCTCATGTACGGGGTTCAAAGTGTTGTTTTGCAAGTCCCTGGAAATTACGTTTTTTTCTAACTTCCAAGGTAGAGAGAAGGGTTGTTTTAGTTGAAAAATCATCTAGTTCTCACTAATACCAATGGGAATTTTTTTTTTCTTATACCCTAGTTCTAATAGTTCATAAGGTTATGGTCGCAACCATGAATGACGATCAAATTACAAGTCAGAAAGTAAATGTTAAGGAGCAGTTTTGTTGTTTTGTGTCAAGAGATTAGCTACAAAGTTTACTAAATTATGTCAAAAGGAGGGATTTAAGTGTATGCTTTGTTACAAATTTTTATTTGGATTAGCATAAGTTTAATATTTTATTTTATTGTTTTACAAAATAAGATTTTATAAAATAATCGAATGTGAGATACTCTAAGGTTTTAAATTTATGTAGTTGCAAATATAAAAATAAAGTATGAGAATTATGAAGGAAAATGTGAGATGAACCATGCCTAGAGAAATGAAGCTGGTTAAAAATTGAGGGACTCTGTTCTGTGTCATAGTTAGGCATTTCTTTAAACGGCTACACCCATTCGGAAAGCTTATCCATCTTCATTCATAGTTGTTCCACATACCTGGAGGACGATACCCCTTTCTTGTAAGTCAATGCTCTAGATTATTCCATGTTGATAATATATACACCCTTCCAGGAAATGGTGAATTAGTAGTTATAGATCTAGCTCCTTGAAAAAAAAAACTCGAGATGGGTCCTCAAAAATGAGCCAAGCTACAAGGTTGAAAGTGAATTGGCTGAGTAAATGTAGGAATAGCTTGAGATCACATTAAGTTCATCCGAATTGTATAGAAGGTAGAGATGGACTCTCCCAAGGGTAAAAATGAGCTCATTAAATATATTATAAAGTTCAAATTATCCTTCGAAAACCCTAGCTTGGAGGAAATAAACAACAAACAAAACTCAAGCCATGATGAAATTCCCATATGGAATATGAAGATGAAGCCAAGCCCAAGCTAGTAGTATCAAACGATGAACTCCCCAAATTCAAACCCTAGTACAAATACAAGAGATTTTACAACCAAATCATGGAAATTTATAGAAATCTCATGCCGAGTTACGACATTTTGATGATCTAACTCAAAAGAAGAGTTGCTGAAAATTATTTTAACTTACTATTCCTATGTGCTCTATAGGGATATCAGAAAAGCACATCCACACAACCACCACAAGTTTAATTAGTGTTTCGATGATAAAGTTTAGAGTTTCCTAGAGATAGCCAACACATTAAGGAATGCCAAACAAGAAAACATAATATTCAGGTTTGGATTGAATGCTATAAGAAACACATTATCATTGAAGTATTTAGATCCATTTTCCACTAAGCCTATAACCATGACATTTAATGATACTTTATTTCTTTCGAGAATTAATTAAAACAATTCACCTTCCCTAAATAAGTTCCATATTTAGCATACATGTCCACAAAATCATATGTAACTAGAACAGTTTCCAACACTCCTCTATCTTTATGCTTTGATGGATGTCCATACCCTGCTCTAACGCTCAATTTTTTTTGGTATAGGCTAGGAGTGCACAACAATGTAAACTAGTTAGGTTGGAAACCTGTTTGAGCATAGATTAAATAGTGTGATTGGCACGTAAGGAACCCTATGTATTTTGAACCCTAACCAAATTGTATTCCTATGAGATGTTGCCTCGTTATTTCATTTGGTCAAACATGCCCTCGTTGTAGCTATCTAACTGCAGCTAACTTTAGAACATGGATTTAGGTTTCAGCTTGGTTAATACCTTTGGGACTCCAATTAATTCTTTAAGATACTATGAAAGGGAAATGACAAGTCAGACTACCATTTATGAGGCCCATGTTCCATGTAAGTAAGGCCCGTGCCTTCAACCTATCACACACTACCCCTACCACACTCCACCAACTGACACTTCTCTTTTTTTTATTAGTATTAATTTGGTTTTGTCGGTCACTACACATTCATTCATTTATAAATTGATAATTGAGTTAGTACACAATATGTGTTATAATAAATTAGGTTTTGTATCCATAGCAAGAGGGTTCATTCACATTACAATGAAGATCATGTTTCCCTTAACCCATGGAATAACATCTCATGATCACACTTCCTAGAGAAAAACATAAATTATAGTTTTATTTTAGTTATTTCGGATAGTTAGTTAAGGGTTCAAAATAAATTAACATGGTGACCTATTTCCTTCCTTTGTTTCTAGATTTGGTTTCCTAAGTATTGTTTTCTTCAAACACAAAAGGGTTTTCCCTGACTAGGTTCATATGCCTTTTTGTTCTAAACTTTATAACCTATTTTTTTAATGGAACATTTAATCTTCAATGAGACCACTAGTCCCTTCCTTAGGGGATCTATCTCTAATAATGATCACATAGCTACACATCATACATCCAATACATAATAGGATAATTGAGAGAGAAAGATGGAGCAATTGATCATTTTAAAGGGGTTTAGGTTCACATTTGAGTTCTACCTTAAGAAACACACATTCTCCATAAACCACATACTCTAGATAATGTTTGACCATGTCGTTCTTATTCATCGAGTTCATGATGACTCCCCTAAGAATAAAGGTTGTGATGAAAAACTCAATCTAGGGATCACATTTTCTTAAGTTATGAGGTTTCATCGAGTGTGAATAGTTAATTTAATCCTAAGTTTTTAGTTTTCTATGTTACAAGAATCACATAGGAAGAATAGTTATGCATGAATTTTATAATAGAGTTGACTTGTTCATTAGATTTCTTTATTACATTTTCAAAGTAAGAAACCTTACACTGATTATTTGATCATGAATTGCGTATTGTAATTTCATTATAAGCTATTAAGTTCAATTTTGTTTGACACAATATAAAATTTATTACAATACTAAACTTGGAATCAAATAACACCCATATTTAGATAAAATTTACAGTTAAACACTATCATCTTAAATAAAACATGCTACAAAACTTCACTAATACACCCTTCAATACTTCAAAAATTATGAATGATCTTATACCATTTCACTTAACATATATATATCGAACCCCTGTTATTTTATTATGTAAATTTGAATCAAAATAATACCTATAACTAAATGCATAATTCAAAAAGCACCCCTAAAATTAGTATCTCAATCATATTAGTGAATTTCAATAATGATTCTTTATTGTAACATAGCAATACATATATAATTTTTCCATTAACATATATAAAATACAATAATCCACATTGATTTACAACTATGTCATTTCGCTACCATACTTGCATCCTGCAAAAATATGTGAGCATGAAATCAATGATAAATCCCTGGCATGACATCCACCTAAATCTAGCACAATTATTGTTTTAGTTTCCCATTTACATAATAATTATAATAATTTGCATTCAAAAAGAGAGGGTTAGATACATATATTTATTTCATTTCATTTTATTTCACTTCATTTCACAACTAAGGAGAGAAAAAATAGGGAAGAGAGAGAAAAACTATTTTTCCAAAAGTTAAATTTCACACAATAAGTCACATGATAGATTTTCAAATAGTTATTTACAAGTGTAAAAAAAGTTTCCACGGTGGTTTGGTTACTCGAATGGGTCCTAAAAATTTATTTTTATGTTTTCCTGGTAGTTGATAAAACATTCAATTCAGGATGAAAGGCTAAAAAAGTGCATTCAAAAACAATCTTTTGAAAATAAAATTCATGATGAGTGAATTCCTACGTGTCCACATATATATAAAGAGTTCATAGGAACTGACGGGATTCAGAAGTAGCGAACAGTGTACAATATGTTGATGGTTTTTGGAAGCCACCGATCATAATTGACCAATTTTGACCTAGTCAAATAGCGACTGGGGGCCTACGAGATCCCGTTTCCAGACAAACCAAGAATGTTATTTTCCCCAAACCAAAGGTTCCATGAAATTGTATACTAAAAACAATCATTTTTTTTAAGGGGGAAAAATATTTAATTGTTTAGGGTCTGAAGAGTGAGCTGATGTGAAACCCAACTTACCAATTTTAACAATTTCTTAACATTTCAAAATGGGGAAACATGCCTCCTAGAGGAGGGGCGAAGAGAGTACACATGGCTAATTGGGGTCAATCTAAATCTTGGTTTGAATCTTATCATAACAAGGAACAAATACGATGCTTGATGTAACTTTTAGGGGGCTCAGAATGTTATTTTGCATGTCGCTAGAAATTACACTTATCAAATGTTTCAACGTAGATGGAAATGGTTGTCTTAGTTAAATCATATAGCTCTCGCCAATACTAACAGACACCAAAACCAAACTTTAGACATCCTGGGTTTATCAATGCATACGATTGTGGTCTTGACACAATTGTTGGTAAAAATGTAAGTCAGTGTAAAAGAAATCATAAGGTGTTGTTTTATTGATTGCACTAGCCGTCAGTTAAAATGTTCAATTTTTCGAGAAACTAATAGTTTAATGTTTTTATTTATTGCAAAAAAAAACTATATTATACGAAAATTATAAACGATAAAGGTAAGGAGATCATGCCTGGAGGGAGAAATGCAGTCAAAATTGTTTGATTTGGTTTTGAATCAAAAATAGGCATT
Source organism: Taxus chinensis (assembly GCA_019776745.2). Lineage (NCBI taxonomy): Eukaryota > Viridiplantae > Streptophyta > Pinopsida > Cupressales > Taxaceae > Taxus > Taxus chinensis. The sequence continues at coordinate 414,115,884 of CM034155.1, read as the reverse complement.
TCATCAAGTGGTTTGCATGACTCATAATACTTTCCTCATTTTAAGTAGACCTTAACAATTGAACTAATATTGTGATCATATCGATATCGATGAAATGTAGAATCAAGATGTTGTTAGAAATTGTAATGATATCGTTACATGCCTAGATGATGTTTTGATTCATATATGGATGATTGTGGATTTATATTGTATATTTTTTTTTGGATGCTTTTATGTGGCGACGAGGCTGAAGGAGGTGTTTTTTTTTGCAGGTAAACATGTCACAACAAACAACAGGGGGATTAAAGACCAACCACTTTGGAATACTAAATGAACTCAATACGGGTCACCATGGCAACATGTATTTTTTTGTTTGTTTGTGTGTTTGTATTGTTGTTAGGGGGTCCCCATTAGGGGGATCACCTCCAATTGTGTTATCTCTTTAATTAGTTTCCTTAATTTTATTTTAATATGTGATTTTATAGTGATGTATTGAACTGTTATTAATTACTTGAATTTTGTCTAAATTAGTAGATTAATCTTTTTACTAATTTAATGGTGGAAGGGTCAAAAGGATTTTATTTATTAGATTATATGGACCTTGGGTTATGTGTTGTAAGTTGAGTTATTGTGATGTTGAGTGTTATACACTTTATCCCTTCATGGAAATTTGAATTAGGCCTTAAGGACCAATTTTGGAGGCTTGTGGGACAAGTCAAACTTGTCCCACAGCTAATAAATTTGTATAACAACCCTACCTATGGGTTGGGGGTAAAGAATAGACCCTATTATATGTTTTGGGAAGACACAATGGCAAAATGTTATTTCACTTTTTTTCATGTAATAAAAGTTTGTTCTTCGGGTGTGTGGGCTTGGATTGTGTGTGTAAGTAAATTGTCATTCCTCTCACCCACTAATTTATGGTGCATTGGGGGTTGAGGTTTGAGTTGTGAGGTGGAGTGGAGGATGATTGATGTCACATCCTATATGGATCCACCTCACCATCCTCTCTCCCTTTTCTATTTATTAAAGTTCTTTTCCTTTTTGGGGGGTTACTTCATTTCTTTGTGCTATTGCATTTTTGGGAGTTAGAGGATTTTGGAGTGCTTGTGGATTTTTTGGAGCTTCTTGGTGATTTTTTGGGCTTGAAGAAGCTTGGTGTGGGAAAATTGGAACAAGATCTACCATGGAAAGGTAGGAGCTACACTCTTGTAAATTTTTTTCTATTATGTCTTGTATATGTGCATGTTTTTTAGTGTTTTGGTATGCTTGTTGGGTGCTTTGGTAGATTTCTTGAGTGTGGTGTAGGAGGAAACTATGGGGATCTTACATGTTTGGAGGAATAATAGTTCAATTCATGTTTTGGAGGGTGTTGGGTTAGGTTCCCCACCTTGGACAAGAAATTAATTGCATTTCTTACTTGGTTTATTTTTATGAGGGAGCCACAAGAGATTGTAGGGACGCATAAGAGAATGTGGGAGGCATAAGAGGTTGTTGAGGTAGGAATAAGAGTGTGTAGGGGTTTTTAGATGTTTATTAGAGGGTTTAAGGTGGGAACCATTTTCCCATTGGGATTCATAAGTTACCTCCCCATAGAGCTTGCTCCTTGGGCTTTTGCATGTTGAATCATTTTGTATTTTGTTTCTTTCATTCTTGTGATTTTAGTTGTATTGTTTACGTTTCGGTATGGTTGTAAAATCATGTATTGTGATGTGGAATCTTGTTGTGTTTCCATGAGTTGAATCCTTTTTTCATTACAATGTGGTAGGGGCTCGGGGCCCAATGAGGAGGACGGCTTCTTCTCCTCGTTAGAATAATTGGTTAGGTGGATGGTGTTGCCTCTCCCCCCTTTTTTGTTGTGATAAAATGAAGCATGGTGGAGCTATCTTGTTGGTGATGTGAAACATGGAGCATTGTTAGTGTCCTAAAGAAATATTTCCTTGTAAGAAAACCTCCTTATCATTCTCACTTCAGGCGTAAATCTTGTAATATTGTATTCCTTTTAGCTTTCATTCTTGTAAGTTATTCCACTTTAAGTAGAAGATATTGTATTAATACTTTGAGGAAAATTTGTATTGATTATTAGTGACCAAGATTGCATTGTATTTTGTAAAAGAAATAAACATTTGCTTTAGTAAAGCTAACTTTTGTAATAGGAATGAGGTTAAAAGGGAAAACAATTTGTTTCCATTGTAGTTGATTTATTTTCTCACAAAAATGTGATTGGAAAATAGCTTGTTCTCTTTTAGTAAGTTGATCTTGTTGTATAAAAATCATTGGAAATATTGTTGAAAATCTTTTATAGATTGTAGGAAATTCATTTGAAGACATATTTCAATTATTTATAATTCTCAAAAGGAATGTAGTGAAATAGGGTGCATTTGTTCATTATCATATAGTGGATGAAGTAAATTTTAAACTATGTATGTTTAGAAGGAAATAACACAAATTTTAAATGGCTTTTACATATTCAGCCAATAAAATAAATTCCTAAATCTAGTGGGGTAAATAAATTTCTTATTATAACTTAAACCATAGCTTCATTGTGAGTATGTAAATTCGCTATAGAATTATTTGAGAGTTACTTTTAATTTCCATGTAACTTAAAGTAGCAACAAGTGAGAATTGATTGGATTTTATTCTACTCGAAAAAATATTATCAAATTTTAAATAGAAATTCTAAGTATAAAAATTAGAATCATTAATACTATTAAAAATAGAAACAATATGACCTATTGACAATAATATTGAAATCAATAATACTTTTTCTATACTAATATAATTACATATTAATATATATATATATATATATATATATTTTACAGCCGAACCTGTGTGACTCAAAATGAGACTACATTATTAAAGTTTTGTTTATGCTTGCTTAGCCACGGTAGTGGCTAGGTAGTTTGTTCAAAGGAATGGTGGGGGTGGGGTCGGTGGACTTCTCCCCCCCACATAAATAATAAACTCCTAAATAAATATGATTATCTGCCCCTCATTCGCCTACAGTCCTCCCTCCTCCCATAGACTGTATTCTCTTAAATGTGGCTGAACCATTATGTATATATATATATATCTTGTATCCCCTAAATAATTTCATTTGACGTTCCTTTTAAAATGAAATTTTAAATGAATGCTATATATGTGTGTGTGTCTGTATATATACATATACATATTTGTATTTTTACCTCTCTTCTAAGTATATATATATTTAAGAACTATATTTTGTTATATTCTCTCAAAAAGTCTCTCTCTCTCTATATATATACATTTATAGAGAGAGAGAGAGAGAGAGAGAGAGATACCCACAAGACCATTTGGGAAAACATTATGGAAATAAAATAAAATAAAATAAAAAATGCGTGAAAATCCCTAAATAAGGGTATAAACAAATAAGAAAATAAATGAAGCAAGTAATCCTCTCCAAAAGTTTGAGAGGGCCTCTAATGGCTTCCCCATCCACCTCCAACAACCTGCAAAACTAAAAGAAACAATGAGCCAAAAGAAAGAGAGAAAGAATCCCTTCATAAGGATACTTAGGGTTAGAGAGTTTTCCTTATCCAAGGGCCCTTAATGAATCCATCCAAGGGATGAGATTCATCCCTACAAAAACTAGGTGGGGAGTGGGTGAGTGGGATTTGAATTAAAATTTAAATTTGTTAATTCCAAAATACATGGGTCGACTTTTTAAGGGGTCACTTTATGGGGTAAGGGAATGTTTATTATTCTAACCCTGTGTAAAATGGGGAACTTGTTAATTGTTTAAACCTTATGGAATTAAATATCTTTTGTATTTATTTATTGTGGCACCTTTTACCCTTTAAATTTAACTATGGAATATTTAACTATAATGGAATTAAATCATTTATTAAAATAACACTTAGGGAGAAATTAACCATTCTTCATCTAATTATGTTCATTAAAGTATAATGTGGGTTTTAATATTTTTTTATCATGGGGAAAAATTTTATTCTTAAACATAACTGACTTAGAAAGATTAATGGGAAAACTATATCTCAAAACTTGTTTGCGGGCATGATTTTTTCAAAAGAAAATTATTCCATAATTTTGTAGTTTGTCCTAGGTTGTTTCTGGGTTTCGAACGAGAAAATTTTGTGGGCATTCCACTTGGTATCAAATCCGTGAGTTCAAATCTTGGATCCTTGGACACATAGGAAAACATGAGACAGGAACATTGAACCTAGTATAATATTAAACCTAGCACAATACTAAACCTAGAAAACAACTTTGTATTAATATTGTATATTTTAGTAAACATAAAAAAGTGGAATAAAATGTAGAATGATGAACTAACTCTTACCATGGTTTGTATAGGAGGCATGGACTAGATGAGGGGTTCTTAAATGTAGATCTAGACTTTCAACCACCAGATCAAGTGGTAGCAACCAATCTACTCAAAATTTTATAGGCTCTTCAGGACATCAATGCCACTATATGTAGAGGGTCCTTAGGAGGACACTCTACTAGACATGATATGGAACCATCCATTGAGGCTCGTGCATCTCCTCAACATAGCGAGGAGCATAGGAAAAAGACCTCCGGAATGGAGTCACCATAGAGGGGATAAGGAGATAGGATTTAAGGACACAGGGATAGGTCTCGAAGCCCTAGACCTAGATAGGAGCATGCATAAAGGCATAGGGGTTACCAGTCGACAGCTACAAACCATATCATTGAGATCTTGAAGTAAAGACCATCTCACTATTCTAGAGATATAGGTGTATTTTAGGTATAGGCTTAGCTGGTGAGCTTGAGTGGGTACTTTAAGCTCTGCTCCTATACTAGCAACACAAAAGCTTGTGTTGTGATCCATCTTCTAAGGGATGGAACAGGTTTTTGGTGGAGGACCAAGGAGTAGAAGCTCCATGATAATTCAGAGATGGTTACTTGGGAGCTCATTAAGAATTGGTTTAGGAGTAGGTACTTATCCTAGAGGTTTATTTAGCTAAGGATAGATGAGTTTCATGACCTCTGTTAGGCATATATGTGTGTAGCATAGTATGAGAAGCAATTTTTTGACCCACTCCAGTATGTCGACTGCATGCAGGATGAGAAGGTACAGATTGACAAGTTGATCAAAGACTTGAATTTTTGATTTGGGTGGTGTGGTGTGCATTCACTACCCAAAGACCTTAGCAGAGGCCGTGGATAAGGCCTATATTGTAGAGGAGACAAAAATAAAGATGAAGCAGGTCAGGGACAGAGTTCGAAGCCACATCCAAAAAATATATGATAATAGATTGAGGGGGTCATCTTCTCCTCATTGTGGTGGACATGGTTCATTACAGTCTTCTTTCAGGCCACCAAAGTAGCCACCTCAATAGCAGTAGTAGTAGCAACATTAGACCCACGCACCTTACAGACCTCCATTGAGATTGGACGCAGAGAGGGAGAGGAGTATTGGTCCTCCTCCTAGGGGTCCCATTAAGATGCATGATGCACCAAGAGCTTATTCAGCAAGATCTCATAATCAGATAGCTCAGTAGTCCATAGACAGATCATTAGGATCCACATAATAGACCTCTAGAGTAAAGGCTAGTCTTGCATCTCATTGGAGAGGACCAAGCAGCTATTATGGTTGTGGCATTGTTGGACATCATTGGAGAGAGTGCCAACAGAACCCTACTAACAAGAGTAAGACACAAATTTCAAAGCCTATTGTTGCTGACATGGAGTGCAGCCATTAGATCTATGCAGTGGTTGAGAACCGCTAGGCTAAGCATTAGAATATTGTGATAGAGATGCTAGGTAGCATTGGTGGTATTCCTACCTCCATTTTGTTTGATTCTAGTTCATCTGATTCTTTTATTGCACCATCCTTAGCAGAGCACTGTAGGATAGTGGTTGTTAGGCAGGGGCTTAGTTGCGACATTGAAATGGCTTCTGGAGCCAAAATTTCTATATAATTCTTAGTTAAGGAGTGTGTAATGGATTTGAGACCCTTCATTACTACCTTCATCTTTGTATTCTTTCGTTGGGTTCGTATGGAGTCATCTTGGGAAAGAACTGGTTGTCTACACACTGAGCCAAAGTGGATTATTACCATAAGACTATATCATGTACAGATGATCTAGGAGTTGAGTCAGTGATAGCATGAGTTAGGAGGCATGTTTCCATTCACACCATCTCTAATATGTTGCTCAAGCGGTATGTGTGATGAGGTTGAAAGATGTATGATATTACAGTTAGTGACAGATCAGAGCGATTCCTTGATATCCCTTGATAATTCCAATCCATATTGAGAAAAATGCTTCAAGATGTGGTTCCAGAAGAGCTATCGAGGTTACCTGGCCAATGTGAGTTTACAACCCTCTATTACCCTATATTAGTGTTCTCATGAAACGATCCTGATCTTAATGATTCCCCTTTTAAAATGACTATTCCTTGATATTTATAATTTAGCAATCTTAGTTAGAAAAATGCTTCAAGGCATTCTTGTAAGAAGGCCTCGATCCACTGGCCAATGGAGTGTATAACCCTCTATTACCCTATATTAGTGTTCTCATGAAACGTTGAATTAATATTCCCTTTTTAAAAAACATTCCTTAATATTTATAATTTAGCAATCTTATTAGAAAAATGCTTCAACATGAAAAAGAAAGAATAGAATGTACAAAGATGGAATGAAGAGAAACCGGAATGCACACTGTTCAAATGGGTTGTGTGTCCGGGTATTTATTATGCAAAGACGGTTACAAAATTAGTTAGCGGTTACAACCGCATAACCATACAAAACAATTATAAAAGGGGAAGTCTTATTCATTTATTCCTACACCCCCTCTTAAGACTTACCCTACATAACTCAAAAACAAACAATCTAACAAAACAGAACTACGCTATCTTCAAACACTTTCACTTTGAAAGCAATGCTATGATAGGATAGGGCTCCATCAAGTTGCTTCATGACCCTCGTAAAGGTGTAGCTCCCGAGCTGAATTCCCGAGTTCCCGGATTCCACCTCCCCAAACTCCCAAATCACAGATCTCTCGAATTATTGGACAACCATCCATAAGCTCCATCAAGTTGTCTCATGACCCTCGTGAGGGTATAATTCCCAAGATCCATAGTCTCCCGAACTATCTGAGCAACCATCCATACCGAACTTCATCTACCCTATATCCTTTGTTGCCTTCAAAGTTTAGAGCATCTTTATAGCACGTATTCGTCATTGTCCTCACTACCTTCTGCATCCGGTGGGTCTTCAACCATGGCTATATTGGCTGTATTTGATATGACTTTACCCTTGAGCACATCATTGGCTCGAACACGACAATCCCATGCTATGTGACCTCTTTTCCTACAATAATGACATTCAATCTCCGACTTATCTGATCTTCTATGATATTTTCTGGTTCTAGAATAGAATGCACTTTCTTGCTGGGATTGACCTTCTGCATCCTCTGTAGTTTGTTTTTCCTCAGCTAGAAGAGTTGCTATCATATCATCCAGAGATTGAGATTGAATTTGACTGAGAGTAAAAACTACATTGCTATATTTTGAAGACAGACTATTTAATAGGATAGCTTTGGCATCTTCGTCCTCAATTGCAGCTTTCACTTCTGCTAGTTGTCTGATCAAGGACCTTAGATTATTGATGTGGCTTGACATAGAGACTCCGTCATCCATTTTGAACCTATATAACTGAAGTTTCAGGGAAAATTTGGCATTGACTGCTTTCGCTCCAAATAATTTATTTAGAGTATCCCAAATGTCCTTCGATGATTTGTCTAGGTCTACATGATGAAGTTCAGAGTCAGAGAGAGCAAGGCCAATAATAGCTTTCGCTCTATCATCTCTGCTTTACCATTCTAACAATTTCGATGCATTGGTAGGTGTTGTCTCTTTCCCGTTTACAATGCCCCACAAATTTTTATTCATAAGTTGCATTTGTATTTTCACTCTCCATGTATGAAAATTTAGACCAGAATATTTTTCTACGGGCATTTCCATTTTAATAGAATAAATACAATTGCGTATTTTGGCAATGAATAAATAAAATAAAATAAAATACTAGTTGCACAGTTCCGTGCCCTAGCGCAGGGAGTCTTTTTGCTTCTGTGTCTTTGAAAAATATTTGTGTCCTAGCTATTCGTGACTGTAAAATGCAGCATATTAGCGCAAATTGCGACTGTATTTTCGTGCTCGAAAATACTGTTAATTTCCTGAAAAACGTGCCATTCGCGACTGAATTTTTGACTTTTTTTTAAAGAAAAACACGAGTGTATTCTTCTGATTCGCGACTGTACAGCATGATTTTTCGTGCCCTAATGGTGCGCCCTTGATTTCCGACTGCAGATTTTCCTATGTTGTCGTTTCTGAAATCCGTCAATGAAAAACCCGCGATTTTTCTTCAGTCTTCATTATGCCCTTGCGCCTCTATTTTATCTTCAGATCACTGGTAATGACAAAGATGAATGCAGAAGTCTATGATTCGTTTTCGAGCTTCACGAAAAAGTTTTGATTTCTTTCACGTGCCCTAATGGGACTGTCACGAAAATATCTCTCTTCCTCTCTATGCTTGCTCCACGCTCTGATACCACTGTTAGAATTTGCGGAGAGAGAGAATAAACCGAATAAATGTGTAAAGAATGATTGAAGAGAAAACCGGAATACACACTGTACAAATGGGTTGTGTGTCCGGGTATTTATTATGCAAAGACGGTTACAAAACTAGTTAGCGGTTACAACCACATAACCATACAAAACAATTATAAAAAGGGGAAGTCTTATTCATTTATTCCTACATTTTGCAAATTCGTGATTTATTTGATCAAATGTAGGGGGGCACAATTTTCTCTAAGATAGATCTTAAGTGAGGTTATCATCAGCTAAGGATCATAGAGGTAGATATTCATAAGACCTCCCTCCATACAAGATATGGCCACTACGAGTTCACCCTAGTGCCTTTTGGTCTGACGAATGCCCCTGTAATATTCATGAGCTTGATGAATGGGGTGTTCAAGACAATCTTGGATTTCTTTGTGCTCATTTTCCTCGATGTAATTCTAATTTAATCATGTATGCATGAGAAGCATGAGGATCACCATTGCCAAGTACTTCAGTGTCTTTGTGAGCAAAATATTTACGTGCACCTGGAGAAGTGTGCGTTCTTTCAGAAGGGGGTGAAATATTTGGGCCACATAATTTCTAGGGAAGGTATCACAGTTAATCCTTCTAAGATTTGAGTTATTTTGGATTGACCAGCACCCACTAGTTTGACTAAGGTGCACATCTTCATGGGCTTGGTAGGATACTACAAGATATTGGTGCAGGACTTCTCTCGGGTTGTGCACTCCATCACTTCCCTTCAGCAGAAAGGGATGAAGTTTTTATTGTTAGAGATATGTGAGTAGGCCTTATGTACACTGATGGAATCTCTCACAATAATGCCTATTATTATAGTGTCAGATCCTCAGGGTGAGTTCTTCATTTTTACAGATGCTTCTTTGGAAAGACTTGGAGGTGTGTTGATACATGAGGGAAGATTATTTTATTTTGAGTCTCGAAAAATCAAGGATTATGAGCTCGATTATCCAGCTCAAGACCTTGACCTTACAGCAGTTGTACACACCTTAGTTTGATGGATACACTTCCATATTTACTAGAGATTTATAATCAAGACTGATCACTTAAGTCTTCCCCAAATCTTCAGTCATCCCAATCTAAATGCTTTTCAGCAGCGTTGGATGGAGTTTATTTATGAGTATGAAACAGAGATAGAGCATGTGAAGGGGAAGTAGAATGCGGTTGCAGACACCCTGAGTAGATGAATACATGTGGTTATGGCCACATCAGTGGGTAAAGATTTATAGAGAAGGATTTTGTAGTAGCTTCCTTACAAAATCTTCTACCTTGTAGTCAGAGTAGAGATTGAGTCTCAGAGACCCCTTTAGGAGATGTTTGATGGATTTTCAATGGAGGGATATGGCCTTCTCTGACATAAATTTCTGATATATGCTCCTAGAGATGGAGGCTTGAGATAGGACATTTTTACAGAGGCTAATCGTGTACCCTATTCAGCCCATCCTAGGGTGAAGAAGATACATGCCACCTTGAGACAGTTATACCATTGGAGGGGACTTCAAAGAGACGTGGCTTAGTTGGTGTCACATTGTTTAGAGAGTCAGAAGATGAATGCTGAGCATTAGCATCCAACTGGCCTTCTCTTTCTTCATGCTATATTGGAGTGGAAATGGGACACCATTTCGATGGACTTTATAATTGGGTTACCAATGTCGACATACCACCACCACGCCATCATAGTCACGATGGATAAATTGATGAAAGTGGCTAATTTTTCTTCAATGAAAAATACCTACACAGCTAGTGTAGTGGCAAGGGTATATCTTGATGATATTGTTAGATTGCACAGGATTTTGTGGAAGATTATCTATAACCACAACCCTTTGTACACCTCACACTTTTGGAATACCATGTTGTATGCCCTCAGGATGAAGATCAATTTCAGCACAACTTATCACCCTAAGACAAATGGACAAACTGAGCGGGTGAATCATATTTTTGAGGACATGCTTAGGATGTACATCACGGATCATCAGTCAAGATGGATCATGGGAGGATTAGTTGTACTCGATGGATTTTTCATACAATAATAGCTTCTTGAGTTTGATAGGCATGGATCCTTTTCACGAAATTTATGGAAGAGAGTGCAAGAAACCTCTTAGTTGGGAACAGTTAGAGAATAGGGTTTCTCTTGGGCGAACTTTACTACAGGACATGGATCAACAAGTTGTTATGATCAATCAAATATTATAGGAGGTGCGTGATATGAAGAAGAAGTATGTGGATAAGTATAAGATAGATCATAGCTATGAGGTGGGCACGAAGGTGTTTCTTCATGTAAGACCACATAAGAGCCCTATCCATTATGGAAAATTTTCTAAGCTTACTCCTAGAATTGTGTGTCCCTTTGAGATCTTGGATCGTATATTCCATTTGGCTTATCATCTAGCATTGTAACCTATCTTGTCTCGCATCCACAATGTGTTTCATGTTTATTTATTTAGGAGATATATTACATATCCTTCTCATGTGTTAGATTAGATCTCATTACAGGTACAATATTAAGGGAAGGTGATGGTGAATCTTGTATGTATTTTAGAATGCAGGACCTTGGGCCTTTGAGGTAGAGAGGCTAACCAAGTTCGAGTCTAGTGGGACATATATGATGAGATTGTGGCTACATGGGAGTATGCTATATTGATATGAGTCCATTTTCCACACATATTTCAGCGACTTCAGGAGGAAGTCGAGTCTAACGGGAGGGGGATTTAGTGCCCACTTCCCTTCGAAACTTTTTATTATTAATTTCTAATACTATCGGCTATACTTATGGATATTATTGTATCTTTTTGACTTAACATAATGTTATATGTTAGAGATACTGAACTATTGTTTGTTTTGATTATTAGTATGATGTATGTCGATTATTAGAGAAAAATTATATTGATAATGATATGTTGTTGACATGGTTATATATATTTATGACTTGTGATACTTTCTTAATTTTGAGTATACCTTAAAAATTGAACTAATCTTTTGATCATATCGATATTGATGAGATATAGAATCGAGATGTTTTTAGAAATTGTAAATGATATTGTTACTTTCCTAGATGATGTTTTGATTCATATATAGATGATTGTAGATTTATATTGTATATTTTCTTTTGGATATTTTGATGCACCCACCAGGCCAAAGGAGGTGTTACATGTTTTACAGGTAAACATGTCATAAAAACAATGAGGGGATTGGAGACTAACCACTTTGGAATCCTAAATGAATCCAACAAGGGTCACCATGACAACATGTATTTTTGTTATGTGTGTGTATTTGTATTATTGCAAAGGGGTCCCCATAGGGCGGATCACCTCCAATTGTGACCAAGGGGTTGTGTGTTATCTATTTTATTAGTTTCCTTTATTTCATTTTAATATGTGATTTTATAGTGATGTATTCACCTTTTATTAATTACTTGATTTTTGTCTAGATTAATAAATTAATCTTCTTTACTAAATTAATTATGGATGGGTCAAAAGGATTTCATTTATTAGATTAGATGGATCTTGGGTTATGTGTTGTACATTGAGTTCTTGTGATCTTGAGTGCTGTACACTCTACCTCTTCATTGAAATTCGAATTTGTCCTTAAAGGAGAATTTTGGAGGTTTGTGGGACAAGTTAAAATTTTCCCATACCTCTTAAATTGATATAACAACCCTACCTATGGGTTAAGAGGTCAAAAATAGACCTCATTATGTGTTTTGGCAATACAAAAAGGTAAAATTTTATGGCACTTTCTTTCAAGTAATTAAAGTTTTTCCTTAGGGGGTGTGGGCTTGGATTGTGTGTGTAAGTAAATTTTCATTCATCTCACCCATAAATTTATGGTGAATTGTGGATTGAGGTTTAACTTGTGATGTGGTGTGGAGGATGAGTGATATGGCATCCTACATGGAGCTACCTCACCCTCCTCTCTCCCTTTTCTAGTTATTCAAGTTTGTTTTCTTGTTTAGGGGTTACTTCAGTTCTTTTTTCTCTTACATTTTTGAGAGTAGAGGATTTTGGAGTTCTTGTGGATTTTTTAGAGATTCTTTATGATTGTTTGGGATTAAATAATCTTGGAGTAGGACTCTTTGATCAAGCTCTACTATGGAATGGTAGGAGCTACACTCTTATAAAATATTTTCTTTTATATTGTGTATATGTTCATGTTTTTGAGTGTTTTGGTATGCGTGTTGGGTGCTTGGATAAATTTCGTAACTCTAGTGTAGGAGGGGACTATGGGGATCTTACATGTGGGGAGGCATAAGAGGTCATTTAATGTTTTGGAGGTAGTTGTGCTGGGTGCCCAACCTTGCACAAGAAATTACTTGCATTTATTACTTGGTCTATTTTTATGAGGGAGCCATAAGAGATTGTAGGGAGGCATAAGTTAATGTGGAAGGCATAAGAGGTTCTTGAGGGAGGCATAAGAGTTTGTAGGGGTTTTGATATGTTTATTGGATGGTTTTAAGTTGGGCACATATTTCCTATTGGGAGGCATAAGTGACCTCCCAATAGATCTTTCTCCTTGGGCTTTTGCATGTTGAAGCCTTGTGTATTTTTTTGCTTTCCTTCTTACGATTGTATTTGTATTGTTTGTGTTTTCATATGGTTGTAAAATCTTGTATTGCAATGTGGAAGCCTTTTGTTTTTCCATGATTTGAATAATTTTTTCATTGTAATGCTGTTGGGACTCGGGAGCCAGTGAGGAGGATGGCTTATCCTCCTCATTAGAATTCTTGGTTGGGTGGAGAGTGTTGCCTCTCCCCCCCTTTTTTTTTATCAAATGAAGCATGCTTGAGCTCTTTTTTTAGTGATGTGAAACATGGAGCATTGTTGGTGTCCTCAAGAAATGTTTCCTTGTGAGAAAACCTCCTTGTCGATCCCACTTAGGGTAGAATACTTGTAATATTGTATTCCTTTTAGATTCCATTCTTGTAAGTTTTTCCACTTTAAGTGGAAGATATTGTATTAATATTTTGAGGAAAATTTGAATTGATTATCAGTCACAAACATTGAATTATATTTTATAAAATAAATAAATATTTGTTTTAGTAAAGCTAGTTGTTGTAATTGGAATGAGGTTAAAAGGGAAACTAATTTGTTTCCATTGTACTTGATTTATTTTCTCACAAAAATGTGATTGGAAAATAGCTTGTTCTCTTTTAGTGGAATGGTAACCTTCATTTAGTGTGTTTCTGTTATTGTATAAAAATCATTGGAAATATTGTTTAAAATCTCTTATAGAATGTACGAAATTTGCATGAAGACATTTAATTTTTTTATAGTACTCAAAAGGCATGTAGTGGATGAAATAGGTTGCATTTGTTCATTATCATATAGTGGATGAAATAAATTTTAAACTATGTATGTTTAGAAGGAAATAACTCAAATTTAAGTTTTCTTATACACGTTCAATCAATAAGTCAAATAACTAAATCTAGTCGAGTAAAGAAATTGCTTATTATAACTTAGACCATAGCTTCATTGTGAGTATGTAAATTCACTATAGAATTATTAGAGAGTTAATTTTAATTTCCATGTAAATTAAAGTAGCAACAAGTTAAAATTGATTTGATTTTAGACTTCTCAACAAAATATTATCAAAATTTTAATAGAAATTCTAAGTATAAAAAATAGAATTATTAATACTATAAACAATAGAAACAATATGACCTATTCACAATAATATTGATATTAATAATAATTTTTCTATACCAATATATTTAAAAATTATATATATATATATATATATATATATATATTATACAACGAAACACATGTGGATCAAAAGGAGACTATATTATTAAATTTTGGTTTAGGCTTGCTTAGCCACAACAGTGGGTACGTAGTTTGTTCAAAGGAATGGTTGAGGTGGGTTTTGTGGAATCCCCTCCCACATAAAAATTAAACTCCCAAATAAATGTGGTTCTCTGCCCCCCCATGCGCATACAGTCCTCCCTCCTCCTACAAACTATATTATCTTCAGTGCAGCCAAACCCTTAATCAAATGTGTGTATATATATATATATATATATATATATCCTTAAATATATAAATATTAATATTTTTTCCCCCAAACAATTTCATTTTGGGTTTCTTTTAAAATGAAATTTTAAATGAACACCACACACACACACACACACACACACACACACACACACACACACACACACACATGTATATTTACCTCTCTTCCAAGTATATATATGTAAGAACTATATTTTGTTTTATCCTCTAATATATATATAGGAAAATACCCACAAGCCCATTTGGGAAAACAATATGGAAATGAAATAAAACAAAATAAAAAAATGCATAAAAATCCATAAATAAGGGTTTAAACAAATATGGAAATAAATGAATCAAGTAATCATATCAAAAATATTGAGAGGGCCTCAAATGGTTTCCCCATCCTTCTCCAACAACCTGCAAAAAAAGGAGAGAAAGAATCCTTTCATAAGGAAACTTAGGGTTAGAGGGTTTTCCTTATCCAAGGGCCTTAAATGAATCCATCTAAGGATGATATTAATCCCTAAAATAACTAGGTGATGAGTGGGTGAGTGGAATTTGAATGTAAATTTAAATGTTTTAATTCCAAAATACATGGGTTGACTTTTTAAGGGGTCACTTTATGGGGTACATAAATGTTTATTATTCTGACTCCATGTCAAATGGGGGCCTTGTTAATTTCTTAAACCTTGTGGAATTAAATATCTTGGGTATTTTTTTTTTTGGGCCCCTTTTATCCTTTAAATTTAAATATGGAATATTTAACTATAGTGGAATTAAATCGTTTATTAAAATAACACTTAGAAAGAAATTAACCATGTTTGGTGTAATTATGTTCATTAAAGTAGAATGTGGGTTTTAATATTTTGTTATCATGGGGAAAAATTTTATTATTAAATATAACTGACTTAGAAACATTAATGGGAAAGCTATATCTCGAATCCATAATTTTCTATCTTGTCCTATGTTGTTCTTGGGTTTCATGCGGGAAAATTTTGAGGGTGTTACAAGAGTTGATTTGGCTAATTCAAATTCATCTATTATTTTATAAACTGGAGCATCTTCTAACTATTTGGATATGATTTCTCCCATTTGAAATGGGTTTTCATCCATTCTACCATGTCTTAGCGCATTAACATATGATGTACATACATTTAAACAGAGTTAAATATTCCTTTAACTTCTTCCAAATTTAATGGCCCTATATGGTTATTTCATATTTATCTCCAAGGAAACATCATACCTTGCATCAGATGATGTATCAAATGAAAACTTTAAAAAATAATATATACATGTTGTATAAGGTTGTCAACCACATTTGATTGAATTTCAATATTTTCGAGTGAAACATCTCCACCAACTGCAACTAGTTTTAACAGTATAAACTCCTTGTAATGATGTCCATAAATATATCTCAAACATATAAATAACATAAAACAAATTATTTCATTCTTGAGCTTGAGGCATGTAGCCTTTGAATCCTTTTCCTTGATAATAATGAATAGTTTTCCAACTTTTGGTTGAGTCCTTAATTTTTTCTCAATCACCATATTTATAAGGAATCTTGTTGCACCGGTGACGAAAAACATTTTGGTCTTGAGAAAATCAATAATACCTAAACCCTTGTTCAATGAATGCTCCTCCATTGATTCATCTTTTTCTTTGATGCCAAAGTGAGAAACTTAAGCTCTAACTACCAGACAACTTGGTGAATTTATTCTTTGATAACACACAAGTAGAAAATGGTTTCAAAATTGAGGGCTATCCCTTAAGGGCTAATGTTACAACCCAATGTTATTAGATCTTGAGTAGCTTATAATAGGACAACGTAGCTTAATGTATTCCATATTTTGTATCCGTGTTAACCAAGGAACTTTAAAACACAACATCTATTAAAATTTCTATCAATTCATTCATACTCATACCCTTTTGAGAACATAAAACAAGATAAAACCCTTACCATTATGTGATAAACTTTCTAAATAGATCACATACAAGAGGCCTTGAGTCGACCTGCTGGCTAAATGTATGCGCTTCAGATATAAATCTAATTTAATTGATAAAAAAATAGTGTGGAAACAAGAATGATGCCATAAATCCAATAGTTCCTCAACAAGATAATTGACATGATGAATAAAATCTCAATGAAAAGAGTGCTGAAAGGAAGTGTTCCTACACAAAGAACAAGAAAAATATATATAGCTAGATGAAGGAATCACCTCCCTATCCTCAATCTTCTTCATTCTCTACATACAATGAACAACAATGGAAAGAGGATGCCTCATTCCCATTCAAGACATTTGAAGATGATTCAGAGTAGTTGTGGATCCATATCAACGATTTGTATAAAGAAAAATAGGAGATATTGGGAATACAGATTAATCTCCATGTGCGACACTTCATTAACCCCCACTGGATATGAATTTAGTGAATTTATTAGAGAGAGATCCCTTCCTGACATAATTCCAACATGTTCTATTTAACTTATTGCTTATAAGTTACTGCAACTATCCAATTACTACCAAATTTTAAATGTTAACACATGTTTCAGTGTGGTTAATGCCTTTGACAAAAATCAAATGCTTGTATTGTTGTGGAAGGAAAAATGATAGGTTCAAATGACCCTTAGGATGCCCATCTGCCACACGGAATTAGACCCTAACACTCGCTGCCTCACGCCACCGAACACATTCAATTCACTCCTTTTTTTAATAATTTTATTTAATTAATTAATTTATTCCTTTATACAGGGCACCACATGAAAGGTAGAAATAAAAAATACTCAATAAACACTTTCTCCATTGGAAAATGTAGATTTGAAGATACTAACATGAGATAAAATAATGCTAAACTGAAATTGTATCTTAAGAGAAATAAACATCAATTTAAAGGACAATATAATAAATCAAAATTGAGAACAAGAAATTAATCAAAGAGATAACAATCAACAAAAAAATTGTAATATGTCTCTTTAATTCCTTGTAATAAAAGATTGGAAACAAAATATTTTTCTTCTATTCACAATTCCATAAAATTATTTTCACGATAAATTATAAAATTCTCTTACTCTATTAATAATCTTGTCCTTTACAATACTAACACATTTTACATTAATAATCTTGACGGTGACATCTCTATCAAGTCATTTGAAATTGTTCTTCTAAACTCCATGGAAGATGGAAATGAGGAATGGAAGGTGGTGGATAGGAAAAAGATGGGATACACTAAATCTAAACCTTTCATTATCTCGAACAAGGGATGAGACATGTACTATTGTGTGATTTCATTACTGCATATAGGTTGTAGACCTTTTGTGCTGCTGCTAAGTAGTTATTGTTGTTGTGAAGTTATTTTCTATTAGTTGTTATTTATATGTAGAGTTTATTGTTATAGGTTTTGATCTTAGTAGAATGCTTTCTATTGTTGGGATGATTTGTTAATTCTAAATTTAGATCTCTTTTTGAAATACTGAATCTCTAAAATCTAGCTTTTAAGCCCTGTTTTACAAGGGTGTAGTCCCTTTCAAAAAACTATTTGTCAATACTATAAAAACACATTCTACATTGATAGATAAAATGAAGATTGAAGAAAGGGAGTGGTAACACCCCAAACTATTAATAACATATATACATTAATTCAATTTTTACCACTTCTTGTATAAAATGAAGCAGTTAACATGTTAACCAAAATGATGGCCTAACATCCTAAAAAATTACATGTTTGATGAGAATTAGAGAAAAATGAATTATCCTCAACTAAACTTCTCTGCTTCTGATCAACTTATTTTTCATGATATGTGTGTAAATTCTGAATTATTTCATGTACTTCTTTCTCATTCATCCCTCAAGAAGGATGATATAGTACATCACATGTGTCAAGTATGTTGATCAGTTTTCTTCAGAGAATTTGATGTCTTGTGAGGATTTCGGTAAAATTAATAAAAAAATTTAATATATAATTAGTTTATCAAATGATTATAAATTAGAACTGTTTTCTACTTTAGACTCCTTTTATACCAAATATTTGAATTCATTAGAGATATCATCTATATGAAACATATTCAGATATTCATCTAGGACTTGGCAAGACACTTTAGCGAATTCATCACTAATATCGTAGGTGGCATAAATTCCCTCTTCTAAATTTTTTTGCAAATTATGTCTTTATGCTTGCAAGAATTGAAATTATAATTCATTAGCCTTGTAAAATTCAAGTAAAATTCCTCTATATATTTTTTTTACTTCTTGCACCAGACTATAATCATCCCATTTTTAAAGCTCAGACATGGCTTCAAAAGTGAGGTCCTAATTGTTGCATTCTTCATCGGGTTCATCATTAATTTAATAAATTATTTATTTATCTCTTAATATCATTATGGATTTTAACAACATCCTCATTAATCTTATATAATAAAAAAGAAGCCTTTCAAAGAATTTGTTAATAGCTCAACCATTTTTTTATATATTCTCTACATCATATATAGACTATGCATCGAATTTTTTTACAGTAAGAGAAGAGATTGGAGTTTCTTTTGTGACCTTAAACAATACCCTCAGTTTCATTACTTTATCTTTTATATTGTCTTTGATAGCCTTGTTGCCTTTGAGTTTATTGAATAGGTTGTCCAAATTGACATGTAGATTGTGTTTCTATCCTTCAGGGTAACTTTTCCTAGTGCCACATTGGTTATCTAAAAAAAATTTGTTATGTTTTCCTTTCTCTAATCAGGAGCGGGCATCGAAATCTCAAAAAACTTCTTCCCTTTATAATAAATGGTTATATCTGAGAGTTTTATGGACTTTCTGGATGCATGGGAGGGAGTGAGAGCTAGGATATTAAAATGAAAGGATTCTATAAGGATAACATTAGTCTTTTTTTTAGGGTTTTATCTTTCCATTCAAGATGGGACTGGTAGAGGATTTTTATACTGAGGATATGTGATCATAAAAAAGGTACCTAAGGAAGTGAGTAATGTGGACACCAAGGGGGAAGGAGTGGAGAAAATAGCTCGAGTAACAATTGAAGAGGGAGTAGGAGAAGAGATCATAGAATAAATGTTACTAAATAGTGAATGAAGCTGAGTTGACTAAGGAGATCCTATAGAAAGACATACTCACGTTGAAAGAGTGGAAATGGATGAAAACACATGTGCCATGAATGAAACATGAGGATATGAAAAAGGTAGAGAGAAAGTAAGAGCGGTGGAGTTGGTGACCAAATGGATTTTTTGTGAGGAATTTAGATTAGTACTCACATATAATAACATATTGGTGTATGTGAGATTTGGTTTATAAACCAACTCAAGAATATAGAAATTTGGGGAGATTATTCTGGGAGGAGTTAAAGAAACATCCTCAAATATAGAATTTTTTACTCCTATATGTTTCTATATTGGTACACTAAATAATACAGAGGAAATATTTATTGTTGTGTGATTTAATTATGTTATAGCTCCATTATTTAGTATCAGAGTGATAGTCATCTTGAGCATAATGAATTTAGTAGAATGAAAAGGAGCAATGCCATGAAATTTGAGTTTCTCCAAGAGTTGGGAAAAAATCAATTAATTATTTATATCTATGTCAACAAGTTAGTCTTGAGAAATTTCTTATTTTCTAGCAAGTGTTGGTAGACCTATGTATGTTACGGATTCATATCTCAAATTTTTTAACATGATTTTTCTTTTTGGAGAGTTATCAAGCTTGTAATCTAAAAAAACTTAATATCTATTCATCTTTATTTCACTTACTTTGTTCTAGATTGGGCTTGATTTGCATTCATCAGGGAACTTATATTGGCATTTGATCTACATTAGTTGTATCTTCTTCAGCTCATGTTATTATGAATTTTTCATCAGGTTAAAGATATAACTCTTCCCAGTTGATGTCTTTGTATAGGGCAATAGATGTATAATAAGTTTTTTATTTCATCCCCCATTTGGTGACAGGATTTTTTTTTCCAAGCTCAAAGACCCTGCTACGTATTTGGATCCTTTTCTTGACTTTGCAAACTATGGAAAGTTCATCACGTCCATGAATGATACAAAGACTCAAGTCCCATCATATCAATAAGGTAGAACTACAAGGGATACTCTTGATTTGAGCTAGTCATTTTTCTTGGAGGAAGAAATAACTAATCCCATCGGCATTCTAAACTCAACTTGTCTTAGAACCATAGTCGGGTAATGAATTATTTTGTTCTCTTTCAAATATCAAAAGTACATGTCAATTTTTTGTTGAATAGGCATGTGAAGCATTAAATTGGTTACCAACATACAACATACTGATATTCTCTTCTCCGCGTGTGAAAAACTAGTTGTGCATGTGAATTTTCTATGTTAAAATAGTTAGTGTAGGTCATGCAAAAAATATTACTAGAAGTTTGTTTGCTTTTATCTCTAGTCTATTATCAAAATTTGGCTTACTCTAAGTTTTTATTATGGGTCGAGTCATTCTACTTTAGCGATTAGGTTATTAAGGTCTATAATGTTCATTATAGTTTATAGTAATCTCTTCGTATGTTTGTTTTAACCTGATATTTATTGTCCCCTCATCTTAATAGTATCATATGTCATCACATTAGTTTTATAGTCTAAGTATACATTTGTTTAAATAACTCTTAATATGGTTTGTTACTCATTGATTCCCAATATAAAGGGTTTGTTGCAATTTCTCATATATTATTTTGAGTTTTTAATTACATTAAGTTGCGTGTTGTTATAAGTTAAAACTTGATCATCGTTGTCATCGAACATATTGTGTATAGTTAAATATGAGATTCAAATGTTTTTTGTTGTCTTTTTTTTCAAATATGTCATAAAAATAATGAAAAAAAATTCCTGACAGATACATTTTTGGTGTTACCTGACATCCAGAAAATAAATGATTTCACATTGTGGAACGAATAATAAACACTGTGGGAATTATTGAGCTACATGATCATATTTGCTGACTAAGAAACATCATCTACTAGAGGATGGAGACACAAGAGGTCGGAGATCAATCAGTGACCTCTCATCACTTGTCATCGATGAGGTCGTACTAAGATATGGTAGCATTTTGTGGTGTGTTTTTTCTTTCCATTTTTGATTTCTGGTGTACTTCTTTTTAAGAGTTCCATTTTCAATTGTGCGATGTAGTGCCCACTTCCCTTTTACACCTTTTTGATACTAATCATGATACTATTGATTATGTTATGGACATGATTATGGACTTTATTATAGTATGATGTTAGATGTTAGATCAGGGATTATTGTTGACTGGATTCAGTTATGATGCATGATGATTATTAGAGACATTTTATATGTTGATGATGATATAATATTTGACATGATTCTATAATGGATGTTGTTTGGACATGTGATATTCAAATATTGTGAGTGGACCTAGAAATATAAATTATTGGATGATGATATAGTTGTTGATAAAACTGTAAATGATATGGTTAGATTGCTTTTATGTTGTTGTGATTCATATATCTAGATGATTTTGGGAGTTATATTTATATTATTTTTGATATGCTGATATGGCCATGAGGCTGAATGAGGTATTTGTGTTTTGTAGGTTAAAATATCACAGCAAACATCGGCGGATTGAAGACCAACCACATTGGAATTCTAGATGAATTCAACAAGGTCACCATGGTAACTAGTATTTTTTTGTGCGTGTTTGTGTGTGTTATGGATTTCCATGGGGGGGATCACCTTTCAATGTGACCAAGGGGTTATGTGTATTGATTTATTTGACACTTTTGTTTAATGTTGTATGTGTTTATTGTGTGATGCATTTGCCCCTTTCTTTATTTATTAAATGTTGTATTAATATTGTGGATAATCATGTTGTTAATATTAATTAAATAAAATATGTCATAAGAAGGTAATTAATATGGTTGTTGGTTATGATTTAAATTGTTGTAAGAATGAGTTAATAATATGTAAGTAATATTTAAGTGATGTGTAAGTTAAATTTTTTAGTGTGAAACACTCCACCTTCTTGGAAATTCAAATTTATCCTTGGAGGCCGATTTTGGAGCCTTGTGGGACAAGTTAAACTTGTCCCATACCTCTAAAATTTATTTACCAACCAAACTATGGTTGGAGAGTTGAAATTTGACTTTTACAATGCCTTTTTAGAAGTTAAATTATAGGTTTTAATTAAACTTTTCTTACATGATTTAATTTCAGTCCTTTGGTGTGTGGGTTGGATTTGAGTGTGTAAGTAAACTGTCATATTATTCACCCACCTATTTATTGTGCATTGGAGAATGAAGTTTACTTTGGGGCTTTGTGTTGAGGATGTGTGATGTGTCATCCTACATGGATCCACCTCATCCTTTTCTCTTCTCTGTTCTATAAAATTCGAACTCCTTTCCTTGTTTTAGGTAGCTTCACTTTAGAGAATACATTATTGGGTGAATTCTTTTCTATTTTGGAGCTCTTGCATTGAAGAAGTTTTTGGAAGATTTTTTCATGCTTGTGCTAGGTTGTTTTTGATTGCTTTCCTTGGGATAAAGCTTGTTGTTTTGGAACTTGGAACAACTCCATCATGGAGAGGTAGGAGCTTGACTCTTGAAATGCTTCTTTTTGTTTATGAAAATGTTAATGTGTGAATGTTTTTGGCATGTTTGTGGGTTGTTGGGTAGATTGCCTAGGAATGGTGTAGGAGATGGCTATGGTATTTATTGTGTGGGAGGAACAAGTGTGTTTTAGGGAGGTATAAGGGTGGAGGGAGTTGGGATTTACGTTCCACCTTACAAAGAAATATCTTGCATTTCTTTACTCATTATGGGGTACCACAAGAGGTTGGGGAGGCATAAGGAAATGTGAGGAATAAGGGATAATGGGGGAGGCATAAGGACTGTCAAGGTTATTATATATGCTATATTTTGGCAGTTTTTAATTCAGGTGGTGATACCATTTCCACTTTTGGGAGACATAAGAAGAATCCCCCATAGTTTATTTCTCCTTTGGCTTGCTTGATGAAACCTTAGTATTGTTTGGCATGTTTTAATGTACGTGTAAGAAATTATTGCTTGTGTGTTTTGTGGAATCCTGTTGTTGCCATGAGTTGGATCACATATTTTATTGCATTATGGTTGGGGCTAGGGGGCCAATGAAGAAGGATGGCTTCTCCTCTTCATTGGATGTCTTTGTTGGGTGGAGAGCATTAGATTTCCCCTACTTTTGTTGTGATCACAATTTGGAAGAATGAAAAATAGGCATGCTACTGTTCTGAAGCAAGGAAAAAGACATTTTGACAGGCCCTTGTGGAATGAAATCTTATTGTAGCCCCTTTCCCACTTGAAGCAGATGATCTATGTATCAATTTTAATGGAAAGATACTTTTTATTGATAATGAAACTTGAAATTTCAAATGTAAAAGAGTTATATTCTATATTCTCTATTGGAAAGAATGATACGTAATTTGTATGTTGTATTTTGAAATCAAAAGGATAGGAGGTTGTAGGAGTTTAACTGAATTAATGGAAGTGGTATCCTTGTTCATATGATATTATTTCCATTGGAAATCTGTGTTTAACATGCACTATGAAATTCCTATTTGGGAAGTGGAAATGTGAAATACGTGAGAAGAAAATTTATTATTATATTCAGTATATAATATATGATTTTTGGAAAGAAATAAAATTAGGATGTTACAAATTTATCTTTTGGAATCAATGAATGATGTATTACCTTCCTCAAATTACCCTGTGGTATTGAATCTAATCTCTTAAATGTAATTGAAATCTCATTTTGTATGGAAGAAATGGGCATAAAGGAATGTGTAATACTCTGCCTTTTGAAATATGTGAAAATTAGAATTTAGAGATGTATCTTAGTTTCGAATAGTTGGTTTGAATTAACTAAATGCATTAGATTAGGATTGGAACACATTACAATGCTTGGAAGAAGAAAATGGAAAATAGACCTTTTAAAATTTGATCTTTGTCTTACATTTTCAAATTGACAATTATTTAATCCAAAATGCATAGAACGAACCTACAACATTGAAATAAAAAACTAAACGATGAAAATGAAGTAGTTTTCCCTAAACGAATCCAATTAGACAAATATACTTAAAGGAAATCCTCTAAAACCTGGTAAAACAGAGTTCACAGCTTTCAAAGTCGTTTTGCTGGCAAAATTGTAAAATTTAGAATTGTAATTCAATCACATGGATCTAATTCACAAAATTATAATAAATATACCTAAGAGTAATTCTCCATGCCTATTTGACATGTTGAAAGAGGAACAAGAACAAATTGAAAAAAAATTATAAGTTAAAATTTACCTATTTGAAATGTAAAAGCCTATAGATATTTTTTGAAAACTTGACCACTTAAAATTTATCGAAATCAAAATTGAATGAAACCTTTCCAAAGAGAATGTTGAGATATTTTTAGAAAGTCCTCGTTTTCCCAAAACCAAACTCTCTATAAAAAGTTATGGCCTTCTGAAGTTTTTCTTCACTTGGCTTAAAAAAAATTAAAAAATGGAAAAATATCCTTGGCGAGCCCACGACCCCGAATTTTTCCCTTAGAGCTTCATAAATTATTTGGAAATTTTTTCCAAATTTTCCTCACCACCCTACTAACCGATAGCCAATCAGAGGTTTCCACGTGGCACCATGAGGTGTTCGTAGATGAGTGGATCACTTTCTAGCTTAGCACTTCAGAAAAAAAATTGGAAAATTTTCCAAATTTTCCCCACTACCTCACTGACCCATGTCTAATCAGGAACATCCACATGGAATCGTGAGGAAATAACGAAGTTGGTATCTTTTACCTTCAGCATTTTTGGAAAAATTTGGGAAAAATTTCCTCAGTTTTCCTACTGCCCCATAGCCAATCAGGTGCTGTCATGTGGCATCGCGAAGCATTGGCAGAGACGCGGCTGGATTTTACCCTTTTCACCTTTCATGCATTAAAACCCTTTTATCCCCGCCACCTCATTTTCCCCGAATGGCTTTGGAGGTGCCACATTTCCCTGATGGACTCGTAAGAGCGTGGGCATAAAGTGGGTTTCTCACCCCGCACAGGAAATTTCCTAATTGTTCCCATGGCTCCACTTTTCCCTCTGTGGCGTAAGAGGTGCCACGTGTCCCTTGTGGACCCGCGAGCACAAAGGTTGTTTTTCACCCCCACGTGGGAAATTTTCCAAAAGTCTCCCACAGCCCCGCAGACTCGCCCTTTGGGCAAATTTTCTCCCCTGGGCCCGTAGGCCCACTCTTGGGAAAAAAATTCACGCTAAGGCCTGCCAGCCCATACCTTGAAAAATATATGTTTTGAGGAATTATTTATATCATTGGAAAGGTGAGGAGATTTCCTATCTAATGGGAATGATTTAGAGAAATTTAGAATATGTTAATTTTGAGAAAAATCAGTTGAACCTTTAATCCTGTTAGAGAGTGGGTATGGTGAGGAATTACCGTCTGAACATGATTGAACCTTCTAACCCCAAAGTTTTTACCTTGTGACCTGTAATATATGTTAACAAAAGAGAAGTACATTCTAGTGGATTATAATTGATTTGGAACTTGTTAATGGCAACTATTGTCTTGTAACTTGGTTGTAAACTCTTCTAAACAAAAACAAATTATTCCATAATTTTCCTAACTAATCCTAGGTTGTTCTTGGGTCTCAAGTGGGTTGTTTTAGTGGGCGTCACATGCACAATATGATTTAGGAGTTCTTGATTTGTGTGAATAAGTGGAAATTTTACATTGAAGGAGGGAACATGGTCTCAATGTTCCATTTCCTTTTCTTCATATTCTATATTTGTATTCAGTGAGCAATAAATTACTACATTATTCTATGATGTGAAAATATAGTGGAAAACATAAAAGTACAAGGAAAAGTAACATCATGATAATTTGGTTGTTGGTTATCCTGTAAAACTATATGTATATTTTGGTGTTTGGTTGTCTTGTGAAACCATCCTTGCAGGTTGTTGGCTATCCTTGGAAAACTATTGTGGTTCAAGTTGTTGGCTGTCTTGAAGAACCAACTAGATCATGAGCATGCAAAGACGAAAATCTATAGAATAAATTGTTATTGTTTTTTATTGCACATTCACACTCAAGGGGGAATGTTCAAAATTTACATTAGTGCTGACATATAATACATTTTGTTTCACATGAGATTTGGTTTATGAACCAACTCACTAATATAGGAATTTGGGGAGATTATTATGGGAGGATTTGTAACTCTTACATATTTTTATATTTATACATTGAATAATACAAAGGAAATAATTATTGTTGTTTGATTTCATTCTTATACATATCCATTATTAGTAATGATTGAGAAGTTAGAGGAGATAAAAAATAAAGAGGAGATGGAGGAGGAGATGACTCATCAGGAGAAAATGACGTATGAATTGATACATATGGGTTTAGTGTTATAGGACAGAGTGCATGGTTGATGAGGAGGGAAGAAATGTGAAGGGAATGATAAGCCATGGTGTTGATTGACGATCCTTGAACCTATTAAGGAGAAGAAGAATCCATGTTTACAATGGTGGGAAGAGAAATGGAGGAAGGAGAAGAGATTACATTGTTACAAGCAATATTTGTTCTGATTTTCTTAGTAATTACCTCTCCTTTATCCTTACATTTTTTAGAAGTTCCCTCCTTCGATGGAACATTTTTATTGACCTCTAGAATGTTGGAGTCTTTAAGCTAAATATTTAGTTACAAGAGCTTGAGTTTGGTTTGAATACAAATCAAAATAGGTCATTCCTTAATAGATGTAATTTATTTGATCAACCTTGATCAATTGGAGGAAAATATATATTTTCAAATTTCATTTGGTCATAGATACAGTCTAAGACTTCCTCATCATCCAATATTTCTTGATGAATAAATGTAATTCATTATATTTAGTCGTTTCATTAAGAGTTAGTCGAATAGAATATTTTTTTATTATATGGAAAATTAATAATTGCAATTAATCCATACATCCTCGAGTTTGGGCACATGAAATCATAGATTTCAAAGGATTTTTTTTTCCTATATAATAAAATTTAATCCTCGGATGAAAATATTTTAGGACCACGCCTTGCATCTCAGTTGTGATGTTATTTTCTGGAGTCAATGATGTACAAGTGTTCCAGCTAATCGAGATTGGGAAATTAATACTTGCCTTATCTTTCTTTGTTGAAACTTACAAATACCCTAAAATTTCCTACACAGTTCCATCAAAATCCATTTATTACTTCAGTATCTTGTAAATAAATACATAGAATCCTAGAATCCTCTAACTTAGATATATGTGATAGTGGGGAATCGGAGGAAAATACACCACCAATGAGATACAACATTCATGACCACAGTCGTGCACTGACACATAGGAAGGTATTTTTTCATTGAAAAAACATATGAAGTATTTTTCTAACATGAATATGATGTTCTAAAAGAAAGCATCATTCAACTTTCAAAATTGATGTAGACGTTGCTTCAAAGACAAGTAAGGGTTGAAATCATAGGCATAATCTAAACACCTTGTACCCTATGAGTTTAAGATAGGGTATATTCTCATACCACCTGTGTCATTTGTGACATATGACATCAGGTACAATTTCTTTATTGTATGTCCCTATCCTATTTTCTTATGTAGGGTGTCACTGATGAACTCACATTATCTAAAGAATTGTTAATTCATCATCATGATAATGAGGAACTGGTATATCCATTATTGGAATTATTTAACTTTAGGGTAACCAGAATATATTCTTAAGAGTGTTATGATGTCATTAATTTTTGAGATGAAATTACTCATAAGCCTCATCTTTAGGAATCTAGTTACTACAGTGTTTGGTTTCATAAAATATCTCTTATTCAACTTCTTAATTTAATTTGTTACATTTAAATCCCAAGAATATTGATCCTTATTAATATATGTATATACATATTCATTGGGCATGATATCTTGATAATTTCCACAATTTTTTTAATGTCTAGGAGGATCACTACTCCCTCGTCCTGATTTTTCACAAACATAGAGTAAATATCATAAAGAATAGCTACCTTGAGTATGAATTTTTAAGATTGTGATGGGACAAGGAAGCTTGTAGTAAGAGGTAATCCATTATCATAGATGAATTACATCCACAGTGCCTTATAGGGGCTCTTGACTCAATTCCACATGTCATCCACTATCATAGAGGCAAGTTGTTAAGCTTGCTACAATTATAGCCCAGAGAAGAAATCAAGGTGGGGATGAAATTATGAAGAATAAGTTTGTGAAGATGAGGAAGAAAAAGAAACACCCTTAGCTTTTAAGAAAGGATGCTTCAAACATTATAAGGAAAGAATGATGGGATAATACTTGATGTTTCATCATATGGAGGTAGTCTAAAATAAGAGGAGATGATAGACTGGTTGACTACTATGTGAGAAGTTTTTGAGTAGAGTGATATGTTAGAGGAAAGGAAGGTAAAATTTACATGCATAAAATTAAAATATCATGCTATGTTATGGTGGGATCGCCTAAAAAATATATTTCAAGGAATGGGAAAGAAAGGATTAGGACCTAGAGTAAGATGGATAAGAATCTAAAAGAAAATTTTCTCCATGTGGATTATGCACAAAGCCTTAACATGAGATTTCAAAATCTCACACATTACTTACACACCATGCAAGAATACATAGATGAGTTTTACAAATTGTCCATTCATGTAGAGCATGAATAAATTGAGGAATAAATGGTTACAAGGTATGTACATGGATTATATTTTTTTATTTACAATGAGGTAAGTAGGCACAAGATTAAGAGCATGTAGGATTCCTATCAACTAGATTTAAAAGCTAAAGAAAAAAAAACCTACAAAGTTTTAGGACATTGCCTAGGATGAATAGGGGGCATCATCCTCCTTTTACGGATGATATTTTTTTAGTAATGGTAGATAATAATAACCTTGTGGAGTGGAATAGAAAAAATATACATGACAAGATCTCCCAAATAAACAAAGAGGTAGAGGATTTCCTCGGGGCATGCTCCACAGAGACCATTTGTTTGCTACAGATGTGGTGAAGAGGGACATAGGGAATTTGAATTCCCAAATTTTTATACACATGACAAGAGGAAAAAATATCCTCCTAAATTAAATATTACTAAATTTGAACAAGAAGAAGAAGAACATGACCTAGAAATTCCAAAAGATGTGGAATAAAATCTAGTGATCAGAAGGAAGATGATTTCTACAAGAAAGGAGATCAAGGGGGATGCTTTGATACATACAAATATTTTCAGAACAAGATTTACCTCATGGATAAAGGTTTGTAATTTTATTATTGATGGTGTTACATGTGAGAACATGGTTTTATATGATATGGTTGAGAAACTAGACCTGGATTATGAGAAGAATACTAACCCTTATTGTATTGAATGGTTTTAGAAGGTTACTAAAGTTACGATTGATCATTTTTCTATTGTAAAAATTTATAAGGAAGAGATTTGGCATGATGTTATTACTATGGATGCATGTGATATGTTATTAGGCATACCATGTCAATTTGATAACAAAGTAATTCATGACAGGGGAAAGCATAGCTATAATTGTTTAAAGCATAGAAAATAGTGTTTTTTTACCTGTTGAGGAGAAGGAGAAGGATAGAAATATGATTTCTGAAAAAGATATTGTAAAAGAGGTAAAGGAAACAAGATTTTTTTATGCACTAGTGACAAATACAGATGAATATGAAAGTGTACAAATACCAGTATAGACATCAAAATTAATAGAATAATTTTATGATGTTATTCCTAATGAACTATCAGATGGGTTACCACCCAAAAGAGATATTCAACACCATATAAATTTGATACCAAGGTCTTCACTCCAAAATGAAGAAACTTATAGGATGAGCCTAACATTACATGCAAAATTGGATGAGCAAGTGAAAGATCTTGTGAGAAAGGGTGTAGTAATGGAGATCATGAGTCCATGCACAACTCCAAAATTATTAATTCTAAAGAAGGATGGAACATGGAGAATGTGTGGAGATAGAAGAGAAATCAATAAAATTATAATCAAGTATAGGTTACCAATGCCTCTCCTTGATGATATGAGAAATGTACTTGCTAGATACAAATGTTTCACCAAGATTGATCTTCGAAGTATATGAGTGGAAAACAACATTGAAGAGAGGGGACCAATTATAAGAGTGGTTGGTGATACTATTGATGTCGAATCACAGCACCCCTGGGACTCTGTAACTCGATGGGTTGTAGATTCTCAGTGTGATTGCATAACATGGAGCTTTTCCCAAGTGTGGGACCTGGCGAAATCGAAAAAGCTCTCCGGATGAAGGCCGGTTCCTATTCCTCTGTTCAGATGCACACGTAAAAATGCAGAGGGTCTACTCAAAACCTAATCTAATTTTCCAAGGAGACAGGGAGAGAAAAATGCATAAAAATAAACCTAAGCTAAGGAGGTGATGCACCGAGGAATGAAGAACACCTGTCTTGCCAATAAACACAGACCATAAAAATGTAATGCAAGATCATGCACAGATAACTAGATTTATAGTGAAAGATCAAGAAAATGAAAATAAACACTGAGAGGGTTGATAATCATCCACAGACATGCATTAATTTGCTCCAAAGATTGATACAACACACTGCAAAATGCCAAGAGACAAGGTTGCATTACAGTTTTAGATAGGAGGTTTGAACTCCACAGATTCACCTGCCAAAGAGAAGAAGGGAGGGGCAAAACAAGAATGTCCAAACTTTAGAAAGAAGTCCCTCCTTACAATTTATAGGAAGAATGAGAGAGAGAAGAGAGAGAAAGTCCAAATCTACCCCAACCACCTCAGGTTGTATTTAATTCATCTCATTATGGTGGTAGGTGAGGACCATATCAAACCCCAAAAGTGGCAAACTGTATTTTGCATTTTTAAGAACTTGTTCCCACCCAATTAAAGATATCCAGTTGTAGTTAGGTAGAGGACACCGTAGGCTTTCCGAAAAGTCCAACCTTGTGTGAATCGGAGCTCCCAGTCAAAAGTTATGGCCATCTGAATATCTAGGTCAGGGTCTGCTTCCTGTCAGCACTCAGAATGTTGTGCCTCCTAAAAGTGCGCCATAGGCGCATACGTGTGTGTGTCGACATCTTCTTACGTGCACCAAGGAGCAACTTTTTCCCCGTTGACACTCATTTTCATGCGCCACTTCTGTGCGCCATGGGCGCATTCTTTCTTATGTCGACACTCATTTCTGTGCGCCATGGGTGCATCCATTTTGCTGTCGACATTCATTGTCGTGCACCCCTTTTGTGTGCCATGGGTGCATCCATTTTGCTGTCGACACTCATTGTTGTGCACCCCTTTTGTGCGCCATGGGTGCATCCATTTTGCTGTCGACACTCATTGTCGTGCGCCCCTTTTGTGCGCCATGGGCGCATCCATTTTGCTGTCGACACTCATTGTCGTGCGCCCCTTTTGCGCGCCATGGGCTGAGGTTTGAATTTCTTTGGTTTCCATATTCTTCCGCTTGTCTATATCTACCCGGGGGGAAGATATATACAACAGATACCATTCGGGTTATCTATTTCACCTAGAAATTTTATTAGGTTGATGAAAACTATTCTACGGGAGTAAAATGGTAAGTTTTTTGTGGTTTATTTTGATGATATATTGGTTTTCAAAAAAAGTAAAGAAGAACATTTGAGGAATATAAGGGTGATATTTGAAGTGTTAAGGAAAGATAAAATCTATTCATATTTGAAGAATTGCACATTTATGCAAGAGAGTTTGGTATTATTGGTTTTTATTATTTCAGGATATGGAGTACCCATGGACTCAGAATAGATAAAGGAAATTTTTGAATGGCCTACTCCACAGAGTATAACAGAGGTAAGAAGAAATCATGGTTTACTAAAATTTAATTAAATTTTTTACATTTTTTTAGCATTATTAGAACACCTATAACAGATTGTACAAAAGGAAGGGAGTTTTTGTGGACAAAGGCAGTTGAGGATAGCTTTAAGTTCTTAAAGATTAAGGTGAAAGAAGGACATATTTTGGCAGTACCAAATTTTGATAAAGTATTCGAGGTTGATTATTATGTGTCACATGTGAGTACTGGTGTTGTCGTAAGTCAAGGCAGGAATCCAATAAATTTTTTAGTTAGAAATTAAATGAGGTGAAAAATAGCTATTGTTCTTATGATAGGGAATTTTATGCAATTGTACAATCATTGAGGCATTAGAGGCATTACTTAGTTCCTAAGGAGTTTGTGTTATTTAAAGACCACATTGCCCTGAAGTATGTGAATACAAAAAAGAAGTTGAATAGTAGGCATGCAAAGTGGGTATCATTTTTCAGGTTTATACCCTTTCTTTAAAGCATGAATTAGGAAAATGGAACCATGTTGCATATGGATTTAGTAGGTGTACGACTCTATTTACAACAATGGAGAATGAGGTAGTTAGTTCTGAAGCAATAAAGGATTTGTATTTATTTGATTTCAATTTCAAACATATTTTTAAAAGGTTAATTAGTACATTGTCAGGAAATGCATGTGATGTCTACGATGAGTAACTTTTATGGGATGACTATCTATTTAAGGTACGACAACTATGTATTTTAGTTGGGTCTATAAGAGAGAATATAGTTAATGAGTTGCATTGTTGAGGATTGGTTGGGCACTTTTGATAGGATAAGACTATAGATTTGGTAGAAGAGAAATAATATTGGCCAAAGATGAAAAGAGGTGGTGAAATATGTAGAAAAGTGTAGAATTTTCCAAGTCTCGAAAGGAAATGAACAAAATATATGGTTGGATATGCCATTGCTTGTTCCCAAAGGACCATGGACATACTTGAGTATGGATTTTATTTTGTTATTACCAAACACACAATGAGGTAATGACTCAAATTTTTTTTGGTTCTCGATAGGTTCTATAAGATGGTTAATTTTAATTCCTATAATAAATCTAGTTATGCAACAAAAGTATGATATTTGTTTTTCAAAGAAGTTATTAGGTTGCATGGTGTTCCAAAAACTATTACTTTATATAGGGATACAAGGTTCTTAATTAATTTCTGTAGGAATTTATGGAAGAAGTTGGGAGCTAAACTATAGTTCAGAATTTTGCATCATCCTCAGATTGATGGGAAAATAGAGGTGGTAAATAGAAGTTTGGGTAACTTGTTAGGGTGCATAGTTGGAGAAAAGCCAAAATAATGTGACTTAGTATTTCTGCAATTTGAATTTTCTTATAATAAATTAGTAAATACATCCACAGGAAATTCAAAAATTTATATTGTTTATGGGAGTGATCCAAAGAGATTTGGTGTAGTTACCAATTGATGGTAGAGTTAGTGATGATGCAGAAGAATTTGCAGAACACATACAACTATTCCATGATGAAGTGTAAAAGAAGCTGTAGAATACTATTGATAAGTATAAGGAAATAGAAAATGTGCACAGATGGAGAAATGTTTTCATATTTGTTAAATTGGTTATGGTATACTTTCGAAAGTAAATTCCAAAAGGAACCTAAAACAAACTGATGTACAAGAAGTTTGGTTCCTGAAAGATCATTAAAAAGATAAATGATAATACTTCTAAGGTAGAATTGCTAGGAAATTTTGATATTTCTCTAGTATTTAATGTTTCATATTTATATTATTTTCATGGAGATAGTAAACAAGGGTATGTTATTAAAAAAGTAGTAGATTGGAGGCATGAGGTTCTAGTGAAAAAGAAAGAAGAATTCGATCAAATCTTAGACAAGAAAACTATGAACACTTGACATAGACAATAGAGTAAATATTTTGTACATTGTAAAGGATTGGAATAATAAGACAACACATGGGCCATAGATTTGGAGCTTAAGATGTTGCATAAAGATAAATGGAAGAAATTTTAAGAAGAAAACTAGTAGGAGCTGCATTTTTTTCAAGTAGGGGAGAATGATGTACTATTTTTAGCAAAAAACATAAAATGATTATAACTTTTTATTTGGGTATCCATTTGAGTCAGTTGTTTTTTTGAAGTAACTTTTTTTATTAATAAAAAATCACCTCTCAAGAATATATTCTAGTAGGAGAAAAAATTCACAATTTTTTGGGCCGAAAATCCACTATCTAGGGGCCAAAAAATTAGGATTTAAGTTTCAATTTATTTTTTTCTAATTTTAAAGAATTATCTATTTTTAGTCTCTCACATGCATAGCGTGCTAGAAATTTGGTAAGTCATATAATTTATTCATGTATTAAATAAGTGGTAATTATTTACTCATGGGAATAAGTATGCAAACTTTCTAAGAATAACAGGTTCTAGTAAACTACTAAAAATAGTAAACTTCACCACCTAGAGTAGATTTAACTAAAATTAGTTGGAGTTTTCATTGAAACTTGAGTTGGGGGTTGTTTTATTTTTTTAGATGAATTTTATTTCCTTATTCAATAATTAATGAACTAATTTATTTTCTTTGAGTTCAAGTTAGTTACAGTGTATTGAGTGTGTGTTTAAGGTTTGGCTACATTACACTATCATAGAGGCAATACATGCACGGTGTCTTGGAGGGGATCTTGACTCATTTTTAAGATTTCATCCATGTTTATCTGGCCCAAATATGTATCTCTGATACCAATATTTGAATAGATGCTTGAATGGGGGAAAACCATTCGATACATGCATTTCATTAATTTGTCTTCTTTGGATGCTTTTCCTTGTTTTTTCCTTTCCTTGATTCATGCATTAAGGGATTAAATTGAATATCTTGTTCTAATATTTCCTTTGAATACTATAAAATAATAAATATAACTTCCAACTTTATTTACACACCATAAATTCAAAAAATGCTTTGTCGATTTTTCCTCTTTGCTAAGCACGTCAAGAAAACAGACAGAGTGAGTGGGACATTCTTGATGTTTTGTACTACATGAAATATGACAAACCAAGCTGGAAAATCTTGATTTTTAACAACCTGTAATGTCTAACACAAATAATTTAGACTATAAAACATTTTTTTCACTCCCTAAGTTCCGAAACATTGAGTTCGGTTTCCCATCACGAATGATAGGTATAGAATCTTGAGAATTTCATGTTGAGGTTTTAAACATATCCTTCTTGGTAAAAAAACATGATTTACAGTACTTCTTCTTCTAACACATAAAAATAAAAGAGGTAAAAAACCATCAATTTCACTTAGAAAAAGAAGAAACAAGGAAATAAAATTTTAACAGAAGATGCAAGAAGGATAATGAAAAAAAAAAGTGAAAAAAAAACTCAAAAACATATAGAATACCATTATAAATTTTACACTTAATGATAAATTAGAAGGTCTTAAAAAATAATCAAGAAATAGTGTAAGAAATGCCAAGAAAATTGTTTTCGGGAGTGTAAAGGCTGAAACCAAGTATTCAAATTAAAAAAAAAAATCGTAGAAGGTTAAATAACATGGAAAATCCTGTAGACATAAGAAAATTTGTATTAATTACAAGTTAGATGACATGTGTGGAACTAAATATGATTTGTAAATTAAAGCTTTGACCCAAGTTTGGGAATTCGACCACACATTTCATGATTTACTTATATGTTATTGGATTCTAAAAACCCGAGATAAAGGGGTACATGCATTTTAGGGATCAGGGTTTAATTTACAAGAATAACTCTTTAGTAACAATATGTTTCAATGATTCTCACCCTTGAAAAACCAATAAAAAAGGACCATCGGGGTTTAGGTTAAGAAAAAATCATTCCTAAAACATGTTGATATCATCACGTATTTTGATGTCACGCAAGTCTGAAAAACACAAAACACTTGAGTTTCTTTGTGTTCAGAAAATATATAACATTTAGCATTAGTTTTTGGTTAACTATTCTGATGTCACCAAATCCCAAAACCAAAATACTATAGTGTGTCGAGTTTTGGGGTTCGGGATGCACTCAACATATGATATGAAAATATGCATGGAGATCTTGAAAAATTACAAATCTCTTAAAGTTTGTTGATGAGTCTATTTTTTTTTATATTTTCAAAATTATGGGAAAATTTCTATTGCCCTCAAGGATGAAAATTTTCATAGGTTACCCAAATTTTATTATAATATAAAAAAATTCTAATAACAGGTACCTCTAAATGGGAATTGTTTTTAGGTTCAGAATAGTGAAAAGGGAAGTAACCTCAAATCTATAAACTTTCTTGTCATTAGGCCATGGAGCCAAATGGAAAAATGATTATAGATACAAATCTAAAAAACAAAGAGAATACATGAAACGAAAAACAAAAACTGGAAGAAATAAAAACATAAAAAAAATGAAAAGAACACTAAAATAAAAGGAAATTACAATACAAGAAAACGTCAACTTTGTCTTCTACTTGAATAAGGTCATGTATTACACACATGAGGCAATGTGAGATGTTTTATCTGTTAGAAGTGTACTTGTTTTGAGGGGTGATAGATTTGTAACTTTGTTTCTCCCTCACTTCTGCAGATACAATTGAAACACCTCATAGGCTGTGGGTTTCCCTATTGTGAGGTGAATCTCTAGGATTAATAAGGTTGTTTCCTTCTTTAGAGTATCCCTATACTAGATCTGTGCGGTTGAGGATAAGAGAATGAATAATAAAATAGTAAAAATGGGTTGATAAACCAAACTTTATGAAGGATTCAAAGATAAACATGCACAATATGATGTGAATTAATAGAACAAGACCCGATCTAGTAGATTGTTGTTATTATAAAGGAAAACATTGTTATGCTCAGGAATTTCTTGGAATAACAAGACATAAATTAAACACTAAAATCAATATAGCACCTAATTGTAGCAAGGTAAAATTACATAAGAAAATCTTAACGAATTCAAGGAAAACAAGTTCACAAGAAGAACTAAAAAAACACTACTGCAAATTTCTGGAAAGGTAAATCGACTAGTTCTCATATAAGGGAAAATTATGGCGAAAAATCTCTAGCACTCTGTTACATAAAAATTCCTCCCCTTATTATTTTCTAAGGCACATAATATATATAAATTATTCACCCACATACCCGAAAAACATACTTTATTATAAACTCAATCATTCATTATATTATTAGCCTTTATCATAAATAGTTAACAAAAGGACTAAAAGTATATGATTTACAAAAGGCAAAAATAACCCTCTCCTTCTTAGTCAAACTGATTTGACTTATTTTAAACTATGCATGAAAGGGTATGATGCTTTTTGGAAAGTTCAAGGTATTTTATGTGAATAATTAAACTAAATATACTCTTGGATTTATCTCAAAAAGTAAGTCCTAGCATGTGTATGATAATTTTTCTTCTTGTTTGATCTTCCACATGTGCAGAAAAGTGATTTTTTATTGTTCTTGATCACATGCATGAACTAATAATTATTCTTATTTTCTTGGCACATAATCACTACCAACAATAATAAAGGGGTCATATGTTTTATTTTCAACATGAAGGGATTCTAGACCCATGCTAAAGCTTTAATAATTAGCCCCTTCATCTATATATGCATCTTGGTTCACGAAGGTCAACACCTTGAATTACGATTTTTGGCACTTTGAGCTATTAAAGAGCCCATGAGGGCTTCAAAATAATCATAAGGTTCTTATTTTTAAATAGGATAATCAAGCCTATCCCTACTTTGATTAGGGTTGAGTTAGGTTTTTCTACTTTGCTGCAATGTTTGTACTCACAAAATCCATGCTTGACATGAATGGGTAAAAGAAAAATTTACCTAATAATTTCACAGTTAGCATTGATATCTCTTCGAAATAGGTAAAATGTTATACACTTTTTCCACTCAAATGAAATTGGACAAATGTGACCTTGCACTTAGGGAAAATATAAGGATCAATTCAGCCAGGGGAGATCAAACTTAGATATTTTTAGAATAGGTTAGGCAAGTCGAGCACATTGCAGAGGAATTCAGGGAATGAAGAATATCCAAATTCCAAAATTCAAACTTCAGAGGTGGTTTCCTTGTGACGTAGGTCAAATGTGAAATCAAGGACTCAGTAGAAATAAGTGAGGAAAAATGAGTAGACAAAGTCTAAAAACCTGAAGTATGAAATTCATACTTTAGGCTTTTAGAGTTTTTGAGGTTTCATGTGCCAAGCAGATAATCTAACCCCAAAACCTGAATTCCCAAAACCTTGAAACCCAAAGTCCCAAAACCCCGAAACCCGAAGACTCGAACCACCTAAATCCTAAAGGTCTGAAACTTGAAGTCCAAATTTCATAATTCGAGGTTTAAACATTTCAGAGGTTTCATGAGCTTAGATTGATGAATAGTAACAGTGATCTCTAAAGTGCAAATTTCCAATGTCCCGAATCCTGAAAGTCTAAAATTTTAGATTTTGGAGGATGTGATGTAATTTTGAAGTATGAAAAAATAGATTCAACCACTCGTATTTATTATAGTATGGCACCCTCATCTTCAAATGGCCATATTTTTTGACTGGAAGCTTGAATTTGCACAAAATAGGACTTTTTGGAAAGTACTCAGTTTTCTCTACACAACATGTATTTAAAAATGTAAAATTAAAGTCTTCCATTTTAGAGGAGTGGTGTGGGATTATTTTTCTCCCAAATAAGCAAGGTACAATAGAGTATGGGCTTGGAAGAGTTTCCCATCACTCCCACAAGGACAATGATTGATTTCTCAAGAGATGGGAGTGCATTTTTTAATTTATTTTCTCTCTCTCCTCATTTTATTTCTCTATAAATTGTAAGGGGTTTGCATTTGCAGGTGGTTGATATTTCTACTACCATGCACCCCATTTACTCTTGGGGCTCTAATCCTTCCTCCAAACACTGTAATGGATTTATGCCTTTCTCCCACATGCAATGTACTGTGTATACTTCATGAGTAATAAAAATAATGTTTTGTGTTAGTTGTTTTATGTTTTACATGATTTTTGTGTCTCTCTTACCTCTCATTGCAACAAGGTGTTCTATGCATATTTCATACTTATTGCAAGATATCGATGTTTTTTGTTTATTAGGAATGAAGATTGTTTGTATTTTGGGTTTGTGTTGTAGTTGTCTAGCCTTCCATAAAT
This sequence comes from Taxus chinensis, assembly GCA_019776745.2. Classification (NCBI taxonomy): domain Eukaryota; kingdom Viridiplantae; phylum Streptophyta; class Pinopsida; order Cupressales; family Taxaceae; genus Taxus; species Taxus chinensis. The sequence goes on along the minus strand of CM034155.1, from coordinate 414,076,284 downwards.
AAATTGGTCAAACTTAGGTTTGTGTTGCATTTGTCCAACCTCCTCAAGATTCACCCTTTCTCCATTTTTCAAGGTTGGAAAGTGTGATTAACACTCCTCTCTTGATGTATCACCACTCATAGTGTAGGTTTCTTTCATGCAATCCTTATTTCCATGTCCTCTTGGAAGCATTATATTATGATTAGTCAGTGATTTGTCTATAATTAGAGTAGTTTGTAGCAGGTAGGTTAGGAGTAAAAACTGACCTTCTCAAGAGAGTTTTCTGATTCGTAAGATTCCACACATCACAACAACTCCATGTTATGCAATCACGTCAAATGACTTAGTCCATAAACTTCCTCATTTGGGGGGTGTTATGATACCACATTAACAGTAAAGTCTGTCAAAATTTCCTTCTAGACGTAATTATTATGATTTTGATCTTTCTAGGGATATTTTTAGATGGTTTTGTGGCCAACTCGTGGATGAGGGTTTATCCTATTTATGGGTGTTTTATTCTTCGCTCTACCTCTAGTTATTCATTCTTTAAATAAAAGCTTTTGGCCATTCAAGTAATATTTTTCGAAGGACATTTTTTTTTTTCTGTAGCCACTAAGGATGAGCCTCAAACCTCTTTTTTCTTTCATTTTTCACTTAAAGGGATACTGCCATTGATTGTATTTTTAATATTTAAGATTGGTCTTGAGGAATATCTGTGAGGGTTGAAAGCCTTGTTGTTTTCCTATAGTATACCCTACCTTAGAGCTCGAAAGATGTACCTTTCCATAGACCTCGCGACTTCATATGTTGGGTTACATTTTCTTTAGTTTTGGTATATGTCTTAACCGAACTAATTCATGAATTATGCTTCATTTATGGTAAGCTCTGACATCTAATTTTTTTTTTTTCATTGTGTCTTTATCTTTGAAGAAAGACATGATCACATGAGTTTGCATAGTTTCAATTACAACCACTTCAGGTTGAATAAATCTTTCAAAATATGAGTCTTACCTCTACCTGGACCTCGTATGTTAGGAAAATAATTATTAATGTTTACATTTATTAGGTTTGAAAGAATATATTGCTTCAACAATATATTATTCATGGAGTTTTGTTGTACACGTATGTTTATAAACGGGTAAGTTGTTCCTATTTTATAGGAAGAGGTTTGTCTATTATATTGGCTATATATTAGCCTAATGTATTGCACAGGATTGAATGGACAGAATAATATAATATTATTTTGAGTTATTTCCTGTGTAAATTTGTTGCTGCACTTTCATTTGGTACCAGAGCCTTGCATTCCTTCAATGGAGAAATAATTGTTTACAGGGGCGGCTTTGTTTTGTTGTCCCAAATTATGTGTCTGCCAGTGGGAGGAAGACCGTATTCATCGAGTCAGAGTTGGAAAAGAACTCAGATTCTTTCTTGACATCTCAGACATTCGCAGATCCATTTGTATTATTTCTGGGCAGATATAATACATAGTCGTTCTCTACAAGAGCATATCCCTGGCGGCTTAAGATTCATCTTCTTACGAATTGACCACAATTGCATTTGATCTGCATTTGTCGAAGGTACGCCAGATTTATTTTCTCCAAGCTCGAAGACCCTGCTACGTATTTGGATCATCTACTCAAATTTGTAAACTGTGGTGACTTCATCACCTCCACGAACAATACACAGGCTCCTTTTCAGATCGATAAGACATAACTACAAGGGAGTCCTAGTCAGGTAATGAACGCATTTGTGTTCTTTCAAATATCAAAAGTCTGTGTCAAATTTTTGGTTGGATCCACATTGACTCAGTCTGTGTTCTGTGAAAAATCTCGTGCTCCTGCTACATAGTCCCCGCACTTATTCGCGAGATGCTAAATTTTATTGATTTGTTAAAAAAAAAAAAACCTCATCCATGCAGTGATCCATGCATGTAGAATTCGTCTTTCTTAAGAACTTGTGGATCGAAGTCCTAGAGATATGGTTTTCATTGGCGTGGTTTCTATACGTGGCGAATGCAGAGAAACTCGGAGGCGTGGCTTTACTTGTGTAATTACTCCAATTTTCCAATGTCATTGCTAATGGTCTTTAGTTTCTGTAATTTCTTGAGTTGGAAATCACCTGACGAGGCACAGCTGGTACAGAAAACCTAATCAAAGTCTACGCAGCTGTCATATATATACATATCTTCTGACAGTCGACCAGTCTCCACGTCAAAGTAAAGAATAGTCTTTGTTTGTTTAGTCGGTTTTATTAAATTTAGTCATCAAATTCAAAGGAGTCATTAATAGTTGTTTAAATTTAGTTTTGTTTTGGTCTATGTTCAGTTAATACGTATTATGAAAATCCTTGGCCGCTGCCATCATTTCTATGTCAAAATTTCATTTCAATTAATTTTATTACCTTTGTTTCATCAAAACATAGGGGGTTATTGTAAGTAAAGTCATGTGTCATTAAACATTGATACGTTATTGTTTAGCTTGTCATTTATATTGTTTCATCATTATATGTGTCTAGTTGTTAAGTCAAGATATAATGATATTGTCATTAGCAAGTTTTACACGTTTGTCATTAAAATGTCAATAATTGTGTCATAAAAGTTAATGTTAAATAGGTGATTTTAGGATTATTGTCTTGTCAAGTGTCAAAAGTCATGTCATTGTAAAAGTCCAAAAATAAAAATAAAAATTTGCCTCACAGACGCATTATCGCTGGAACGCGACGTCTGAAATAAATTAATGAGCCTCAAAAGTAAAATTTGTTGATCTAGCAACTTGTCAACTGGAGGAAGGAGGCACAGGAGGATGGAGGTCATTCAGCGACCTCTCGTCAGTCACCAACGACGGGGCCGCACAGAATGATTTGGTGGCACAGGTGTGCAGTGTGAGTTTTCTTTCATTTCAGAATTGCAGTTTGTTGTGTGCAGTATGATTTCAGAGTTCCTGTTTTGGATTGAATAAGTGAAATGTTCACATTGAGGGGGGGAACATGGTCTCATTGTTCCATTTCCATTTCCATTTCCATTATGTTTGATTGTTCAATTTTGAAAGCAATATTTCCTACATGATTCCCTTTTGTAGTGACATTGTATAATATTGATCAAAAGTATTGTAGCAATCATGATGTAAGGTTTTTTGGCAAACCTGTAAAAATCAATTGTGTAAGGTTTTTGGTAAACCTGTAAAAACCAATTGTGTAAGGTTTTTGGTAAACCTGTAAAAACCAATTGTGTAAGGTTTTTGGTGATCCTGCAAAACCAAGTGTGTAAGGTTTTTGGTGATCCTGCAAAACCAAGTGTGAAAGGTTATTGGTACACCTACAAAACCAATTGGTAAGGTTGTTGGTAGAAGCTGGAGAAAACCATCAGTGGAAGAAATGTGTGTTGGCACATGTTCGAGTTTTGTGCAAGCACAATGCTACACATTTGCGGAGTTGATCATGAGCACACAGAGGTGGCAGGCTACAATCAGTGAACGAGATATGTTGTACCATGTAAACATTAAGGGGGGGAATGTTAGGAAAATAATTATTAATGTTTACATTTATTAGGTTTGAAAGAATATATTGCTTCAACAATATATTATTCATGGAGTTTTGTTGTACCCGTATGTTTATAAACGGGTAAGTTGTTCCTATTTTATAGGAAGAGGTTTGTCTATTATATTGGCTATATATTAGCCTAATGTATTGCATAGGATTGAATGGACAGAATAATATAATATTATTTTGAGTTATTTCCTGTGTAAATTTTTTGCTGCACTTTCATCGTATTCAAGGGTTTGTGTTCTATTTGGGTTTTCTCATTAACAATCACTAACGGCCGTGAAAAGAAATGGTAAGTTCCCTTTGTAGATATTCCTTGGTTGTATATGCTTGGAAATGTTTTGCTAGTTGTGTTTATATTCTTCATTTATTCTAATTTGAAAATTCATTTTAATGAGTCACCATTATATGGGATGAGCTGTGTTTTTGATGAGTCACAATTTTTCTAGCTGGCTATAGCTTTGTTTCAAGTGTTTGGAACTTGTTACTTCTATCGTGCAAATCAATTTTAGGTGAGGGTTTCACCATTGTTTTGAGTTATTAGTTTTGTACCTTTGAATGGTCCTTGTATTTAATTTGTTGTACTGGACACATTTGCATCATTGAAATAATTCAAACCCTATTGATTTATTGTTATTTATGACCTAAGAATCTTGTTGGTGTTTTCTTGCATTCACTGTGGGAACTGCTATGGGTGAGTATCCTAGAATATCCAAACCTTTGTGGATTAAGATAAGGAGATTTTTATTTTCTATATTTGGCTCTATCATGATGGCTCGACTTTCCTTACTACTGGGTTATGCTTATGGCTACAAAAAATGGGTTCACATTTTTTGTTGAGAGATTGTCATTCTGTCCACTCCTTAACCGCCATTAATGCCTTTAAATGTCGTTGTTTTCCCTTTTTTCACATTTGATATCAACTATGACTCTTGAAAACTAATTTTGTTTGAGTTGTGCATTTATAATCTCTGTTTTATAGGCTTGTATTTAGCCGTCATGGAGAAGTTTCGAGCTTTGTTATTTATTACAAAAACCTCGGCTTTACATTATTAATTCTATGAAACCCTTTGTTGGATCTAGGTTTGGATATCTAAATTTTTACATTGGAAGCTTTGAGATTTGTTATTATTTTAGCACTACTTGTTTTATTTTTGTAACCTATGGATTCTTTCACAAATAATTTGAAGAAGCATAATGTAAACAATTAGGATCTAGAATTGAAATTTTTAATTCTCTTTTCATTAATACCTTAAGTTTTAGATTTTCCTCAAAAAGTGTAGATGGCTATCATGCTTTTGAAAAATCATATCATGCAATGAATGTTTACAAACCTGAAAATATTTTTCTGTATGGATGCATTCACTTTTCCTATTACATGATTTGTCTTAAAGATGTTTCCTTAATCACGCATTTTCTTAAAATCTTAAATAAAATGGAGCTCTCAAGGAACTTTGTCACAGAATGAGGTTCACAACTTAAAATTGGGATTCATTTATGTAATCCATTTTAAAGCATTCTAAAATACTAGATTTACCTCAAGGATTTATAGACCTAGCATAAACTTGTTGAATTGAAAAATTGTATGCTTATTTATCTCACTTCACATCTACACATTCCTCCTTGCTTGAAACTTATATAGTTGTGTATTTTATCCTTTTCATGAAAAACAGACAAAGTAGACGTGCATATTTTATTTTTTGAAAATTTTACCTCTTGTATAATCATGAATGAAGTTTGTTTTTCACTTCCTATACCTTCTTTAGTTCATTTGTTTCTTAATTCTCTTAGCAAGCATGTCACCCAGATTTTGCAAGCATGATGTCACTTGTACTTTTTCCTATAAATTCATTCCTTGCATCATGTGAATGGAATTGCATTTCACTTCTTTAGTGTTGGATTCTTTCAATCATCTTCATGTAATGGTCAAATATACTTTAAATCTGGAAATTTCTATCCCTGGAAATGTCCTATCACAAGCTAATGCATGAACATCTTTGTTTCCCAGAGAATAGTTACTTTGTAAAGTGTATAGTAGTGAATAGTATAACTTGATGAATGCTTAGATGTGGTAGTTTGTGCTTGAATTGGTCAAGGCTCGAGTATTTTTTCTCCATCGTTATACTCTTTCATTTGACGTTTGTATTCTTGGTGTATTACAACCTATGATTTGTAATGATATATTGTCCTGAAAACTAATTCAAAGGTTGTTAATGATTTCAAAGAGTAACATCAAATTCAATGAATAGCTTATGAGAAGTTGTCCTTCGTTTTGGGTAATTACATTCTCATAACGTGTTTGAATTTTCCTGATGATACATACATGATTTGATGTTATTTCTTATACTATTTACAAATTATTTCTTATTGGTGTTGATGAGAGATCTTTTAGCATTGTTGTGGTAAGACATGACTATTTTGTGTAATTCTTTTCAATGCCTACAACACATACAATTATTTAAAATATAATCTGCTCCATCTTCAATCATTCTTGAAGATGATTCGTTGTATACAAGTAAATTTGTAATCAAAATTTCCCTTTGAAATGTATTTTGGAGTGTATATTCCTTGGGTGGATGTACTGTGAATCTTTTGAGCTCAAATATTTAATTTATCTTTCACTCAAAGATTGTAGAATTGGCCTTTATTAATGTGCTTGAAACAAATTATTACAAACATGTACTTTAAATTTCATATTTTACCATGAGTTACTTGTACCTGCACACTCAAGAAATAGTTAGAAAAAAGTGAAATCCAAATGCTTTTCTTTTATTATAGATTTCTTCCTATGACATGTTTCTGAAATTGATATTCTTCTCAGTAATTCCTTTCTATACTTCTATTTTTCAAGTTCAATTTATGAAAGTCCGCCCCTTTGAATCTATGAATAAAGTAGGAATGAAACCTGGAGCTCTAACATTTGACATTTTCCCCTTTGAGGTTTGAGGCAACAAATGATGGAGATGAAGAGAAGGAGCAACAAGGACAAAAAAGTATAATTGTTTGAAATCTATCTAATACTGGATATGATGGATTTATTTCCTCCATTATTCATAATTGTACATATGTTTACTTTCATTTATGTACTTGATGTTCATATTTATTCACACGGCTTATACTTTTAATTTGTGAAATAAATGAAAAAATATTACTTTAATGAGATATAATTACTTGTTTTATCATTATTTTTCATTAACATGATGTTTAATGAATTCTTTGCAACTCATGAACACAACAAAATTTTCACTTAATCATAATTAATGAACTCAATGTAATTGATTCAAACATAAAGTGAATAAAATATAAGAAGAGCCTACTTAATCCCCTTAAATGGACTATCACTTTTCAAGTTTTGGGCTATCGACCTTCCATCTATCATGTCTTTCCCATCTGTGTCAAGATCTTGCATCGGTTCCTAAGGGGGTTGATACATGATCATGACTAAAATTTGATATGGAGAGACACCTTAGGTAGAAGGATGACACTCTAAAACCAGCACATTATAACTTCACTTCCTTTTGTCCATAGTTAGGACCCTTATACTAATCCCTTCAATCTAACAAACCACAGTTAAAGTTTACCTCTTGCACATGTGTGAGAAATATCAACATTGTTGGTGATTAGGAAGGATAAAATTACATGCTAGCTTTAAGACCAATCTCTTAATCTCATACATTGGGCATGGAGTAAAATCCCAAAACATTTTTTTTCCCTTTTCTGAAAATTGCCTTTCTGAACTAAAAACCTAAAGTTGGGAAAAGAACTAGTACACTAGATAATGTGAATGAAATGCACTTATTGATATGAAAACTACAAGTTTGCATGAGCATATTATTTAAATAGAAATAATAAATTAACCTAATCTAACTAGCACTGTAATATTTTCAATAGCAATTCTTGAAAAAAATACTGTTAACAAAAATAAGAAGTTCCTCTCTACTCAACCTTGTCAGTTGAAACGATTATCTCTCATAAGTGAACCTATATTGAGGGGTGATAGGTTTGTAACTTTGCTTCTCCCTCACTTCTATAGATATTATTGAAAGAAGTCACGGGATGTTGGTTTTCCTATTGTGAGGTGAATCTCTAGGATTAATAATGTTAGTTCCTTCTTTGGAGTATCCCTAAACTAGATATGTGGGGTTGAGGCTAAGAGAATGAATAATAAACTAGTAAAAATGGGGTGATACATCAAATTTTGTGAGGGATGGATAGAGATACATGTAAAATATGATGTGAATTAATGGAACAGAACATGACCTAGTAGGTTGGTTTTAATCTCGAGGTAAACATTATTATGCTAAGGGATTTATCACAATAACAAGGCATAAATTGCACAGTAAAATCAATACAACACCCAGTTGCAGCAAGGTAAAATAGCCTAAGCAAAGCTTAACAAATTCAGGGAAAACAAGTTAACAAGAATAAGTAAAAAAATACACTACTGTAAATTTCTTGAAAGGTAAATTAACCTGTTCTCATATAAGGGAAAATTTAGGAGAAAAATCTCTAGCAATATATTACATAAAAAGTACTCACGTGTTTTACCAAGGCACACAAATATATAACAAATACTCACCAAATTTTTCCTAAAAATAGATTCAAGTCTAAACTCCCACTTGCATGATAATTTTAGCCTTTCTAATGAAAAATAAATAAAAAGGACTAAAATAACATGTTGTACATTGAGGAAAAAGTATCACTCCCTTTCAATTATAGTCTCAGTCTAACTGATTTCACACTTTTAATCCTCTGCATGAAGGTGTGCGAGGTTCTTTCAAAATATTAAGGTATTTTCAAAAGCTATTTTAAGATGATCTACAAAAAGCATGCTGCCAGCATGTGTGCATGAAAAAGGGCCTTTGTCATTTAGTTTCTTTGGACTATATGCATAAAATAATTCCTATTATAATAATTTATGGCATGATGGCTTCTTACACTCGAGTTTACTTTGGCTAAGAAAAATGTGTAAGCATGTGATTGATACATGAGTTTTGATTTTTATTTGACATAATATTTCACCTTTCCCTCTAACTATGAAAATGATTAAGTAATCTAATTATTCCCACCTTTTCATAAGTGGGTCAATAATAGCATAACCAAAGTTTGACCATGGTTGGTTAATTGATCACCCTTGGAAAAATTAGGGCTAGAACCCTAAAAGGTGATCTCATTTGGAATTTTCATGGTTTGGATGTTTGTAGAAGTATTGTGGCCAAAATTAGAAACCTTTCTTCCCTTGTTTTATTAAAAGAAAATCTTTACCACCACGGGTAAGTTTCAAATTTTGTTATTTTCATGGAAGCTTGTTTCTACCAGTACTTTGCTGGTTTAGGATTGTTGTACCTAACTCGTGAGGAGCTCTATGTTCATTACTTATATGAGCTAGTTTTTATAGGTTTTCTCGTGCTCTTATGAAGACCTTTGGGGTTTACTATTTGGTATTTTTGATTCATGCATCCTAAGTTGACCGCTATTAATTTTGCATTGAAGTACGTTTTTTGTGCCTTAATGGCTGATTTTTCTTAAAACTGGGAATCGATTTTTATTAGTTTTTAGAGGTAAACCATATACTCTATGATACATTTTCCTCTCAGATAAGCTTCTAGTTTTGGAATCTTTCTGAGTGAACATTGGAGAGTTTTGTATATTTTCCTTTTTCTGGTTGTATTTGTGAATTCTCTTATAAGCCATCATTCAAAAGTAAATCGAGATCTTTACTTGAACAGTTGGCCAAGTTCTGATTGAGTGAATTTATGGGCATTGTTTGTTTGTGACTAAAAACTCTGTATTTCTTTTGGGTATCTATATTCACTAGCTACCATTGTTGTAAGTATGAAGCTCACTTTTATTCTAGTATGATCGTGTTTTTTTATGGGCTCTTTATTAGGGTTTCTTGTCATCATTGGAGTTGACCATTCTTCCGCAAGAGCTCTGCTCATGAAACTTGGGCCGCCATTCATAAAAGGGTAAGCTATTTAAAATCTATTTCAAATTTTTTCTCGATGTTTAAGGATCTGGGTTATGTGTATAAAAATCATTATTATGAGTCGATAAGAATTTCCATCTGGGATTTTGATTTTTGATCCCATTACTAGTTGGAGATCTATATTTTGTATTTTTCTAAACGTTGGTTATTATTTTTTCTAATAAATATGACTGGTTGTGCTTTGTTTTGGAAAACATCATGGGTGTTTACATTTATGCATTATAATCTGGTATACCCACCATGATTCTCATTTGTGTGGTTGAAACCAATTTTGTTGTCCTTTGTTTGTATTGGAGATCTGAATTTTCCTTTTGCTCTATGGTAAGTTATTGAATCTTGATTTTAGAGCCTTCATTTTATTTGCTGAGTCGCCATTAATTTCCTTCATTTGAGCTTGAAGCCCTAGTGGGTTCAACGTATAATTCTCTACATTCTCTCCTTTAGTTACAATTTTAGCCTGTTATACATTCAATGGTGGTTTTTCCATTGCCTTACTATTATGATCTAGACATCATGTTGAGGTGATAACCTTTGTTTCATAGTTCTCCATTGCATTTGCGACTTTCATTCTAAGGTTTTTAACTCTCTGTATGGTTGTGGATCTTGTATGGACTTTGCGTCTCTTTTTATAGGTTGTCATTTTACTCTTAAGTGTCGTTGTTGACTCTTCTCGTAGCCTATCATGCTTCCTTTTTAAATGAACACCGATAGATTGAATCTAAAGATGTATGTTTGGCAATGCATTCCATGTTGTAAATACAATGGCTGGTCCACTTATTATGCTGATGTTTGAGTTGTAGATCTGCATTGTGCTTATTCTTAGTCTGGGACATTCAAGAAAACTACTTGCCTAGCACTTTTGTCTCATCATAACGGAGGTAAAAATCTTTTTTACTATTAAACCTTGGGATTCAATATGAAAATGTGCATGAATTTGAAGGCTTTTGGTATTTTCATTGTCTAACTACTCAGACATGTTGGTCTCTTTGTATATCTCTACAAACTATCATTGGATATCTCACTTTATTTTAAACGTTTATTTAAGTTGGTATCTTATATTGTTGGGTGAGAATTTGTTTTTTTAAGAAAGTTGCATATTTTTTTGAGAAAATACAAGACAAAGTAATCCTATGATTTTTACTGAAATCCTTGTGCATTTATTAAACTCAGACAATCTTTATTTCGTAAGCATGTGACCTGCTATGAACTTCATACTTGATGGTCTTACTTAACATCTCCTTCTTGAATGGTTGTTTAGAAATATGTGACATATTTTGTAGGCTTGTACTGACATTGGATGCTCTTCATGCAATCTTGTATGATTGCAATTAATGGCAGAGTATTACTTGAATTTATGCACTTTTCCCTTCAATATTTCATAGAATCTTTATATTCAGCTCGGAGCTTTATCTGTGTTTTTTTGCATTGCCGAATGAAATGTTTTTTTAAGGTTTATATTTTCTCAATTATTGCAATTCAATTTGAAACCTTGATCCTGGAAGTTATTTTCTGTACCATAAATACTTTTTGAAGGAATACTTGAAAGTTTTATATGAAGTCTTGACAAAAAATCCTCTAATTTCATGAATGTGTGAAGTTACACTGGTTCTTTTAACTGCATGATTTTTATTGAAGATATGAAAATCCTTATTTGATTAGAAAATTTCAATATTCTGATCATAATTTTATTGACATTCTGTAATACGATATATATATTCCTTCGCATGTACTTGGTACACTTTGACTTATCTTTCATTTAAACACTTTCAACTGGTCTTCAATGCATGATATGTACTGTAATTGTGATCCTTAGAGGAGGAAAATATCTTGTTCTATTAACGCTTCATATGAAGCCCTGCAAATGGTGTAACCTTTTAATTTTCTCCTTAGCATATTTGAAAGTTGATAGTTGCTTCTATTTAGAAAGCCTTTCTGAAAATGAACTCTTCTTTCAAAAAATTATTATTGCAAATTTTGAAAAGATCTTTGTAATCTGTACCTTCACATTGACGAACTAGTCAGAAACATAAGTGAAGGAGAGAAGCCTTCATTTTTCTACTATTTTTTTCTTATACCATGCTTCTAAAGATGATATTATACTCTTAATTATTTTTGCACTGTTTGATTTTCAAGCTCATTTTAAGAAAGTAAACTTGTTTAAAGCTATGAGTACAATATGAATGAAATCTAGAGGTATAAAATATAATTTTCCTCTCTTTCAGGTACGAGGTAGTAGATTATGGAGATGAAGAATAAGAAAGAGTGAGGTAAACTAAAAGCCAACTGTGGGAAATCCACCTAAACAGGAAATGATGTATTTCCTTTCACTTTTATTCACAACTGTACATACGTAAACTTAGTTTTTATGTACTTGATTAGTTTTAATGTACTTGATTTCAGAGTTATTCCCACAACTTGTGTGGGTCCATTATACTTTCAATTTGTTAAATAAATGAAAACATATTATTGTAATGAGATCTAAATAATTATTTTTGTAATATTTTTCATTTACATGATGTTAAATGAACTCTTTGCAACTCATGTACACTAGGAAATTTTCACTTAATCACAACTAATGAACTCAAAGTAACTTGATAAAAACTGAAGTATGAATAAAAGATAGGGAGAAACCTACTTCAAAATCTGAAATGGATTATCCCTGTGTAATATTTGGGATGTCCATTTTCAACCTTCGCTGTCTTTCCTTTCTGTATCAGGGTCTTGCATCGGTTCTTGAGGGGTTGATGGACAATCATGACGAAAATATTTCTTGGAAAGGCATCTTAGGTGGAAATTTAGCATTCTGAAACCAACAAAATGGTAGTTCAATGCCTATTTGCCTTCAGTTATGCCATTTAAACAAACCCCTTCAATATAAAAAATAGAGTTTCAAGTTGAATTTCTTGCACATGTGCGAGAAAATATTAATAAGATAGGTAGAATATGTTCTCTCTACAAAAGAGGAATATTTGAAAAGGACCTCTCTATAAAGAATCAAACTTTCCTTATAATCCTTTTGGCTCTCTTATTTTTTCCCATAGAAGGACATGATCTCTAACCTAAAACTATTGTTGTCATGACCTCATAACAAAAATTTCTTTACTTTTCTATGATTGTCAATAATCCTAGCAACTTCCTTGGATCTCCTATCTTCTAATTGAGTTAGTTACATGAATATCCTCTCGATAAATATTTTAAATGTATATTGTTAAACTACCTTAAGAAACCTTAAAAATTGCAACTATAGAGAGATAGCAATCTCAACATGAACACCATAAAAGACTTGAAATATAGCATTTTTATGATTGATACATTATACCCATAGTACATCATTTAATTACTTATTCCATGTCCTTATTTTATGAGAAATAAAATTTCTTATTATTGTAACTATGTTATTGTTCATTGATTATTCTCATTCATTTCCGTAGCGGTATTAATCGAAGGCATCTTCCTAAATGATTCCATAACCATAATAGATTTTAGTGAGCCCATAGGGTGAAGATTTTTAAGCATCGCCACCCACAATATTATGATGAATTAAAACCTTACTATAATATTCTAGACAATGAAGTTGCAATCAACTTCACAGGTAATACATTTGATGGGAATGGTTTCTACCCACTTGGTGAAGTAGTCAGTTGCTCATAAGATATATATACCCAACACTCAAAAAAAGGCATGATGCACCAATATAATCAAATACCCATTTTTGAAAAGGTTGTAATCACTAGTTATTTGAGGGGATGTGTTGTCAATTAGGACCGACTGAGAAATTTTTGGAAAGCTTTAGAATTTTCCACCCATGTAGATGCATCTCTGAATAAAATGGGCAAATAATGCCTAGCTCATAAGATATTTTGTGTGGTAATAGATGCCGAGAAATGACCTCCACAGGAGAAGTTAAGTAAATATTATCTTATTGATTGTAATCCACACAATGATTAAAATATTTTCTAGTACATATTTTTATCCAATCCATTGTCACAAAAAACTATTTATTTCATCTCAACTTCATTATTTTTATCTATTTTTAGATTAAGTTCTCACGAGATTCTTCGTAAGTGATGAAATATGCAATTTTTGTATACCATTCATCAGTTGTACCTACAAATCACACCATGGGAAATTATTGATCATCTTCTCCTACATTTCATGTTTCTTTCATATGATTGTTCTCACCAATGTGTGGACACAATCCTATTCCATTCACATGTTGTATAGGTCTGATCTCTATGTTATACTCTTGTACTTTAACATTCTAGTCACCCCTTTCAATTCTCAACTCTTGTTAAACTAGAATGTACTTCACTACAATATCGAGAAATATGACCAGGATGTGGGAGTTTAATATGTAATACCTAATATGTTTCATGACCCTAACCACTTTGTAAGAATGTTTTACAATATGCGACATCTTTAATTCATAATTTTTAAAAGGGAAACCCATAAAATAAATGGGAGACTCAACACCTTTATAATTATTTTGAACCAATATTACAGGCACATTATTTATTTACGTAATGGTGAATGGTTTTTTTATTGAGACTCTTCCCACATAAAAATGAATGGGTTAAAACCTAGATAATACAATGAAACCCAAAAAATACAACAAGGAAACAATGAAAAACACATCTCACATGTAGCAATAAAAACCACAACATATTTTAGACAACCATTTAAAATAATTTTTCGTTCTCTACCTTAGGATTAAACCCACATAGGAGAAAAATTTCAATACAATTGATTTTTCAGTAAATAGTTTTAGAAGGATAAGAGAGGGAACCCCTATACTTATCTACCCCAAATGGTGATAAGGGATGCAAAGTTTTTATAGGCTCTTGAGAAGGTATTTAACTTATAACAAGAGAAGACTTAACCATAGGTGGGAAATTATAAGATAGAAATGAGTATGTATCATCAACAAGTTCAAAAGGAGCATTAACGGTGAAATGAGTAGGAAAATATTCCTTCAACCATGCCAGGCTGTTCACACTCTTGTGTTTAACATGTTCAAAATTACCAATCAAATTACTGATTTGAAGGGAACGTTGACAATGATATGCCAATATTACGTAGTCTAATCTCTAAATCCATATCATGTCTCTAAATTGTAGATTTATCTTCTCATGGAGATCTATGGATATAGATAAATCTACTTAGATTCAAACATAATTAGAATGAAGAAGATAATCAGTATCATGATCATATTTTCCAAAGGCCCCTAAAGTATTTCCAATGTCTTGTTCAAATTATTTATTCTAAAAAGTTAGGGGAAGACCCGATAGACTAACCCGAATGGGTAATGTTTAACAATAATTTGTTGATAGATAAAAAATGGGTACAAGTTTTTAGTCATGAGCCTATATTCCCCATACAACCAATAAAACTTATCAACTAAATCATGATAATTTTTATACTTAAAGACATCTATGAAATAAGGTCTAGAAAATGGAAATAGTTCAACCTTACCAATGATTTTAGCACTCTATTTTTTGGTGATCCATTCTTGTAGTTCTGAGAGATTTTTCCATAATTGGTTGAGTATACAAATGATCCAAAAATTTCTATGGTAATCTCAATGAGCAAGAACATTTTAAGTATATCTTCTATAAGTGTTAAAACATGGGTTTTAGATGATGGTTTAAATGGTCTTCTCACATAGGGTTCATTATTTTCTTATCATATCCTTCTTCAGAAATTTATTTAACAACAATTTTCATATGAAAAGTAGGAGGAATGGGTCAAAGCATATAACTATGTCCCACTTTTTTGTAGTTTTTTTACTTTCAGTAAACTATGTTTGACAACCAAAACATGACCAAACACATATAAAATGACAAAAAATGCATTTTTAAGAGGCTATAAATACCAAGGTGTAGGGCATCCAAAATTTACTTGATTTTTTAAATTTTTATAGTATTTTTTAACTATTTATTTACTAGTCAGATTTTAAAATATTTATGGCCACAAAGTGGGACACACTT
The DNA here is from genome assembly GCA_019776745.2 of Taxus chinensis. NCBI lineage: Eukaryota > Viridiplantae > Streptophyta > Pinopsida > Cupressales > Taxaceae > Taxus > Taxus chinensis. Next base: position 414,060,789 of record CM034155.1, on the reverse strand, counting down.
GTATGCTTTGACCCGAATGTGTATGGAGTTTTTCATCAAACCATATCCATTTCCACTATCCTCACCTACATTATTACCTCCATGGTTGTCTTAATTTCTCGTGTCACCCTTGAAAGGTTTAGGGATCCGCCACCCCTAAAAATAGTCACCATTTGAATCTAGGTAAAAACATGAGATTTACCGAAGGGGGAATTACCACAAGAAAGAATCCTTTCTTTATTTCCATAAACCATGCTCTTAGTTTTTTCCAATCAACCCTTTCTGGGGAGGTGAGTTTATTGTCAAACCTAACACCCTGAACCTTACCTCCACTATCCCCTACAACACGAACATTTCTTAAACCATTACACTGGTTAGGTTTTGGGATAGATTTATTTTCAGACATATAATTTTTCTCTAGAGATATCATTTTAATTATATTTTCACCTCTCAACCATTATGAGCAGAGGCATAGCTATACATAATGAATTCCTTATTAAAATCTTCGCATACCAGATCAAGGGCTTGATCAATGAATTCCTTGATTTCATGAAAAGTATATTTTCCATCAGTATTCCACTAAAATGTAACCTTTCCCTTCATCATCTCTCCTATATTTTGAGTCTTCTTTGAAAATTCAGGGACAAATTTTCTAAATAAATCAAGTTTACTGGATAATGAGAAAACAATAATTTTAGTTGTAGGAATTGTTAGGTCTTTTATAGACTAGACTCACTTAAAATCAATCTAATTTATTTAAATTAATATGTATTTAATATCCCAAGGGAAGGGGTTTAAGAGTGATTTTTTTCTTTATTATGATTTTTTTTTTCTTGGACAGCTAGTTTGGTTTCACTATTGTTTTTTCTTTTTAGTGCCACTAGTAGAGGCTATCTAATTTTATCCTCATTAAAAAATTATTGTTTCTAATTATCGTACATGGTAGGGTCCCCTTAACCATAGTTTACATATAATAAGAACATCCTATTTCTTTCCTTTGTCACAATATGCCTTAATAACTTGACTTCTATAACTCAAAACATGGATTTCTTAGGGTTGAAAAAATATCCCATGTAGACGACACCTCATAAAAATGTCCATCTATTATTTTAGGTGATTATTCATTACCTAATACACAGTTCAAATCTAATTCAAAATTTTATCAGCATCACCTTGTGATCTGAGATTGTGACTCCCTTATCTTTCACAATTTTAAATTCTAATAGAAAAGCTTCCTATTTGCTGGTGTTATTAGTTATTTAAAAGATTTGCTCGAAATAAAATGGAAAATTATCTTCATTAGGATATATAAATACCATACGATATCTTAAATTTGAATAACTACCATAAAATTTTAGTGTTCATACCTCATTTGGATCATCTTATATGATATAAGTAGAAAAAAATATTTTATGTAAGGTAAGTAAATAGGTACCTAGATCAACATCCTAGAAATGAATTTGCATTTTGGTACCATCCGATCTAGTAACAACATATTGTTAATGCATAATAATAGCACCCTTGAATGTCTACAACTCGATGGGTTGATAATTTCAGTGCGATTACATAACATGGAGATTTTCCCAAAGTGTGGGACTTTGCAATTGAAAAATATCTTTAGATGAAGGTCGGTTTCTATTCCTCTATTCAAGTGCACAACATACAATTTGCAGAGGATCTACTCTAAAACCTACTCTAACTTGACAAGGAGACATGGTTAAGAAGATACAAGAAAATAAACCTAAATTAATAGAGGCGATGCACCAAAGGAATGTTGAATGCCTAGTTTGCAATTAAACACAAACCATTAAAAGTGTAATCCAACCACCATGCACAGTTAACTAAAATTGCAATGAGATATCAGGAAGATACAATGAACATAAGAGAGGGTTTAAATCATCCACAAACTTAGTTTTATTCCTCCAGTAATTTGATACATTCCATTACAATGGCCAAGAGGAAAAAACTTGCATTACAGTTTGAAATGGGCGGTTTGAACTCAACAAACTCATTGTAGATTAGAGAATAAGGGAGGGTGAAAGGAAAAATTGTCCAACCTTTAGAAAAATACCCTTGCTTACAATATATTGGAAGAATGTGAGAGGAATGAGAGAGGAGAAATTTGAATTCTTTCTTCAACCAACCCAAAAGAGTAATGATTTCACTTGTAAAAAATATGGGTTCTACTACAAAACCGATTCCTCCATGTGTTGTTCCTTGTTCAGCAAGAAAATAATCCCTTATATCATTAATGGTGGTAGGTTAGAAACCTGGGAAACCTCCAAAAATGGTGAACTGTATTTTTCAATTTTAAGAATTTAGTCCCACTAATTTAAAGATATCCAGAAGTAGTTGAGTAGAAGACATTTAGAGATATCCAAATATTCCTCTCTTTCTCAAATTTGATCTCCCAGTAAAAAGTTATGGCCATCTAAAGTTCGAGGTATCATTCTGTAATTGTTGATCTTCCTGCTGTAGAGTTTGAAAAGCATGCAACCTTTGAAAACCCAAAATTCAGACATTTTAAAAATTTTTGTTTCGAAAGTCGAAATACTATTCATCTGCCAAATTACTTGAGAGTTCCGAAAGTTTGAAATTTCAAACTTTCAGAATTTAGAATTTCATACATTTCGAGCCATTGTTCCATCTTTTGCTTCAAGAATTTTGAAACTCGAAAACCCAAAATTCTAAAATTTTGGAATCTCGTAATTTTAGATTTCAGGCTTTTTGCTTTCATTGAGATTCCTCAAACCCCAAAACCCGAAAGTTAGAAATTTTATACTTTTAGAGTTTCAGGTTTCAGAAATTTTCCACTCCATTTTTGTACGCTTCTTGAGGTTCTGAAAGTCCAAAATTTCAGACTTTCAAACTTTAGAATTTCAGACATTTTGGGTTAATTTTCCAACTTTACACCTTAGAGTTCCGAAACCACGAAATTTAAAAGTCCCAAATTTCAAACTTTCAAGATTTCAGGTTTTGGACATTTCCACTCCATTTCCACCCTAAGATTTTCAAAACACCAAAATGTTTAATTTTAAAATTTTTAATTGTCTTCCTCCATCTTCTTTGACTTTTTCTTTTCCACTCCTCTACTAATTGTGCATTTCCTTAACAATCCTATCTGCAACATGAAATTTGAAATAAAATGTGAGATCGCACAACTAAAACACCCTCCCACAGCTCTTGTGCAAGGACTTTCTATTATCACCGAATCACAGCACCCCTGTGCATATACCTGAACTCACAGTGTGATTGGATAACATGGGTACTATCTCCAAGTTGTGGGACTTGCTACTTGAGATAGACCTCCAAAGAAAGCTGGTTCTTGCTCCTAAACTACCTGCCACAATCTACTCTAATGCAGGATAAGCTAACTGTTCTAATCTAAATTTCCAAGGGACCAGGGAAAGAGAATACATAAAATGAAATCATACACTAAAGAAGTGATACACCAGAAAAGGAGGATGTGAGAGTAGTCTCCAAATGTGTGAAATACAAAGGCAAAGTGCACACTAGAAGAGGTGATGACATTTCTCCATAATCTAGCAAAATGCATTCACAGCAATATTCCAAGCACACACAATGATAATGAATTCCTGCAAGAACATAATAATAGACACAATATTCTTGTAGAAAGATAAAAGGGCAAGAAGAATGCAAGAAAACACAGCAGGGGAAGATACATCCACAAACTTGTATTTTATTGCTTCCTGGTATGCACAGTTCAGTCTATTACAAGATAAGGGCCTGGATCACCATGCAAGGAGTCCACTACAAGGGCCTGCAACACACTGGCTTCACAAATCAATTTTGGCAGAGCTTTGCTACCCAAAAACTCTCTCTTTACAATGAGCCCAACACCCCAATTTATAGAAAAATGAGAAGGAAAAGAGAAGGGAAAATGGAAATCCCGAAATCTATCTTTCAACCACCTATAAGAGGCATTAAATTGAGTGAAATGGTTATAAATTACTTTAAAAATGCTCCCCATACTGTCCCATGTACTGCAGCAGAGAAAGAATGATGACCATGCCTCTTAATTGCACTCCCAGCTACCAAATAAAACACTGTTCTGAACCCGGCCACGTTTTGTTAAAAATATCAATCAATCTCTTGTCAAATCCAGAATTTCTTGATTTTTTTACGTCAAGCTCAGAACCATGATTCCAACGGTACCAATTTTGTGAGATTTCGTTGAGAAATGCAGAAGTTATGGCCTTCTGAGTGCGGGCAGCTATTTTGGGTCTGACAGGCGTTTTCTGTCATTTGACGGGAATGAGCATTGATTGACTGGATCCGAATATGTTTCTCTTATTTAAATATATCTACCCTCATTAAAAATAAGAAATCCCAAGTTCTTGTGGCGTAGAGGACGTCGTGCTCGTTCCAGAAAGTCCAATTTTATCAAAATCGGAGCTCGGAGTCAAAAGTTATGGCCATTTGAAGTTTCCGGACCAAACGTTGACTTTTCTTCTTCTCCTTCAGCTCCTTCGGATATCCGCGTCTTATGCATCCCTTTGTCCCAAATGTCCCAATGTTGAATGGGACAAATTCTTCCGAACCGCCTGAAATCCGCTTCCATGACCCTTTTCTGCCGGTGACACGTGGCGTGATCTGATTGGCTTTCGGCTCCTTTGGCTATCCGTGTCCCGCACGTCCCTTTTTCCCATTCGTTTTTGGACCGAAGTTCCCTATTTCGGCCGAACCGGCCGGTTCGCGTACTCGCGGCCTAGATGTCCCATTTGCTTTCGGACTGTCTGGGACAAATTTTTCTGATTCGCCCGGTTCGGCCGGTTCGCGTACTCTCGTCCCAACTGTCCTGGACTATTTCGGGCCACCTTGACTCATTTCGGCCGATCCGACCGGTTCGCGTACTTTTGTCCCGTGCATCCCGGACTGCATGTTTCAACAGTTAGTCCATTTTTCAACTTTTCGGCCAGTTCGGATTTCTGCGTCCCGCGTGTCCCTTTGGCCCGGATGTCCCAAATGCTGCGCAGACCGCCTGGCGGCCTTTTGGCCGGTTTGCATCCAGATGTCCCAAATGTCCTGACTATTGCAAGGGCTAGGACTTAGCCATTTTTCATGATCGTTCTGGCCTGAGCTTGTTTTTTGCAATTTTTTCACATTTTCTCAGAACTTGCTCTCTTCTTCTTGGACAGGGGAGTTAGAAAAATATGAGGGGACCCTAGAAACATGAAATTCTTTCCCTGACTCAATATTTTTGCCTGGGACTTGAGAATTTGATGCATGTTATCAAAATTACCTTGAGGGGTGAATTTTGGATAACACTTTCCTGATCAATTTTTCCTGAGGGGGAAAATTGGATAAAAGATAATTTTAATGAACTTAAAGATCAAGCATGTCCATTAATCCATTACTAGGTATCCATGCTTGCAACCAATCCATGTGTATTTCTCCTCCTATATACTTATGAAACTATGTTCCCCAAAATATCCCATAGGTATCCGAAATATCTGCAACTAGTATTGTCATGTTGATCCTCTTATGAGGAAACGTGACAAACGTGAATTGAGAATCCTTAATTTTCCCTATCATTAGGAATTACTTATTTTCCATTGAGTAGCAACATCTAAATGGTTCTATAATATTGATTTCTAAGGCATGAGCTACTTTGGTGCACACAACATTATCACAAGCTCTTGAATCTATGATCTAAATGTTGATCTTGAAACCATTCATGAGAAAAGAAAAATAAAATGGATAAACTAATCCCCATGAGGAGGTTATGGCCAAATTATTTTGGGAAAAGGGAGGGATAGGATTGGGAAGGATTACTTTTGAAAATTTCCATGAAGATACAACAACTTTACCATTAATAAATGGAGAGAACCTTTCAAGTTGGTCAGGATTAGATTGAAGTTATTCATCTTCTGATAAATAAATTTTAGTTTTCAACACAGGGTTCATTGTGTCAAAATTAGTGTAAGATTGATTCAATGAAGGTGAAGACAATTAAATACTTACTTTCATAGGAGTGGTATTAGCCCTAAGAGTGGAAGAGAAAGAATAATTAGAAGGAGGAATTATCGTCTTGATAGGATGTTTTTCTTTTAGTTGTATAGGAAAAGGAGTGCCTCTTTTTTTTAATATTAATAATTTTCTTAAGCTCTTATTTTCCTTTTACCTTTTCTTGTGTTACCTAACAAAAAATACATATTAACTATATAGTATAAAGTGTACCAACGTAGTAGTTTTATGATGTAGTTTTTGTCAAGTACATTACCAAGAACTTCAGTCCTTTTAACTCTTTGGCAATACATGTAATGAATTTTCTCATCATATGACATGGATTTGTAACATTTTCAATCTTGGAGATAGAGCAATCTAGAGTCTTTCACCTACTTTATATAATTAGAACCAGGGTAAATTTTAAGGCTCCTTAAAAAAAGGCATTAGAAAATATTTGGTGAATCTTTGAAAATTATCTTTCACACGAATGGTGAATATTATCACATCATGACATCAGTATTAAATGCTACCAGATAGTATCTTTTTTATATGCTACTGACCAAGAACATAAGGTATAGAGTAAATAAAGTACTATGCAACAAATAGGTCTCTAACCATATCCATTCCTATTTCCCTGCATTCTACTGACTTGTTCCAAAATACCAGTGATGGAACATGGTGTGTACATCCAAAGAAACATAAAGATAGAGGAATTTTTTCAGATGTTGTAGTTGAAATTTTTATAGTAGGTACATATATGTAAAATGTGGAAGCATGTGCTTGGCATATGAATTGTTCGACTAAATACCTAAAATGAGGCCTAATGGAATGCAATGATAGTAGGACATGTGTAATATGGGTTTCTTGAAAAGGCCTTGGAACCTTTAAAGAAAATTTAAATTCAGGATTCACAACCTTTTTCAGCATCCTCTACCCTATGCCAGAATGGAGGATTTATAACAAGGAATGGATATCCATCAAAGCATAATAGAAAGATTTTTTTTTTTTGATCAAATATAGTATTTGCAGTGCCATGATTATCACATATTCAAAAGGTGGGAGCATATACATGTCATCTGAAATATTTTTTATAGTGTCTCAAACAAATATGATTCCTGTGAATGCATGTATTGCAACAATTCACAAAAAGGTTTTTTTTAAAGTTGTTGTAGGATTCCACCCTAGGCAATTTGTGCTCTTCGTATGCAACATCCCAATCATACCAGAATAAGGGTTTTTTAATGGGAATGGACCTTCTGATCACTATGGTGCCCACTCCTCTTTGAAACTGTTTCATCTGATACTGATACTATTGGAATGATATTCATACATTTTTATTATGATACATTGATTATTATATGATATATTTAACTAATATTTGGATTGTTATCACCGAATCACAACACCCTTATTTTTACACAAGTGCATATACTTGAGCTCACGGTGTGATTGGATAACATGGGTACTATCTCTAAGTTGTGGGACTTGCTACCCTGAGATAGACCTCTAGAGAAAGTTGGTTCTTGCTCCTAAACTACCTGCCACAATCTACTCTAATACAGGAAAAAGATATCTTTCCTAATCTAACTTTCCAAGGGACCAAGGAGAGAGGATGCATGAAAATTAAAGCCTACACTCCATCAGTGATACACCAGAAAAGGAGGGGTGTGAGAGTAGTCTTCCAATGTGTGAAAAATAGAAGTAAAATGCATACTAGAAGGGGTGATAACAGTTCTACACAATCCGGCAGATACAATCATAAAAATATTTCATACATGCAAAAAAATAATGAATCCTTGCAAGATCATAAAAATAGACACAATATTCTTGTAATTAAGGTTAAAAGGGTAAGAAGAGTGTAAAAAAACACAACAGGGTTAGATGAATCCACAAACTTGTATTTTATTGCTTCATGATATGCACAGTTCAATATATTATAAGATAAGGGCCTACGTCACCATACAAGGAGTCCACTACAAGGGCTTACAACACATTATATTCAAAAATTAGTTTTGACAGATATTTTCTACAACAAAAGCTACCTCCTTTACAATGAGCCTAACACTCCAATTTATAGAAGAATGATAAGAGAGACAGAAGGGGAAAATGGAAATCCTAAAATCTATCCCTCAACCACTTGTATGATGCATTAATTAGAGTAAAATTATTATATGTTACTTGTAAAAGGATCCTCATACAATCCCAAGTTCTGCAACAATGAAAGAATAATAAAGATGCCTCTTAATTGCACTCCCAACTACCTAATAAAACACTTTCATGGACCCGGACATATTTTATGATGCATATCTCAAATCCAAAATTTCTTTATTTCTGTTCATCAGGATTGGAGACATGATTCCAACAGTACCAATTTCATGCAATTTTGTTGAGAAATGCAAAAGTTATGGCCTTCTGAGTGCGAGCAGCTATTTTGGGTCTGCCAGGCATTTTCTGTCATTTTACGGGAATGACCATTAATTGAATGGAGCTGAACATGTTTATTTAATTTTAATATATGTACCCTCATCAAATTAATAAATGTAGAGGGCTTTGTGCTCATTCCAGAAAGTCAAATTTTATGAAATTCAGAGCTTAGAGTCAAAAGTTATGGCCGTTTGAAGTTCGGGATGTTAAACGTTGAATTTTCTCTTCATTGCGGATAGTTTGGGAAAATCAGGTCCGTGTGTCAGAGCTATCCCGAACACTTTTTTCTGCATCACCCACAATGCACTGACTTATGAAAAAATTGGCTTTTCGCGTCCTGCACGTACCTATTGAACTTGTGCAGTCTGGGACACAAAAATACAATTTAGCCAATTCCTTTGTATTTCGACTCCAAACCTGGTACGATGAACCTTGGTATGGGTCACACTAGTACAATCCGCACCCTCGAGACCCGCAATGCATTAAAACAATCTTGTAACTTCAATTTTTGTATTTTTTCAATTTTTTCTAACTTGTTGGATTTTTGTCTTCGATGGGGAAGTTAGAGAGAAGCCAAAGGGACCCCCAAAACATGATTTTGGGCATTGAATCAATCTACTTACTCGGGACTAAATAATTTGATGTTATCAAAATTCCCTCGAGGGGTGAATTTTGGCTAACATGGACTATTGACATTATGATGTTTATGTTTTATTATCATGCACTAGAGAGTGATGCTAGACAGTTCGATATATGTTGTTTTTCATGCTATGGATTTTGTACCGATGCATTATTTTTGGGATGTTTTGAGTAGAATTGTAATTTCATGGATGTTAGGGTTAGATTTTGATATATTGATGGATAATAGAATTTACTAATGTCAAATGATGGGTATTGATTATATATATATATATATTGTCTTGATGTTATTAATACGACTGAAAGGCCACAGAGGTATTTTATTGTGTGCAGGAATTTGATCACATACATTGAAGGGGATAGGGGACCAACCACATAAGGATGTTGGATGTTGAGAAATGAGGAAAAACTTGAGCACCTTTGTAATGGTTTTTAGTGTGGGGTTTTGCATGTCTTGTTTGGAGGTCTCCCATGGGTGGGTGACTTCACATATGTGGCCATGGGGTGAATTGTGTTCCCTTTATTTAATTTTTACATGTACTTTACTTACGTCTTGTGAATTTAAATTTAGAATTTTTGTCACCTTATTAACATGTTGTAAATGTGTGTAAATTTAGTTCAAACCTTCTTATTTTTAGTTAAGCAAATTACAGATGTGAAAATTAGTTATGATGAGATCTTTTAGTTCTTGTGTAAGTAAAATCTATGTTGGTTTAGATTTTTTTACTCCACCGCAAGTTCAAAATTTTGATTTTGACTTGGGGTGTATTTTTGGAGGCTTTTGGATTAAGCTAGACTTGGCTCATGTGTCTTAAATTGACCCGAAAACCCTACCTATTTCTTATAAATCTTATTTTTTACTTCGTTGTCCATATTTCAGTGTTAAAGAAGGAAAATTATTGAACTTTCTTTCTACCCCAATTTATTAGGTCCTCTGAAAGCATCTTGTGCAAGTTTTGAGCCATGTGGGTTGTCATAGTCCTTTATATGTGCATTGATTTTCTTGGTCTTGGTGTGTTGAATTGAGTGTGGGGATGGAAGAATGATGAAGTGGAATCCTACATGGATCCACCTCATCATCCTCACATTATATTTATATTTATTGGTGACATTTGGTTGGAATGGGTGTTACTTGTTCTTTTCTCTTCTTGTGCACTTTTGGAATTGGAGATTTCTAGAGCGCTTGGAAATTACTTGTCTTGGACTTGAAGAGGCTTGAATAATTTTCTTGGAACTTTATGGTGAGGTAAGTGTTATCCATATTTCACCCTCGGGCCAAATATTAGATTAACCACAACCCCACATAGAAAGAACCTAAGAAATATCATTCAGATCTTGTAAATGTGTCATAGAAGAACTCAACAATGGAGTGGTGGGGGTCAAGGGAGACTAAAGGACCCTATGTAAAAGAAATGACTCTTTCAAGCCAATTTTATATCTTAAATCCATTTTTCATGTTGCAGAAGGACCCAACAATGGAATAACAGGGTCAAAAAAGAAGGGGCAGTGCTATAGAGGAACAAGGAAAAAAAAGGGAAAAATGGTGAAGATTTGAGGTCTTCAGACTTGAAATGGTTCAGAAAAGAGTGTGTAAAATGACTAAGTATGGAGGAGGTAGCAGAGATAACCATGTGTCTATGTTGCACTTCTCCAAAATTAAATCTAGAAACGGAAGTCAAGTGAGCACCGGGCTGCCACGGGTTCAGAGGCTCAAAAGGTTATGGGGCCATTGAAAAGTCTTCAGCTAAGAAAGAGGATGCTAGGTGTCGGCTCGACACAAATCTGATGTAGGAGCATAGAGCGGAGACTCAAACTCACACCATCCCTCCACGTAGAAAATGGTCAAAAAAGGTCAAAAGGCAGACAGGGCGGGCCTCAAAATTTCCTAAGTATAAAAGAGTGAGCAGAGAATGCCAAGTGTCAGCGTGGCGCATCTCCAAAAGTTAGTCCAAAGGTAGAGACCCAAATGAGCATGAACTCGCCACGTAGCTAAAAATCCAAAAAGGGTAAGAGGGACTGTTGAAGAGTCCATAGACTTGTGGAGGCTGAAAAGTTTCAACTCGACGATCCTCCAAAGACAAACTTTGAGCCAATATTTGAAGCAACCATGGTGCATCCATGTGTCCAATGTCAAAAGGGAAAAAATTAAGTCGAATAGTCAATGTATGGAGTGGGCTGGTGGAGGTTGCAAAGTGTTTAAATGGTATTGATTCTAGGATTAAAGAGAGAGAGAGAGAGAGAGGGTTCCCAAATGAGTGTCAGGCTGCCACATGTACCAAATTAAGAGATATGCACCTAACAAGAAAAAGAATCAGCCAAAACTCACAAAATAGGCCTGAACTTTCTCCAAGGGAAAAAGTCGGCGTTTGGGCCCGAGTCAAGGAAAGTGGGCCGATGGTGGAAAATTTGGTTTTTTTCCCTTTGTCATTCCAAAAGGATAAAATTTCATAAATGGGCCACAATTCCACCCAAAGGAAAAATTTAGCGTTTGATCCTGAGTCAAAATGAAAACGGGGGTCAAAAGAAAAGGTAAAATTTTCCTTTTGACAAAAAGGCATAGAGATAGAAATTGAATCGTATCTCCGTAGCCAACTAAAGGGTGCCACGTATCTAAGCAGAGCTTCGAGGCCGTGATATTTTTTTGGGTTTTGCATTTTTTGTAAAAAGGGGGAAAAACATAAATTACAGACCCACAAACTTGATTTTTTCCCTAATATGGCGGCCGCATGTCCCATATTAAAAGTGGGCCTTTTTTTCAAACTGTTTTCCTGCCTATTTGCACGGACCTGATATAATCTTTAAAGGGGCATATCTTTCAAATCAGGGCTCGATATATTATAAATCTGACACTGTTGGAAGCATATCGACGTCTTCTACACCATAGAAATATTAAAATTCATTTTTCTAGGCCCAGGTAGGTGAAAATGGATAAAATGCCTTTAGGGGCCATTAATGCAGGATCCGTCTGCCTCAATGACCAGATCGGATTCGATCTATTCTACCATTTCTTCTCCATCGAGGGCACCAAACAGGTGGTTGATGTAGTCAAGATAGATTTGGGGGTAGATTTTATAAGAGGCATTAATGGCAATGGTTGAGTATCGACCTACTTTTCCACTTCTCTCTCTCTTTCTTCTCTCTGATTGAATCTATAAATGTAAGGGCATGATTCACTGTAAAGGGTTGGATATTATTCATTTCGCAGGATCCCTTTTCTTTCTAGTAAAGGAATTTGTGGAAATTAGGCCTTCCATTAAAATTGTAGTGTGTTTCTTGCCTCCTGTATATCTTGTAATGCATTGTACCAATCTAAAGAGCAATAAAACAAGTTTGTGATCGGTTCTAGATCCTTTCTATCTCTTTTTCTCTCATTTGTTATTTCATTATCAGTTTGGTTATCTGGGCTCTATTTTTGTATGTATTTTGTTATTTTGTGTCTATCAACAAAACTAATGACCATCATTCCTATGTTGCATCAACTTGTAGTTTAATTATTTCTTATTTCTTATATCTCTTTTATCCATGTCTCTTTGGTAAGTTGTAGATTTTGTGTAAAAATAGATCCTCTGCAAGTCATCACGTATGCACCCAAACAGAGGAATAGGAACTAGCCTTACATCTGCAGAGATTTCCCATTTTTCCAATGTCCCACACCTTGGGGAAATTTAAATGTTATGCAATCATGCCAAATGAATCTATCTTAGAAAATCAGATCTTTATAAATCATTTGGGGGTGCTGTGATTTTACACTAACACTTTTGGAATGCTTGGTGGGACAAAGAAGTATCCATATTGTTATAGTAAGGTTTATGTGCACTTGTTGTGATTATAACTTTTAAGAAGTTCTAAAATTGTACATCTAGCAACTCCAAAAGGGACAAATCCACTAGTTTCAATAGTCCAAGCAAGTTCATGAGAAGGATACAAACACGGTCAAGAACAAGAGAAGAGGGATTATTTTTCTATCTAGACTTATCCCCACATAGAGGGGGGGGGAGGAAGAAGGACCCAGAGGTGTCTATCTCCACCAAAAATATCCTTTACAACACCTTCTCCCAGCAATCCATTCTCTTAATCGAGAGTGGTGCTCAGGCTGATAAGGATGGTTCAGCCAAATCCTTATGTCAATTTCACTAGTAGCAGCCCACTCACTCTAAATGCACAAAATACGGTTCTGCTAGTATCATTAAAGAGCATCCCATATTTCACTTGGGAAAACCATACTTCTCTTGGTGATCATGTACAAGATATTAAAAATGTCTTTATAATCCATGAAATCCATGAGATGGACATTACAGTCAAGTTGTGTTGGGAGCCTTGAAGGGGGATCTATCCAAAATTGGAACTAGTTGAGCACAACTCTTCACAACAAGTATGGAGTGAAAGGTGATAAATTTTCTTTATTGGAGAAACTAACAACAATCAAGAGAGCACCAAACGAGAAGATGACGGACTTCAACCTTAGATTTTAGTAGACCTGGGACAAGATTCCAACAACAATAAAGCCCACTAATGAAGGTGCCTTCTTATACTTTCTTAGGGATTTAAATTTTGATATTTTTTTGATGATTCATTCAATGGGGTGCACAACCTTACCTACAGCCTATAGCCTTTCCATAGGGACTGAGAACCATTTGATTTAGACTGGAAAAATCACTCCTACGCTATCCATGCCTCTGTACCCCAAGTTAGGAAGTGCATATACTAGCCGAATGCCCACATTAGCCTCTGTAGCTACTCCTAAGAGTCAAAGCTCAACTGAAGTCTCTACCTCATCATCTAACACCTCTACAGAACTCTAGGAAGTCATGAAGTAGCTTCAGAACCTTGGAAATGAGTTAGTAACCATCAAAAGGTAACAAGCTCAGAGTTTTAGACTGTATCAGTGTCAGGCTCAATCTCATGCTCAGTATCAGACTATAGCCCAGTACCAACAACATAAGCCACCATCTCAAACTGTAAATAAGATCCATAACTAAGGACAACCATAAATTGCTAGACCTTTCAGGTCATATGATCCAATCAAAACATTAACATCTAGGGCATTAGTTCTAGCATAGAACAATATGGCACAAGAATATGATTGGTGTTTCCTATGTAATCATCCACACAATGAATCAATGTGCTTTAATGGTGCACTAAACTAGGCCTTAATGGTGCGAACCAGTATGGTGCCATAGGAACCTAGCCCAAAAGGAGATCAGAAGTAAGGATCTAAACAAGGGGGACCTCTAGGTGAGACTATGCTTGTCAATTCATAGGCTGAGGACTTCTGTGGGATGAATAAGTTCCCTTCTCAAAGTGTGGCTGCCAATACACGGTCCAAAAAGAGAAATATTGGAGAGGTTAAACCATTGAGTTAGGGTAATCCTTAATCTTCCATCACTCCGCAAGATGTTGGTGCTCCAAATATAACTCCCAAAATGCATAAATAACCCAAGCTACCTTCCAAATCATCTCAAGCACTGGTTTTGACAACCCATGTCTAAGAAAAAAATATTCCTAGGAAGGCGTAGCAAAAGAATAGCTCATTCAACATCATTGGACAAATGAAGAAAACTAGTGTGAACATTTCACTATGGAATTCACTGGCCATTCCAGGATAGAGGGATCTATTGCAGACTACCATGCAGAATCTATCAAGCTCAAATCAACCCCCAAATCAGCAAGAGAGAGTGCTTGCCAATACAGTTCGACCTAGGAGGAACCATGAAGAACAACAAGGTAAGAACCTGAGACCTCCTCCATTCTATTTCTCATTGATTATTAGAGACAAATTGGTGCACAATTGTATGATTGATTGTGGGGCTAGTAGTTTTGTGATGATCAACTGGGTCTCCAATATGAAGTCATCTTTAGAGGGGTAGTGTAATTAGAGGGACAAAAGTGACAACTATTGGAATCATCAAGGATTTGAGCCTCAATTTACATACCTTCCCCAATGTGACTGTTTTATAGAACGTATCAATAATAGATTTTCCACCACATTTTGCTTTGTGTATTTCCAGGGACTTCACTGCCAAAATTGGAGGCTGTCTGTCTATTGATTGGTCACATATTCTATTTAGGACAAGGTATGGGGCAAACGCCACAATCAGATCTGAACCCATTGTTGATTATCATATTGAATCTTATGTACCTAGCCAAATCAATGCCAATAGCTCATATTTTGATCAAGAAGACTTTCTAAGCACTTGTGAAGTAGACACCAAGGTGGGATGTATCCTAGACTTGACCCTTGCTGAGTGGGCCAAGAAAATACATGATTTTGACCCCTATAAGGAGATGGAAGAATCTGAGCGAGGTTTTTACTTCCTACATGAATATAATCATCCTCTTCTCGACCTAATTAAGCCAAAATATAAGGATGACAATGAGGTATGACAATTTTTCTTTGATAGCTCAAGGAGTAGACAAGGAGCTGGAGGAGGAGCTATGATTGTGTCCCCCAAAAGTATGAAATATGAAGCTTTTAGATTTTATTTTTCCTACTCAAACAACATTGTTGGATATGAAGCTTTGGTCCATGGTCTTCATTGAGAAAGGAAGCTTGGAATCAAGAACTAATAAGTGTTCGGTGACAATGAACTGGTTTCCAATCAAATCAGAGGACTTAATGTTGTTAAGAATGACCTTCTCAAGAACTACAAGAGTAGGGTATGGGATCTCATGGAGGATATCGGGGCCTTCATCATTGTTTCTATACCTAGAATGGATAATGAAGGTGTTGATAGGCTTGCATCAGTTGGAGAAACATTTGATGTGGGACGACAAAATCAAAAGAGACAAAGAACAACCACATGTCCATATAGTTGTGAGGCCATCAATTCCAGATAACAACACATGTTGGCAGGTGTTCAAGAATGATCAATAGATCATTAATATTTTGCAAGAAGAATTTGAATTCTCAGTTAGAAATCAAAGCATATAAGAGAAGAAAGATGGGAATCAAATAGTACAGCTACATACAAACAAGCTCCCCAAAGGCTTAGTGACATTGGATTCTATTTTCAATTCTAATGATTAGTTTAGGAAAGAGAAGGATAACATACAAATCAAGGGAGAATATTCAAACCTAATACCAGTTAGAGAAGGAAAACACTTTAAATTGGCAAAGTGGCCATCGAGAAAACTTTGCCAAGAATTTCCAGATATATTTTCTTTGAGCTATGAAGACCTAAGAGGGTTCGACGCAAAGCTAGCAAAAAATACAATCGAACTAAATACAGCTACTCAGCCCATCAGGAAAAAGTAGAGATGAGTCAACCCACACATTGAGCCTCTGATGAAGAAAGAACTGAACAAGCTGATAGAGGCAAGTATCATATTTCCAATCAAACACTCAAGATGAGTTGTAAATTTGGTCCCAATCAGGAAGAAAAATGGAGAGATAAGGTTGTGTGTAGATTTTCGAGACTTGAATAGAGCCTCCCACAAATATCACTACCCACTCCCTTCAATGGAGCAAATATTGTAAGTAGTTTTTGGGTCAGAGAGATTCTCTCTCCTAGATGGCTACTTAGGGTACATCCAGATCATGGTGAAAGAAGATGACCAACTCAAAACACATTTCACCACCAAATGGGGCACCTATGCCTACATAAAAATGCCATTTGGATTGTCCAATGCTAGAGCCACTTTTCAAAGGGCAAAGGATATGGCGTTTAAATGGTTAATCAATAAAATAGTACTGATCTATTTGGATGACATCACAGTGTTTTCCAAAAATGTAGTAGACCACCTTTTCTACCTAAGGAAGGTGTTTCGAAGATGCAGGTGTATTGGGGTATCTTAGAACCCTAAAAAATACATATTCTTGGCGCATGAGGTCAAGCTTCTAGGCTATATTGTATCAAATGAAGGATTGGCAATTGACCCAGAGAGAGTTCAAGCAACAAGAGCTTTTCCATTACCAAGCCATAAGAAGGATCTTCAAAGCTTCTTGGGAAAAATCAATTTTGTCTACAAGTTTGTGCCAAGCTTTGTTTCTCTTGTTCAGCCAGTAACATTGATGTTGAAGAAGATCTTAACATTCAGAAGGATAGTTAAAGGAAAGCTAAGATTTGAGGCCATCAAAGAAGCTATATCATAAGCCCCAACTCTTGTGAATCTAGATTTCTCTAAAGACTTCACATTATATGCCTTTGGTGGTAGTGACACAATTTCTACAATCTTAGTTCAATAGAATAAAGAAGGTATAGAACAGGTAATTACTTTCTTCATTCAAAGTCTGGAAGAATATAAATTGAGATAATCCTTCATTGAAAAGCAATTCCTTGTAGTAATTAGAGGATTAAATGATTTTAAGCATCTGCTTTGAAATAATAAAATGTAATTATTGATCTCCCATACAGGAGTTAAGGAATTCCTTCTCAGCAAGGACTAGAATGAAAAAAATGTAGGATGGATCACTCATGTCATGGAATATGACATTGAGATCAAGGTCACTAAGCTGGTCCATGGGAAGGGGTTGTGTGAACAACTAGCCTCAAGTCAACAAGATGAAGAAAATAGTGAAAAGGAGGCTATTTGTTTTCTATAAGATAATCAAGAAGGATGGAGTGATGATGTACCTACTCCTTGTTGGACCCAAGACATGGTGCACTTCCTTCAAACAGGCCTATATCCTCATGGGATGAATAAAGAAAAAAGGATACATTTCAGGCTACAGGCCATCCCATATGTACATCTTGATGGTGTCTTGTTCAAAAGAGACATCGATGGTATTTTATTGAGATGTATTGAGACAGATCAGGTTGAAAGAGTGTTATAAGAATTTCATGTTGAGGTAGCTCGAGGCCATTTTTGTCCAAGGGTGACAACACTAAAAATCATGAAAGTGGGTTATTATTGGCCCAGATTATTTAGTGACTACTATACATGGATCAAAAGGTGTAAGAATTTTGCATTCTTCAAATGCAAATAAAAGCTAGTAGCACTTCCATTACACCCAATTTCAGTCAACCAATATTTCATGCAATGGGGATTAGAATTCATTGGATTCATCAAGCCAAATTCAAGCCAAGTTCACAAATTGATTCTGACAGCAATAGACTATTTCATCAAGTGGACTAAGGCAATGGCACTCAAGGAAGGTAATGAGTCTAGTATACTAGATTTTTATTAAGGGATAGTTACCAAATTTGAAGTGCCAGCCACCATTATATCAGACAATGCATTGGAATTCATAGGTTCCAAGATCATAGGATTGACTGTTAAGAATGGTAATTACTTGAGAACTTCATCAAACTATTACCCTTAAGGTAATGGCCAGGCTGAGTCAACAAATAAGAACCTACTAAAGTTCATCAGAAGAACTCTTGATGAAAACTAGATAACCTGGTACACAAATCTCAAATCACCCTTATGGGATGATAGGATAATGCCCAAGAGATCTAAAGGTAGATCTCCATTCAAACTTGTTGATGGGAAAGAGGCAGTGTTGCCTAAATCACTTGATTTACCAACATTAGAACTCGTGAAGTAGCTAGAGATGTCTAAATTTGAACCGATGGAGGCCAGGTATGTAGAGCTGATAGAATTGGAAGAAGCCAAAGAGCATGCACTCTAGGTGATAGAGAACAGTCAGGTGTAAATCAAGAAATTTTTTGATAGGAAGGCTAAAACAAGGATCTTCTAAGAAGGAGACTTGTTTTTGAAATGGGATGCAGATCGAGAAAAACAAGGAAGGCATTCCAAGTTTCATGCCATCTAGAGTGGCCCTTACATGGTCATAGGATGTAAATTAGCAATGATTTCCAATTTTCTTCGTTAGATGGAGAGGAATTGTAGATTCTAGTAAATGGAATCTATCTTAAGCACTGCTACAAAAAGGGAAGTTCTCACTCTATATATATTAGTTTAGTTTCTCTTTCCTCTAAGTTATTGTTCACATTAACTTGTTGTAGTTTAGGTTTATTTTATCCTAAGTGCTTTGCAAGATCTTCATGTTCTATTTAGAGCATGTATGATTTTAAATTTTTTATGTAGTTTTAGTGTTGTTTTGTTTCTCTTATGTAGTCCATTCAGAGAGACAGATGAAGCCGTGGGTCAAAACAATTTTCTACTCTTAGAAACCTCCATTTTGAGATTTCTTATGAAAATTGAGAGTGCAAACAGCTGGGCACATGAATCAAAGGTAGAATCAGTATTAGACCATCATTTTTGACTACATGCCCAATGAATATGACAAGGTAATTTGTCTTTTCGTCTAGCAGGTATATACCCCTATGAGTCAACAAATTGTTATCCACATTTTTCCCCTAGGATAAATATTGGATCAGCCATGACCCCACATAGAAAGAACCTGAGAAATCTCATTTAGATCTTGTAAATGGGTCGAAGAAGGACTCACCAATGGAGTGGTAGGGGTTGAGAGAGACTAAAGGACCCTATGTAAAAAGAAACAACTCTGTCAAGCCGTTTCCATCTCTTAAATCAATTTTTTTTAAGCTGCAGAAAGACCTAACAATGGAATAGTAGGGTAAGAAAAGAAGGGGCAGTGCCACAGAGGAACCAGGAGCAAGGAAGGGAAAAATTGTGAATATTTGAGGTTTTTAGACTCAATACGATTCAGAAAAGAGCCCAAAAAATTACTAAGTATGGAGGAGGCAACAGGGAGAACCACATGTCTACGTGGCACTTCTCCAAATTTAAATCTAGAAAAGGAAGTCAAGTGAGTGTTGGGTTGCCATTCATCTAGAGCCTCAAAAGGTTGTAAAGCTATTGAAAATTATTTAGCCAAGAAAGAGGATGTCAAAAGTCAGCTCGACACAAATCTGCAATTGGAGCCGAGGGTGGAGACTCAAACTCATGCCAGCCCTCCACATAGCAAATGGTCAAAAAGGGTCAAAACGTGGATATGGTGGGCCTCAAAATTAGCTTAATATAAAAGTGTGAGTGGAGAATGCTAAGTGTCAGCGTGGTGCATCTCCAAAATTTAGTCCAAAGGCGAAGACCCAAACGAGCGTGAACTCACCACGTAGCTCAAAGTCCAAAGAGGGTGAGAGGGACAGTTGAAAAGTCCACAGACCTATGGAGGTTGACAAGTGTCAAGTCAACACTCCTCCAAAGACAAATTTTGAGCCAAGATTTCAAACAAGCATGATGCCTCCACGTGTTCAATATCAAAAGGGAACAGAGTCAATCGAATAGTCAATGTATGGAGTGGGCCGGTGAAGGCTGCCAAGTGTTTAAATGGTGCTGATTCAATGATTGAAGAGAGAGAGAGAGGGTTCCCAAACAAGCACCAGTATGCCGTGTGTCAAAAATCAAGAGATATGCCCCCGCTAAGTAAAAGAATTAGGCAAAAGTCACAAAATAGGCTGCAACTCCGCCCAAGTGAAAAATTCAACGTTTGGGCCTGAGTCAAGGAAAGTGGGCCATCGGGAGAAAAGTTGGTTTTTGGCCCTCTATCATCCTAAAAGGATAAAATTTGCAAAATGGGCTGCAACTCTGCCCAAAGGAAAATTTCAGTGTTTGATCCCAAGTCAAAGTTAAAGTAGGAATCAGAAGAAAAGGTAAAATTTTCATTTTGACAAAAAGGCACAGAGATAGAAATTGAAGTGCATCTCGCCAACCAACTGAAGGGTGCCACATATCTAAGCAGACCTACGGGGCTGCGGGGTTTTTCTGGGTTTTGTGTTTTTAGTAAAAAAGTTGAAAAAGATAAATTACGCACCTAAAAACTTGATTTTTTCCCTAATCTGGAAGCTACGTGTCCCATATAAAAGGGGGACCTATATTTTAAACTATTTTCCCACCCAGTTTTATGGACCCCATAAACACTTCGAAGGGGAATACAAATTGACTCAGGGATCAAAAAATTACAAATCTGACACTGTTGGAAGCGTCTCTATGTCTTCTACACCATGGAAAGACTAAAATTAATTTTTTAGAGGCCATATTAGGTGAAAATTGGAGAAAACATCTTCAGGGGCCATTAATGTGGGATCCATCTGCCTCAAGAAATAGATCGGATTCGATTTATTCCACCATTTGTTCTCCCTTCAAGGCATCAAACCAATGGTTGATGTAGTCAAGATGGATTTGGGGGAAGATTTTGTAAGAGGAAATAACGGCAGTTGTTGAGTTTCGACCTACTTTCCCGCTTCTCTCTCTCTTTCTTCTCTCTGATTGAATCTATACATTTAGTGGTGGGATTCATTGTAAAAGGTTAGACATTCTTCGTTTTGTAAGATCCCTTTTCCTTCTAGCAAAGTAATTTGTGGATTTCAAGCCTTCCATTAAAATTACAGTGTGTTTCTTTCCTCTTGGTTGTCTTGTAATTCATTGTACCAATCTGAAGAGCAATAAAACACATCTGTGATCTATTCTATATCCTTTATGTCTATTTTTCTCACATCTAGTCTTTCATTATCAATCTCTTTATCTGGGCTTGATTATTGCATGTATTTTTTTGGTTTGTGTCTATCAGCAAAACTAATGTCCATCATTCCTGTGGTGCATCACCTTGTAGTTTAATTATTTATTATTTCTTATATCTCTTTTATCCTTGTCTCCTTGGAAAATTTTAGATTAGGTTTAAAAAATAGATCCTTTACAAGTCCTCACGTATGCACCCAAATATAGGAATAAGAACTAACCTTACATCTAGAGAGCTTTCCCATTTTCGCAAGATCCCACACCTTGGGGAAAGTTCAATGTTATGTAATCATGCCAAATGACTCTGCCTTAGAAAAGTAGATCTATAGAACTAATTTTGGGGTGTTGTGATTTTAAACTAATAGTAGGGTGTCCACTTTTTTCATTATGTTATTTTTCTTATTTGTATGCAAGGTTCTGCTTGTAAAATTATTTGTTTGGTCTTGTGAGGATGTTTGTGTCTTAGTTGGGTAGTAGACCTTAGTTGGGTGTGGAAGAATGGTTTATGGGACCATTGGGGAGGGAATTGGAAGTTTTTGTGAGGTATTTAATGGGTGGGACTGTGAATGGGAGTCTTACCTATGGGGGGTGAAAAGGAAATCATGGTTTTGTTGCATGCTACCATGGGAGAGATAAGGATTTTGTGTGATTATTTTGTGCACTTGGAGGCTTATGGTAGGACTCCTACTTAATTTCAGAGGCATAAATAGGTGGTATCCCATAACCCTTTCTCTAATTTTTTTATCTTCAAACATTTGTATTGTTGTGAATGTATAAATTTTTGAATATGTTATCTTGGTTGAGTTGAAAGTATTGTATGTTTGTTTGTTGTTAATACAATTTTTTGAAAGTTTTCATTGTTGTTCAATCCTCCTCATGGTTCCTTTGTTGGGGCTCGGGGGCCATTAAGGGGATGGATTCTCCCCTTAATGGATTTAAGGTTGGGAAGAGAGTGTTACCTAATCCCCCTTCCTTGTTTTTTGATTCCATTATGATGTTTGAATAAATCAAGTTGTGGAGCTACCATTGTGAAGAGGAAATGCATATTGGATACTTGAAGTTTGGGTTATTGATAACCCTGTTGTAATTTGTTCACTATATTTATTCCCACTTGAAGCTTAGGAAAATTTATTTTAATTCTTGGAACGCTTGTTGTATTGTGAATTTTTCTAAGAGTGTCGGTATGAAAAATTGACAAATTCAAATGAGTTGGTTTTGAAATAAATTACAAGATCCTTGCATTGGTTAAATAAATTTGGAAGCTTAAAATAAATAGGAATGGAAACGTAGATCTATTGAAGTTAAATGATTTTATTAGTTCCAAATTATGATATGGTTTATTTTAGAAGAAATGAGTATTTTGTTATATTACACTTGATTTAAAAATTAGGTTGCCTTTTAATTGTTAAAAGATGAGAAGAGATAATTACCCTTGTTGCTTCAAATGGAAAGTAATTTGAAATATTTAAACTATATTTGCATTCTAATTGGGTACAAAGAACCATATTTACACTTCCAATTTAGTGTTAGCTAGAAAAAGCACACAAAAAAAAAAAAATCATGTCCTTATAAGAGAATAAAAGTGTGATCATCTCCCTACTTAAGAAAGTAACTATGCTTGAGTAGATTTTATAAGAATGTTTTTTTTCTTCAAACTTCCTTTATAGTAAACTAACCAAATGTACTTTCCTTATCAAATAAAAGATTTTTTTTTAAATAAATGCAATTATTTGAATATTACAAATATAGTAATATTATTAATCTATATCTAATTGTTATTCTATTATTAATAATGTATTTTAAATATATATATATATATATATATATATATATATATATATATATATATATATATATATATATATATATTGTTAGTAGCACTAATAATAAGTATAATTATGAGTATTAATAATAATAATAATAATTATTTATCTAATTTTATATTAAACAAAAGTAATATAAAAATACATATACCTAAAAGCAAAACCTTGTCACCCAGCCAAGTATCATTGTTTTAATGTTTTTGTTACCCGACTTGGCTTGGGGTATATGTCGGTAGTGGGTTGGGGGAGGGGGCACTGTGGGTTGGTTTGGGGATGGTTCCCTCTCCCCCAACCCACACAATAAAAAGCAACAAAACATAAACTTTGGTGGGTGCCGAGCCCACACGAATATAAATTATTAATTTGCATTAAATAAAAATAGTGATTGAAGTCCTTAATGTGGACTGTGTGAAGAAATTAATGGAATTCGCTGCCATGTATTGTTTTTTTCAATATTAAAATTGTGTGTGTGTGTGTGTGATCCATATTAATTTTTATTTTGTGTTTATTAAACTATAAGAAAATGGGTATATTTGTATATATTCATATACACACCAAGTATGTGTGTGTGTGTGTGTGTGTGTGTGTGTGTGTGTGTAAATATAATTATTTTATAAAAGGATTTCTTTTGTGTATATTTAATTACATGAGAAAAGAAAATAAATCCAACTTTAAAAACACAAAACAGGTAGATCTATTGGATAAATGAAAAATACCCAAATGGGTCTTTTTAGTTAAATATTGCTTACAACAAATGAATAATAGTAATTACAAACCACACTTTGAATAGGGTAAAATAGAGATGTAAAAATAAAATAAATAAGATTGGGGGATGTGCGTATCCATCCCAAGCTTCATCCTCCTCTCCCATTTTCCCTTAACCTTCAAAACCAAAATGAATGAAATGAGAAAATGAAATGAATAAAAGCCTTCCTTAGAGATTTTAAGGTTTATTTGAAATCCCTTCATCCAATGGCCCAAAATATCTCCTACAAATGTCAGGTGAAAGTAGGTGAGATCATCATTTGATCACATGGGTCTTCTTTTAAATGGGGCCACTTTTCTAGTTTGAAAGTTAATTAAGTTATTTTTATTTATTTTTATTTAATTGAAATAAAATATTTCCCTATTAGTATAGACTAATTTTATATTAGATAATTAAATAATTAACCTTGTGTAAATGAAAAGGTTGTTTTAGACCTTGTATTTAATTACTAAATTATTGCATGACTTAAAAAAACCTATGTATTAAATTAATTTAGGATTAATTGAATAAACAAATTTAAACCTAACGATAGATTAAATCCTTTATGTAATGTAATAATATTTAAGTAATTTTGTGGTGACTATTTGAGACCGAAGGTCAACCTTATCGTCGCCTTCATTCCTTTTAAAAAAGAAATTATTATATAATTTTTTTCTTATAACATTTGTTTGTTTTCAGGTTTCGTGACCAATTGTTTTTGGGCATTACAATCAAAATTTCCATCACTTCATGAAATCAATCCAACTAGTGTCAAACCTAATTAGGTTCCCTATAAAAATTGTCCCTACGTATACCAGATGGTAGTTTGGGACCGAACATAGAGATGAATCTCTAACCCGAATGTATCCTCATTTTTCTATATAAAAATTATTTGATATGGACTTGTATTTGTTTCTGAAGTGTATTCAATTTTCTCTAAGAGAAAATATAACTACTTCCTCCATTTCTTTGTTCATTGTATACCAAAGTTGAAAAAGAAGAAGTTTGGGATTAGAAGGGACATAATGACTACAAAAACTTGTTATTTTCAAAACTCAACTAAAAGGATGAAATAAATTCCTCACGAAGGAATATTAACATTGAGTGGTACTTGCATATTTGAATTTATATACAAGGGTGTCAAAAAATATATATAGAAAATAAAATGAAATTTCGAACCGTATTAAGCTAAAAAATAAGACAATCTTGAGGAAATGAAATTGGTCTCTTTAAGTTTGATCACTGCTGGTTTTACCAAAAATGGGATTTTGATAGAGCTTTGGGATGAGGTATGGGCATAAAATGAATATCTTGGGTACACACGCAACGATTTTACTTCACATAGAGACAAACAATGGTCTTAATAGATCACGAGTGCAACCTTCTTAGAGTCCCCTCTTACCAGCTTCGCTTATTATTGACAGGCATGGTCTCCTTATCTTTAACTTCTCTAAATTTTGCATTTTTTTCTCTTCATTTTCATTTCAATAGAATATTAAAACACTTGATAATTATTGAACTGGATATTTAACCAGATTTATATATTGTAAAACAATAAAACTAAACGGTGTGGTTTACGTAACTGATTCACTATTTGACTATTAACCGTGATCAATACCACAATCTGATATGTTTTTAACCTAGATTATTATAAATAGGTTCTCATTTCCATGGTTACTGGTGGAGGCTAAATGTTTTTTCAACTAAACACCACCTTATTTTTTTTCTTGCAAAACCCAAAAAACACCACAATTAGGGAGTTGGAAAACAACATTCTCAGCACCATAAAAAGAGATTTCATGCGTCGTATGTGTTCCTTGTTAAGTGGAGAGTCATATAAAGAATTATGTCAACGTCGTTTGACCATTTGCAGTCTCTTTGTGCCCATCTAGGAGCCCTGTTACCCCATTTTTCACCTTTACAAAGTGGTTGATATTTAAAAGCTGAGTTTTGTATTAGTTCGCCATTCAGGCCATGAGCGACAAAACACTTGTCCACCTTTAGAAACCTATAGTATTTCTACTAGACATTTTTGCCTAGCCATCAGTTTGGGGAAAAACACTCTTCTTGATAGTTTGGAAAGGGCATTTTATAGGCCTTTTGTTTTTTTTTGACTAGTTCAAATAGGGTTGAATACAACCGGTGCTTCGAGAAAAATTTACGCCATTTAAAATCTATTTTCCAGTTCTCGGTTTCATTGAATCCAGTAAATTCTATATATATTTGATAGCATGTAGGAAATTTTTTGTTTCAAGTTAATCTATCAAAGGTCATTTTTAGATGAGGTTTTTTTATCCCTTGAGTTAAAATTTGTTGTTATTGCAACTAGCCTGATTAGTAACGGTGGATTCATAAAACCATCTTCCAACTATACACTATCTGCAAGCTCTGAATCCAAAAAGTCCCTGTGGATTCTTAGTATATATCTGGAAATGTATGAATTCACCCATTGTGAATTTTCTTATTGGAAGGAAGTTTTTTAATGTACTTTCTTAGTATCCGAGCCAAATTTAAGTGTTTTTGCAACTAGCAGGAAAATGTAAAAGAAAGATGTAGGACCCTAGTCAAGCTAGCAAACCATTATGTAAATAAATGTTTTAAACTCTATATTGTGGTTTGGCATGTGAAATTTAACTTTTGGGGAAATAGTGTTTCTCTCTCTCTCTTGCTTACCTCTTTCTATCTCCTCCCTTAGTTAAGCATTGAAGTGAAATGAAATGAAATTAATGCATGTCTCTAACCATCTCCTTTGGAATGTAAATTATTATCATTATTATGTAAATACGAAACTAAAAACGTTCATTATGCAATACTAAGTTTGATGCCATGACAACAAATTATCATTGATTTCATGCTTACATGGCTTTTCAAGATGAAAATAAGTGTAACACCCATAATAACGATGTTCTAGGAACATGTTAAAAACCCTAAACACTTAACCCGAAACTTGTGGAATTTTTTTTCTGTTTAAGTTAAAAGGTTACAAGGGTGTCAACCCTTAGTGTGCATTAAATTTATTTTCACCAATTATCTTTACTTTACCAAGGATGGACCAAGAATAGGTTAAATGATTAAAATTTCTTAATTTATCTGTAAGGTCAAATAATTAACATTTAACTAGGTAGGTGCCATAATTTAATTTACTTGATTAAATGCCTTACCCTCTTTAATCAAACTCAAACCCAAAAGAATCAACCTTATGCTTAGTTATTTTAATTCCATAATCTTAATAACTTAAAAGTCTATTTCATTAATTTAATAAAAAAATACTAGAAACTAACGAAATGATTTTCACAATAAGGTAATTAAAAGGCCCCATTCACCCGTCTACCTATACCTTTAATTTTTATTTAAAACATCTATAATATACATACCTACCAAAAAATTGTAGGGTTGCTCCTCAACCCTTGGATCAATTCAATTGAGGCCACTAGATCCTAGGGTTCCAAAGCTAACCCTAAAATCTTTATGAATTTCTATTAAATCCTTTTCTTTACTTTAGTCTCCTCATTTGGTCTATTTTATTTTGTTTAATTTACAGGTTGGAGATATGGAAGCCATGGGAGCAAGAAAGGAAGAAACTATGGAGGATTCTACAAAGAAAACAAGCTTAGTTTAGTCTAGGTTGTAGATTTATCATTGTAGTTTCCTTTCATTCAAGGATTAAAGTGGTTTCCTCTCCAAATCTGGGGTTATTACCCATTTTATTGGTATTTAGGATTCCCTATTTGGGGAAAACCCTTCCACCATTAATATAAATGACATTTATAAGTTTTAATTTCTCCTTTGAAGTTTTATTTTCTTGAACAATGAATTTTAACCATCATTTGCTTGCTGGAGATTTCCTCTTACTTTTACATGCTTAAAATTTAATTTGACCAAGTTAAATTTTACATAGGTGGGGATATGTGTTTTTCCACCACAAGTGACAAAACTGCCACCCAGAGCATGCCGATAGTCTTTGGACTACCGCCCCACTTGGGTGACAATTCATGAACTACCACCTTACCGGAGCAGCAGTTCTAAGACCACCATCTTGCCTGAGTAGTGGTTATGAGACCACCACTCTGCTCAGGGTGGTGATCCTATTTCTTAGAAACAAAACCTTAAAACCTAGTATTTAAAAAAAAAAAGTCACTATGATATTCTAAAGGTCATTTAGAACTTAATTTTTATATGCCTAAAGTTGTCAGTTGTAGGATTTCTTCCATAAATTCATTCCATGGTAAAATTTAGTTATTTAAAGAATTTTCTATTTCAAATATAACAACAACTAGAAGAACCATTTCTATTTTTATACAACTTTCTTTCAACAATGCAAGAAAATAAACAAGATTGTCTAACTTCTTCCTTTACATGAATTTTCAAGTAACACAATGAAATGAAATATTTCTTCATGTAATTTTTCCAACATTCCACAAAATAATTTCAACAATATTTCCAAATATTTATTTAGAACAAGGAAACACACTTTTGTGGGGAATAAATCAACTATAATACAATGAGATATTTTCCCTTATAAACTTTTTTCCTATTTGAACACAAATAGCTTTAGAAACATAAATATTTATTTCCCTTTTCCAACATACAATACCTCTTTAATATCCAATAATGAATAAAAATTCTCTTCACAAGATTAATACAATATCTTCCACCTAAAGTAGGAAAAAATTAGAAGAATGAAAGAAAAAAGGAATGCAATATTACAAGACTTCCACCCTAAGTGGGAATAACAAGGAGCTTTTATCACAAGGAAGGATTTCTAAAGGACACCAATAATGCTCCAAGTTTTATATCACCAAAAAAGAGAGTTCCACCATGCTTCATTTGATCCAAAGCAAAAAAGGGAGAGGCAACACTATCTACCCAACCAATAATCCAATGGGGAGGATAAGCCATCCTCCTCATTGGCCTCCAAGCCCTAACCACATTGCAATGAAAAATGGATCCAAATCATGAAAAAAAAAACAAGCTTCCACATCACAATACAAGGTCTTACAACCATGCCAAAACTACAGTCACACGAAGGAAAGCAACAAAATACACAAGGCTTCAAAATGTAAAAGCTAAAGAAGCAAGATCTATGGGGAGGTCACTTATGCCTCCTAATGGAAATTGGGTTCCTACCTTAAAACCATCCAATACACTTCTCCAAAACCATACACACACTCTTATGCCTCCCTTAAGAACGTCTTATGCCTCCCACATTCTCATATGCCTCCCTACAATCTCTTGTCTCCCTCAACAAAGTAAGAAATGAAAGCATTTTCTTGTCCAAGGTGGGGCACCCAACCCAACTCCCTCCAAAAAATGGAATAAACTCTTATGCCTCCCTACATGTAATATCCCCATAGTCCCGTCCTACACTAAATTTAGGAAATCTACCCAAGCACCCAACAAGCATACCAAAACACTCAAAACACACACATATACACAATATAAAAGAAAAAATTAACAAAATTATACCTCCTACATTTTTATGATAAAGCTTATCCTAAGAGTCACACATAAAGATCCTTGATGCCCACGACATCACCAACAAGCTCCAAAAAGATCCAAAAGTACTCCTAAAATCCTCCAACTCCAAAAGCGCAAGAGCCCAAAAGAAATGAAGTAACCCCTAACAAAGAAAAATAACTTGAATAAATAGAAAAGGGGGAGAGGAGGATTAGGTGGCTTCATATAGGATGCCACATCACTCATCCTCAACTCCACCCCAAAATTCAAACCTCAATCCCTAATGCACAATAAATTTTTGGGTGAGAGGAATGAAAAACCTCTTACACAAACAATCCAAGCCCACACTCCCTAAGGGCAAACTTTAATCACAATTGGAGGTGATTCTTCCCATGGGGATGCCCTAAGAATAATTCAGATACACACACAATGAAGTGCATGTTTCCATGGTGACCCTTGTTGAATTCATCAGTCATTCCAATGTGGTTGGTCTCCAATCCCCCCATTGTTTTTTTGTGACATTTTTACCTACAAAACATATAACAGCTCTCTGACCTCATGGCCATATTAATGATGTCGAAGTAATAAAACAATTATTTCTAACTATCAATTTCAAAATCAAATATCATAACTACTATTGTTAAGATTAAGTAATTTAACAATTATTCCAATTTTCAACATTTTGATTCTACTCATACATCAGTTTACAACTAAGATCATAAACAAACTGAATCATCAAATATAGAAATGATTTCACCAGTTCCCAATTTCACCAATCCTCCAATATCGAATAAATCACAAAATAACTTTGAACATCATAATAAAATCAATACGAAAATGATTCGAAATATAAACATATATTTATCTAACACATCATTTTCTTCCATACTAAATGTCTATCAAAAGTTAAATAGCTCAGTTACAATGTGTTAATGTAGTTTATCTATTAATATATGTTAGTAATAATGAAAAATAATGTCTATGTGTCTAGTCACAAAGATAAACCAAATACAACAAAATAATATTGAAGAGTAATGCTATCATAATCAAATTCAGACAATGCAACCATTCGATCTAATTGTTTTATCCTTAAATTCCCATCAAGGTCAACAATATGACATATAGTTAAAATAATAATAACCGAAACACAATGGATTCATGATGCCCCACACATCTTATTAGTATGTTAATTAGAATAAAGAAGAAAGTTTTATGATTATAACCATTCGGAAAAGATAATCGTGGTTCATTTAGTGTTGAAGAGAAGTGGGCATTACAGTAACATGGAGAAACAATGTGGTTATAGTTCAGTGTGGATTATTGTAATTTATGTGTGTGTGTGTGTGTGTCTGTTAAGTGAAATTTAGAGGATAGTTCAAAATTTTGTAAAGTATTGAAAGGGTTTAATGGGGAAGCTTCGTAACATTTTATTAAGATGTTATTTTCTTAGGGAAATGTTCCTCTAAACATATGTGTTATTTTGATTCCAAGTTTTGTATTGTAGAAGTTGTATATGTGCTAAACAAAATTGAATATAATAGCTTATAGTGTAATTCCAGAGTGTGATTAATGATTAAATAATTGGTATTTCATGATTTTTATCTTAAAATGTAATAAGGAGAACTGATCGAAAGAGTCCACCCTAGTATAAAATTCATGTACAACTACCCTTCCTATGGGATTCTTTCAAGCATAGAAAACTTAAAGCTCATAATGAACTTAAAATTTCAACACTATATGGCACATTCTAGTTAATTGAATAAGAGCCCAGGTTTTACTTATCATCATAGCATGTATGCTTAGTGACATCGTTGTGAACCCATTAGTTAATAATGACATGGTCAAACATGATCTAGATTATGTGGTTCCCTTCCAATAATGGTTATTGCATGTGTAGTAAGGAGAATGTGTTATGTTAAGGTCTGAATTACATTTTGAGTGGAGAAGATCACCAACTCACCTTGGAAGTCAACTTTAAGAGTTAGGATCATAGATGAACTCAATTCTCAATCTCTTTTATCGTTGGGTTTAACAGTTAAATATTAAAGGGTTAATTTTGAAACTTAACAACTTATTAAGTTATGATTTTTTCATTAAAATGTATCCATAAGATGATTTTCTTAGAGAAAGGCAAATATTATATCGCCCATATAATGTGTGTAAACCATCTTGTGGTGACAAAAGGGATCCAGGTTTTTTAAACTTTATTGTGGGCCTTAACCCTTTAATCAATGGACTACTCCATATTTTCATTCCACTAGTCCTATTATGTAATGTATGTATGATGTGAAACTATGTGACCATGTTATTGAGATAAATCCCCTAAGACATGGACTAGTAGTCTCGTGTGGTTACAAGTTACCTATTAGAAAATAGGTTACACAATTAAAAAAAAAAACATATGAACCTCGTTAGGTAAAACCCTCTTAAGTTCGACACAAAACTATACTCAGGAAACCTAATATAGAAACAAAAATAAATAAGTTTTTTTCCATGTTAAGTTCCTTTGAATCCTTAAAGAATTGTTGGATCATGACTAGAGTAAAATTATAATTGACACTTGGCTTTGGATAGTGAAATAATGAGATGATATTTCATAGGAAAAGTGGAAAATGATATTCTTGGTAATGTGATTAAAACCATCTTGTTGTGGATTAAAAAACCTATTTCGTATATAATACTTCTTGTCTACTAAATTAATCCATATATGAATGAAAGACATGCAAACCTAAATCCTTAGGAAAAAAATGCGAACTTCACCTCAATTAGACCTACCATTGTTCAGTTGTGTAATGAAGGTATGATATAATATAAACATGCATGCCTTAGGAGTGAATCCTGGCGATCATACCTAGTAGCCTTATGTGTATGTAAATAGTCTTATGTGTAAATAAATATCCTATTAATGAACGAATGAATTAAACAAGTAGTTGAAATAAGGTAGATGATCCTTATTTAATGGGATAAATTGTAATTTAACATTTTAAACTATGTAAAGGGAATTTAGCAAATTTAAAAAGGAATATAGGATTCTTACATTTTGAGCCTTCATAGAACTTAAGTTAAATATTGAAACATGATTTAAATAAATTTTTAATCCTAAAATTATCTTGTTGTGGGAAGACCTTGTCCATAAGTTGATATTTTAGTTGAATCGTTATGTTTTGTCTTGTTTGAGAAAAAAAGTGGATTTGATGGGTGTCACATGTTTTCATGTTGCCTATGTGGGTTAGTGTTTGTAAAAGTAGATCGTTTGTTGTGTTATGTCATAAGTGATCCCCCATAGTGTCATGTGAACTACAATTTGAGTAAAAAAAAAATTATTTTGGTATTTTTATTGTTATATTTGTGTGTGTAAATTGTGGGTGTTACAAATGTTGTCAACCAGTAGCAGTTTTATGTTTCCAGCACACATCATACTTTATGCTTTTGACCTATAGCATTTTTAGGTTACTAATTGATAACATACATTATGCTTTTGGGCTGTAGCATGAAAATATGATACTGAATGACTTTATTCAGGTGGATTTTATGAATTTTTATTTCATGGGAATGGGAAGTTGATCCCTAAAACTAACTTACATTGAAATTTTTTTGGTGAGATGGTCCTAACTTGTACCCTAAAAATTATCCAATTTCAAATTTCAAAAACTTGAATATTTGGGAATTAAAGAATATTTGCCACTAAATTTTTCCCAATTTATAACTATAGTAGTGAATAATATAATTGATGTGTAACAGTTTTTCAATGATTTAGAACATACATATCTTATTTTAGAATGATATTTGTAATATGGTATTTTAAGTGTGCTTGGTGAGTTATAAAGTGACACTTGATATTATGTAGCATTTTGTAGGCAAATTATTCTAATAATCCTAATGATAGAAAAGTCAAATGATGCAATAAATATTTTCAAAGTGAATACAAAGTAGGTGAAATAAATATTCCATGCTCATCTAAGTTGTCCAAAACTAGGTTCCACATCTTGACCATGTATATGATCTGGGATATGAGGATTGTGATGCCAAATAAAAGGATTTTGTAACTTACAAGGCTTGATTATGGATTTCATTTAATAATATTTCTCAAATTGATAGAAAAGAAGATTGTAAATATGAAAAACTCATATAATATTTATAAATATATGCTAGTTGTATTTCAAAATGTGGGAAGTTTTCTTAGAAAGGGATTATACTAAAACAAAACATTTTAGAAAAATAAGAATACCAAATCTAATTTTCTACACATGGAAGGTGGAAGTTTTTAGATTAAAGGAGGATGTAACTCTACCTAAGAAGGAAGGATTTGAGGATGTGAAGGTTCACATGGTTTTTAATATATGTGTTGATGCATAATCATAGCACCCCTGGAGTCTGCAACTCAGTGGGTTAAGACTCATAGTGTGATTGCATAATATGGAGTTCTTGACAATTTTTGCATTTGTGTAAAAATGGCCAACTCAAAACTTCATTATGATGGATATCATTGGTTAAGTATACCTAAGCTAGGGGAGGTTATTTTAGACTATATGGTTACTGTTGAATTAATTAATGATTACATGAAATCTTCAGCTATGTGTGATGTTGCAAAACATAACAGATCACATAGCCTACAATTTCATGCTATCTTCAGCAAAAGAACATAAATCCTGGAAGGACAACTATGTTTCCTTGATGAAGACACCGAATTACAGAATAGATGAAGTGTTAGTTTTGAAGCAAAAATCATGAGTGTAGATTATAGAAATCATATTTCATTACTAGATGCTACAGGTATTCTTTAATGATATTTCCTTCATGATTATGACATTCAATTATATTATTGGGTTGTTTAGTTCATCATACAATCCATATCAGAAAGTAGAAATGCAAAAAGAAAAACAAAACTCAATTTCACAATTCAATGTTTTATTCATAAGGAATTTCAAATGTTCCCAGACAAGTCGTGGGATGTAATTAGAAAGTAAAGTATAGCTACTGAAATAAGAGGTACATATGCATGAAAGAGAAAATAAAGGAGTATGAGTGAACCCATCATTTTCTTGGAGGTTTCTCCTATGGTTAATGCATCCTCATCTTCAGCTTTGTTCCCTCTTAGTCTTCACTGCTGAGAGTAATGTACCTAAAAATAGAAAAGAGAAAACTATCAGTTTATGAGCTTAGGGTACAATCCATATTTTTATACTATCCTAATTTGTGCATATGGATCTCCTAGCAACAGGAGATATAGATTACATGAAGATCAAATAGCATATATGATTTTCTCACTCAGAAAGCAGCAGAGAGAAGAAAAGAAAAACCATGGACATAAGAGAGGCCAAAAATCCTAAATATTTTATTACTATTTTCTTAAGTGTGTAGGTACATGTTGTTGAAAATAAGAGATAAATCATGTCTTATAGTTCTTACTATAGATAAAGATCGCATAGTTCAAATACTTCTATCCTATGATACATAAAGTAGATAAGTTTTAATTACATTCCGATATGAAGGGAGACTGCAACTCAAAGTTTGGTAGCTTTTCTAGAAATAGAATAAGTTACAGTACTGAACAGAGAAGAGACTTTCAAATGGAAGTACATGTTTGAGAATACAACTCAAAGGTGAAGCAAAACAATCAGAATTTTAAAGCTGAAATTAACTAGAAAAGGAAGATTACAGCTAAAACAAAATGAGAAAGAGGTCTGAGAATAATTTGACAGGGCTTCGCCATGAAAAGTGGACATTTAAAACTTTCCATCATGTTGTTTTTAACTAATACATGCTCTAAAAGATCCATGAAAATCGAATAAGTGATACAAAAAGATGGAAAGCATGCCATGATTAAGATAATAGTTATTATGTTTTAGTTTCCAACAATAGATGAATGTCAACAAAGAAGTGATACATTCTATATTTTGAACATCATTTACAACTGAAATAGAGATAAAAGTTGGAAATTTGGGAAAATTTTGATAGGGCTTTGCCATGTAAAATGAACATTTTAAATTTTCCAGCATGCATACTAAAGGTGTAATGAAACTCAAATACAGTATTTAAGTTGAAAGGAAATGAAACTATAACATATCAACAAAAATTCAATGTTAAGCTATGTCCTTTCCAATCTCTCAAATAAAAGTGAATGATTAACTTCTACAGTTTTCAGTTTTCAAAATCAAATTTTCAAGTCAATTTACAAATGATAATGAAGAAGGATACTCAGAATAGAGTTACAGGATGGCAAAAGCAGTGAGGAATCAAGGAAATCAAGCTCATAAATTTTTTAAACTACAACCAACCTTAAGTATTATTTTTAGAAATAAAGCATCAATTATATATACTACTATAGAATAGCTCCAAAGCCAAATTCAAATGCATGATTTTAAAGTTTCATTGATATAGTGAACTTTTTAGTTGAGGAAGAAGGAGAAAATATAAATGAAAGTGAAGGAAACTATCAAGTGTAACCACTCTTCCAGTTTTGAAGCATAAGTAAAGGAAAGTTTTACATTAGACCAAAGCTCCAGAATAGAGGAATTGAAAAATGATATCTATTAGTTACTCAAAGAAAACATGAGGTTACAGAACTACAAGAAGATAACATGCAAATTGGAACTCCTAGCGATGAGAAAAATAGTGAAAATGAAATATGTAGATTCCAGTTTAGCTTAAGAGAATGAACCTAGAAATGAGAAACTGCAGAAATAGAAAACTGGAGATCCACATCTCTTCATTTCAGAACATTAGAAGTCGGTTCCAACATTGAAAATAAGTAGAGATCACAAATATTGAACAAAAGATTCAAACTTAGTTATTATATGGCCAAATAGAAGGAATTATAGAGATCTAAAATGAACTATGTGAAGTGGTTTTCAACCCAAGTCATCCAAGTTAACCTTTTGAAATTTAAAGTTGAGATCATACAGGAGTTCCAAAATTTCAAAATGAGCACAAGGTTTGAGAAAGGGCTTACTAGTTGAGGTCGAGGTGAGAAAACCACAAGTGATGATCAGATCAGGACTAAAATGAAGGAACCAGAATGGGTTTTGGCTCAGAGACCATGGTTGTCTCATAAATCACATATAAAATGAAATAAAAGAAATGATCACTAGTTTTTTAAAGCTGAAATAGTAGTGATAAATCAACGTCGATACTTAGGAGGTACAGACATAGTTTATCTCATCAAATAGTGTGATAGTTACAAAGTCCCAAGCTTGACTTCAATGATGGTGGCCAAGAAAGAGGAAAGAGACCTTTTTTTTAGAAAAATATGAGTTTGAAGATGAATACAACTAGTGGAAAACCGACTGAATCTTGCTTAGAAAGTTTGAACAGAGAAAAAGACAAAAGATACATGTATATCACCTTCACAAATCCATTTAACTGAGCTCGAACCCAGAAAAGGTTGACCACCTCGAGGAGAACCAAGAAGGTAGGTCACATAACTTCCAAGAAAGGTTCTAACAGAGAGATCACAATGAAGAAAGAAACTCAAATCACATAAACTCTTCTATAGAGACAGAACAAAAAATAAATTTAGAGCTCAAAACAATTAAAATGGAAACCATTTAACCCTATAGAGAGTTCAAGAACTGATAGAGAAATGATCACTGAAATATGAAGAAATTGATACCTACATGATCCTGACATAGCTCAAAAGAATAAGAGACTCAAAAACCGAAGAATAGTATAGTCTCGAGTTCCAAGAGATCAATCACGGTGGTGGACCCACAAAATTTTTTCTCATAAACTCGAATAGAGTAGAAATGATAAAGATACATATTCACTCGAACTTAGATAACCATTGATGCAGAGGGTCCGAGCTCAAAGAGTTCACAACAATGGCGTCAATAAAAAAAATTTAGGGCCTTACCCAAAGAATAAAAATATAAATGAAATGATCATTAGGGTCAAGTCACCCTTTACCATGCAAACTTGAGAGGTGATTCAACTGAACTCAACCATGATTGAAGCATCAATGATCAGAATTCAAACCATGCCAGATCAATGCCTCTAGATTGATCACAAAATTTGAAGCATACCACCTAGGTTCCATATACCACCGACCACATTCAATGCAAGCCAAGAAACATAACCACAGGTTAAGAATTGATGGCACCAGATCAAATAATACAAAGATCAAAGACCTGAGATTGATTACAAATTTAAAATCAAACTCAACCTTAGTTAATATCCCATCGAAAAAGCGTATGGAATGCCGAGTCATCATCATAAGGGGGCCATCCCCATGATTAAAATAAATTATTTCATCTGATATGTCAAAAGGAACCCAACTATAGTCCAAGCACCATGATTAAAAATTGAACAAACAATGTTCATGCAACATCTCCCAAAAGAAGAAGTATGGTATTATTCTAATCAAATGCAAAAGCTGAAAAACTATAGAATACAATAATAACAAAAAAGGTGTCGGACTATAGTATTACCATCAAATGAAAGAGCCCCTCATGTTTTTAATATTTTTCTTCCACTTTTTCACTCCTGAAGTTGCGATGGTTGGAAACATGGTCTCCCCCATGGGCCTACTCTATTTCTTTATGTTTTGGCTAAGTCCCCCCCCTCCCCCTTGACTAGAAAAGTAACTATGTCTAACCCTAGACACGTGGAAGGATTATGTTTGTTTGGGACCTTCCTCTGAAGTTTATTTTTGAAGTTGTGCCAAGTTGATGCATGGAGGCTTTTGCTAACTCTTAAACCTTTTCAACAACTGGTTCAAATTTTGGGGCTCACACCATGTAAAGGCTTCACACTCATTTGGGACCTACCTCTGGAGTTGATCTTTGAAGTTACACCGAGCTGGCATATGGAGGATTTTACTGACTCTTAGAACTTTTCAACAGTTGGTGAAACCTTTTCGGACTGGGGACATGTGGAGGGCTGGCACTAGTTAAGGGTCTCTCTTTTGGCCACACCTTTAAAGTTACGCTAATGAGGCACATGGAGGTTGTCATTGACTTCTTCTACTTAAACAATTTGGGCCTGCTCCCTTTCTCAATCCCTAATTACATGGTGGGTTGGCGCTCATTTGGGGACTACCTTTGGATTTAACCCTTGAGGGGGTGCCGATGAGAAAGGTGGCACCATCCACTAGTCTATCTTGAGTTTGAACCTTTTGAAAACTGGTAAAACCATTTTAGACTCTAGCCACATGGTGATCCTGTGCTCATTTGGGGACTCCTCCTCTGTCACACCTTTGATGTTGTATCATTGAGACACATGGAGGCTTCCACTATCCCTTTTCATACTTATCTAATTTAGGCCTTGAGTGAACAAATTATATGCGCTTCCTTGTGGGGTCCCTCATTGTTGACTCCTTGTGGAAGTCCCATAGGGTATTGACTTTCATTGTTCCCTCTCACTCTTAGAAATGAGCCGAGATAACACGTAGTGCCTTCCATGAGTCCATTGCTTTACCTCAAATTTGCAATGGCCGATTCCACCTTTTTGGGCTCTAACCATGTGGAGGGCCGGCGCTTGTTTTAGTCTCCACTTTGGGTCATGCCTTTGAAGTTATGCCGATGAGACACTTGGAGGATTCCGCTCACTCCTTTATACTTAGCCAATTCGGGCTTCGAGTGAATATTGTCTTTCTCTATTTTTTCTTGATGATATTATGATGCCCTTTAACATTATTTGGCCTCATTTTCCAACATTTCTCCTCCATTGTCAAGTCCTCATGCCCCTTTGATTTTGGATCAAATATCAGCTCGCAGGACTGAACCAACCTTTGATTTTCTCCTGTGTAGGGCTGTGTTTGATTAAGTTTTCCTAAGGGGAAAAATTTGTCAACAATATGTGTGAAGATGAATGGTCTAAAGTAATGAAGATTAGATTTGATAGTATAGTAGAAGAGAGGTAACCCAAACTATCAAATCAAGGATGAGGAGAGGGTAACCTCCTAGATGAATACTATAATTTTCCTTTAAAGAGTTGTAAATACTTAATAAAGGAATGTAATCCAACAACACACCATGATTAAATTTTTTGAGGGGAATAGACACGTTGATATACTCAGTATTGGTATTCCTCATGGATGTAGTGCCCACTCCTGTTTGACATTTATATTATTATGATTCTACTTATTATAGATTAGCGTTATGGAAATTATTATCAGAGTTTAGATATTGATAGATGGAAATTTTTATTTTTATTAGTTAATCGATAGACAATATGGATATTAAACTTATGACATGAGTTACATGATGGATAATATGCATGTTTAGATATATCAATCACTTATTTTAGGCTTATATTAGACTAATGCATTTAATTCGATAATTACATGATGCTAGATGATGTATTTGATGTAGCCATCTTATTACTAGTTGATAAATTAATGAAATTGAAATAATCAAAATTGTGAACATTGAAAAATTACTTGTTTTCATATTGTTTAGTTACGATACATGATTATATGTATATCCATGAATTTTTACTATTTTGATGTCGTTAATATGGCCACGAGACCAAAAAGGTATTGTCTTGAATTTTACAGGTGTTCACAACACAATAAACCAAACAGGGATAAGAGACCAATAGTGAAGGAATATGGAATATTGGAAACAGGTCACCATAGCAACATGTGTATTGTTTGTTATATGTTTTTGTTGTTTTTTTGGAGGTCCCTATTCGGGGGTGACCTCAAATGTAACCTTGGGTAAGTTTTTGTGTTGCCTTGTGAATTTATTTGTAATTTAAATTATTGTATTTTATTAGTATGTGGAGTCACTTTTACTAATTTATTCTAGCACCCCTCTTAAGTTACTTTAAAAGTGTTTAACTAGTGCTAATTAGGATTTGACAAAAGGGGGGAAATAAATGTGAGTTGGTAGCCTGAATGTGTGCCGGTTAGGAATGATTTAAATTTGTTTTGGGGTTATGTGTACTCAATATTCCTTGTGAAATTTGGATTTTGACCTTCTCAGTTATTTTGGAGACTTGTGGGACAAGATAAGCTTTTCCCACACCTCTTAACGTCATCCATCCACTTGGCCTATGATGTGAGGGACTTATTTTAGGTCCATTTTTGTGTTTTAATGAAGGAAATGAGTAATTAATTACACTTTTCTTACATGGATATTGCTATCCAAAATTTACCCCTCGAGGTAAATTTAGATAACCTGCATAATTTCTTGAGGCTTGAGTAACTATAATTCATTTGAGGCCCAAAAATTAGGTCTTTGGGTCCCTTTGGATCTTCTCTAACTTCTATATCTAATGAAAAAATTCAAAGAGTTAGAAAAAAATGCAAAAATCAGAAAAAAATGGCTTATTTTAGATTATTGTGGGTTTTTGGAAAAATTTCTCACAAGCGGTCCATGGGACAGTAGGACCTTTGAGCCCTGAAAAGGTGACACGGTCAATTTTGCAAAGGAATCAGTAAAGGTGGAAAAATTGTCCCAGACTATCCCTGGGACAACGTGACATGAAACATGCCCATTTTGGAACAATGTTTTATTTGGTAGTTGGGATGCATTTAATGAAGCATGGGAAAAAATTTCTCATTGTTGCAAGTTATGGGACATTATGGGGGACATTTTCCAACAAACATACCATCATTTCAATCCATTTATGTCATATTGCAAGTGGTGGGAAGAAATATGTTGATAATTTCACTTCTCTCTCTCTCCTCTCAAAATTCTATAAATTGGAGTTCTAGGCTCATTGTAAAGAGATAGTTTTGAGTAGAAAAACTTGGTCAAAATGTATTTTTTGAAGCCAATGTGCTACAGGCCCTTCTAGTGGACTCCTCACATGGTGATCTAGGACCTTATTTTGTAATACACTTAATTATGCATATCATGAAGCAATAAATACAAGTTTGTGGATATCTCTTCCTCTGCTTTGTTTTTCTGCATTCTTCTTGCCTTATCATCCTAATGCAAATATATTGTGTCTATGTTACACTCTTGCAGGGATTCATTATCATTGTGTATGTACAAAATATTATTATAAATACATTGTCTCAATTGTGGAGAACTATTATCACCCCTTCTTGTATGCACTATGCTTCTACTTTTCACACATTGGAAGACTATTCTCACACTCTCCATTTCTGGTGTATCACCACTTTAGTGTAGACTTTGTTTTCACACACTCTTTCTCCCTGGTCCTTTCGAATGTTATATTAGGACATGATAGTATTACCTGCGTTAGATTAGATTATGGAGGGTAGTTTAGGAGCAAGACCCAACTTTCTCCGGAGGTCTATCTCAAGTAGCAAGTCTTGCAACTTGGAGATAGTACCCATGTTATCCAGTCACACTATGAGCTCAAGAACACACACTTGTGCCAACCGGAGGGTGTTGTGATTCGGAGATAACAAGTATTTATATTTTTCCTTAAGTGGTGTGGGTTTGGGTTGAGGGAGTAAGAGGTTGGTCATTTCCCCAACCACCAATTTATTATGCTTTAGGGTTTGGGTTTGACCTTGGTGATATGGGATGGATAAGAAATGATGGGGCATCCTACATGGAACCACATCATCTCCCTTGACCTTTTTTCTATTTATAATAAATTTTATGAATTTTCTAGGGTTACTTGTTTGGTTTTCGGCTCTCTCATTTTGAAATGCTTACTTTTTAAAGTTCTTGTTGGAGTTTAAGATTGATTGGAGTTGCTTTAGCTTAGATAATTTTCAAACTTTCTTGTGGATTGGATTCTTGTTATGGAAAGGTAGGGTCTTCACCCTTGGTTTCTTGTCTTTCTTTTTGTGTTTATGTGTTGAATGCATGTTTTAATACATGAGTATTTTTGGGTAGTGAAATGGATTTAGGATGTGTATGAGAAAGTGAAATGGTCATAAATTTTGTTGGGAGGCATAAGAGTTTTCTCTTGGGTTTTTAGAAGGAAGTGGGTTACGTGCCCCACCTTAGGCTTGTCTTATTGTTTTGTTCATTGTGGGATGCATAATAGATATTTTACTTATAGCGAGGCATAAGATCTTTTGAGGTTGATTGAGTTTTAGCAATTTGAGGTGGGTACCCAAACCCTTCAGAGGCATAAGGGGATCTTCATATTCCTTTCTCTACTTGGCTTGACTATGGAGCCATTTTTTGGATGTTTATGTGTGTAAAAATGAATGTTTTATGGTTATTTTCTTGTGTGAATGTTGTTTTGAAAGTAAATGTGGAAGCCTTGTCTTTTGTTTCCAGTGTATATGGAATATTCCATATTTTTTAATTGTTGGGGCTCGGGGGCCAATGAGGAAGTAGGCTTCTACTTCCTCATTGGAGTATTGGTTTGGTGAAGAGTGTTTCCTACTCCCCCATTTTTTGTTGTGTGTTTGATATTGGGAAGGTCATAGAATTCAAATGATGAAGGATTTCTTGGGATTTAGATAAAAGCGTCATGAAATCTCTTTTAAATGTTTTACCATGTTGTCTCCATTTTTTATGGAGGGATTGTAAACTTGTATTTGTAAAGTGAAGTTCTTAGTTTACCTTTAGTATCAAATGTTGTAATATTATCCATCATTGTAAATACAAGTAAAATCTTAAAATTTATTCCTTCACTTGTTGGAAAGACAAAATATTAGATTTTTAAA
This sequence comes from Taxus chinensis, assembly GCA_019776745.2. NCBI lineage: Eukaryota > Viridiplantae > Streptophyta > Pinopsida > Cupressales > Taxaceae > Taxus > Taxus chinensis. The sequence continues at coordinate 414,017,822 of CM034155.1, read as the reverse complement.
GAGAACCAAGTTCAAAAAAAAGTTTTACATTATCTTGTGATCATTATTGTAATATTGGAAACGATGGGAAGCTATAGATATGGTGTTTCCTTCAAGATCAAAACTAAATATTCATTCACTTGCAATTGTATTAAGTGATATGCTTGAGGTAGCATGAAGTAAAATTTTCATGTTGCTTGCTACGATAAAAAGTATTTTGATGTGTTTAAATTTACTTATTTCCATTTTGAACTATTGGAGGGAAGGGAATAGTTTAGTATTGTCTTGACATATGGATAGAATTTACTTATTAATTGAATTAGAAGGAACAATTAATTTTATAAGTTTTCTCAAATTGATATTTGAATGAAAATGTGGGAACATCTAAATCATCTTGATCAAACTTAAACAACCAAGGAAATAATCATGAATAGGTACCTAAATCATCTTGTCATCATTTAGAATAATGGTTAAATTTGGAATTACACTATATAAGTATTTAAACAAACTTTTCCAAATTTTACAATCAATACTTCAACATGAAGTTATTTTTCAAACTCTTATTAAATGGGTATGTTTGGAAAATCTATATGTAAGTATACTATATATACAACTAGACAAATACTTTACATCTTTTATAATACTACTTTTATTAACAAAATACATGTTTTACAATATTAAATATAATAATAAGTATATTAATATTATTATTCATTAAATTAAATTATATATATGTATATACATTATTTATATATTTATAAATGTTTATATATATATATATATATATATATATATATATATATATATATATTGTAACATAATATAATGTTTTAAAAAATAACTAAAACGAAAAACATGCTTTGAAGCCCTAAGGCCACATAGCTTGGGCAATGGTATTTGTTTTGTTAAAAGGTTTGGGAGGAGGGTCACCGATCCCACTCCCCAACCCCATTCTTAAATGGGATGGGGGGCTAAGTCGGCAACCCTCCTCCCCCCCATAAAATAAACCTTGGTATTAAATTGGTCATTGCCTTACCTCCACAGTCAGGTCGAACCCAATGTACTCCCCCTGTGCATTTTGCTTTATGTCCACGACTTTGTAGCATGTGTCATATTTCTTTTAAAACACACACACACACACACACACACACACACACACACACACACACACACACACACAGACACACACACACACATGTATATATATCCACATTTAGGCTTCAAATTTCTTTCTTTTATATAAAAGAATTTTTGAATAATTTGAATACACACACACACGTGTGTGTGTGTGGGTGTGTGGGTGTGCGTGTGTGTGTGTAATCAAAATACTTATTGTTTAGGTGTATATACACCATTCCTTCTATTTACTTCAAATGAGGCAAATCCAAATAAGAAGAATAAGATAAATAAATTATATATATATGTGTGTGTGTGTGTGTGTGTGTGTGTGTGTGTGTGTGTGTGTGTACATATATATACATATATACATATATATATACCCTAAATACCTAACCAAGGGTATAAATAGAAATATGAAAGAAGGGAAGAATGTTGATTCTTCCATGAGCTTGAGATTTCTCTTTTGGCTTCCACCTCCTTTCTCCACCAATCTGCATTACAAGAAAAGAAACAATAAGTCAAATGATAAGGAAAAACCTTTTTTTCATATTCATATTAAGGGTTAGTTAGATCCCTAAATCAAAGGGCTCTAAATGAATCCATCGAATGGATGAGATTCATCCCTAAAAAAAGTAGGTGGCAAGTGGGTAAGATAATTTTTAAAATTTAAAATGCATGGGTAGGATTTATTCGAGGCCACTTAAGTGGTGGAGGAAGTGATTACTTATAATTTTCTAACAGAAATGTTTTATTGTAGACTTACTTTTTAATGCAAGTTTTGACCTCTTTGTGGGTGTAGTAAAACTTTATTATTTAAATAACTAGACCAAAATAATTTTGAAATTAATTTGATTTTGTATTACTAAGATTGAATTTAATTATATTAAAACAAAAAGGGAGGGGAGCCTAAGACTTGACATAAACTAATTAGATTATTAAATGATATTGAGAATTTTTCTTAATTTATTTAAGAAGGAAGCTAACGGGATTGTGGACCTCATTTGGAAGTTAAAAATATTAATTAAATGTAATTTTGAAATGAGAAAGTGTTGACCGTAAATTTTAACCTAGTGTTGCGAGTGGGTTTTATAAACAAATTAAATTATTCCATACCTTTTCTAGTATGACCTATGTTTGTCTTGGGTTTTGTGGAGGTAAAATTCTAGGTGCTACGATGGAACTTTGCCTCCCAATTGTTCATGCTTTTCCTATAGGCTCAACAATTCCATACAGTAGTCCCTAACACCTTAGACTATGTTTATTATGCATGAATATTATATAATGAGTCTCGATATATAATGGAAAAAGGTGTGAATGTCTATTTAAAATAAGGTGAGGGAGGAATAAGAGTAGTGGAGTCGATAAGAGGAGTTACAATGTTATGTGGCTTTGAATATAGGTCAGAAGAAGTAGAATGGTTCAATATAAAAAGTTTTGGAATGATTTACAAGGCTCGTTTATTTCTAAGATTAAATAATATAAATCAAATTGATGATAGGTCCGAATGTAAATATACAATAGTCACGGAAGAGATATCGAGATATGGTAGTTAGATGCTGAATGTGAGAATGTGTTTTAACAATGAGCTAGCCAAACATGGCATTGCAAAAGAAAAAGGTACAAAAATTTAATTTCTACACATGGAAGGTGTAGAATTGCGATTAAAAGAGCAGGTATCTCTACAGGTGAAAAATTTAAGTAAAGATGTAAATCCTCATATGGTTTGTAATACGTATGTGAAGATGAATGGTCAACGTGAATCAAGACTAGAGTGGGTAGAAATGGAGGAGTGATCACCAAAATTCTAAACATATGGATGAGCAGAGATTAACCACCTGGACTACTCATTAAGATACCCAATAATTAGTACAGAAATGAGAACCACCACCATTTCAGGAGTATAAATAATGAGGGTAAGGGGTAAGTTGAGGTTTTTATTTATGAAATTATTCATGGAAATTGCGCTCGATGTTTTCCATTTGTCTCCTATAGGCTCATCAATTTTGTAAATCATGCCATGATGCCTAATCTCATGTGCAATATAGCTCAATATAATCTACTGTGTCTTGATATATAATGAAATGATATTTACATGTTGATTTAGAAGAAGGTGAGGGAAGATGTAGAGCAGTGGAGTTAACTACAAGGTTTTGTTTTGTGTGTCTCAGGATCTAGGTCAAAAGAATTAGAATTTATTTGAATAAAGGGTGGTTCTTTACAGTTTTTCTTCCATAAATTCATCCTTTTTTAAGATCAAATTAATTGGTATATAAATATTGCTCTGAGATAAGGAGAGCCTCAATACTAGGATAAAAGGATTATTGAATATTCAAGAGAAGAAATAGAAAATCATAATGATTTCTTATATCAAATAATATATCCATCCTTAACTTGGGCATAGATGAATATGAAGGGTTCATCAAATGAATAAACAACTCATATTCAAGGATGACTAAGTAATTATTGAGAGAATCAATTACCATCTCACTAAAGGTGAAGCAATAAACTCCTTATGAGGACGAGAAGAAGAAGATATGATTAATGGAATTACATCATTCATCTTCTTGTGAGAATGAGATGATATAAAAGGGGGGAATAAGAAATTATAGAATTAGGAAGATCAATATACTTTATATTATGATTGATTTCCTTGGGCTTATCATCATCTAAGATGAGAAGGTTTGGTGGTATAATTCCAATGAGTTCAATATGTATACTATATACTCAAATCAAAATGAAAGGATAGTTGAAGCATCGATACTCTCTAGTTGGGACATAAGAAATTTCCTTGAGTATCGGGGTTTAATAAACAACGATGTGTTGCAATTGTTCAAGTTCTACATGGATGAACATCACTTTAAATTTTGAATTGGAATCCTACTTAATAAAATTTTACACATTGACAAGTGGATGATGTGATTACAAGCATTTAATGTGCCCATGGTCAACCAAGAAGAATGTTGTATGAAAGAGAAAAGTTGAAGTTTGTTAATTTTACACTAATGGTTTGAGGAGGCATACTAAGAGGTAACCAAATGTAGTCTATTGTGGGAATTTTCCTTTTATTGTACCTTTGACATGTTATAGGAGCATATTTGAGACTATCGATAGAATAATCAAGAGATATGATGAATTCTAGAGAAGCGAAACATGTGCCCAAATCTTTATCAATGAGGGAACATTGGAGTTGCACATTGCAAATCTTGACTGAGATATAAAAATGAGGATCATCATCTCGAAAGACCAGCTGATGCTTATATGTATAAAAAATATTTGTTGTATATTTCAATATGGTTCAGCTTATCTTCAAATAGTTGACATTTGTTTTGTCCATTTTTTATATTGTGAAAAACTAATAGCAAATGTGATGTAAAGAATTGAAATCTACAAAATAATCTCCATACTTATTTTCTACAATGGTAAATTGAGTCATGTAGTATTTTTCCTCTGATAAAAAACATACCTAAAAGTCAAAAAAAATTTATGAAAAGAAGTAAAATATATTATTAAAGTTATCAAGTATGTTGTAGTTCAACAATAACGAAGATAGTGCTAAAGGTGCTTCCTAACCATCCATCAAACTACAATTTTTATGAGAAATGAAAAAATGAGATGAGGTCATTATTATAGCATGCACAAATTTGTTGAAATGGAATACTCCTTAATCCATAGAGCTCTTATCTGAAGAAATACAATGAAGGACCTAATGTACATAGTATTTTAATTTCAATAATAAACAGTTATTAGATACTGATTAAAATTAAGACTTTTGTCTATTAAATTGTAAACAAAACTCATAGACTATAGTTCAATAATAAACTGGGAGCGAAAAAGTGGTGATATAAGAAATAATTATAAATACAATGGAAAGCTAAATTTAGACATTTATGAAGAGTTATTCGTTTGAAAACCTTTCTAAAAAATTAAAGGTGAAATTGACGTTTCGAATACAACGAAATGTGTTCAGTAAAAAAAAAGTTCCACATAAACTTGATTGGATAGCAAATTGAGACCCTTGCTATGAGCCACCAACTCAAAACAATTCCAATTGAAATGAAAAGGAATTCCAAAAATTAATAAAAAAATATTTTAATAAAGAATTCAGAAGGCACTAACCAGTGCCGGCTCTGGATATGACATGACACTTGGAATCTTTTCAGACACAGCTCTAAGTGTGGATATTAATAAATTTAATCCATGCCCTACTTTCCATCCTTCAACTGAGCTTCAGAATAACCAATTAATGATTCAAAAGTTCAGTTTGCGCTTTGGTCATTTTCGTGGAAAAGATACTACAAGAAAAAAGGAATGGAGGCTACGATGTGACTTGTAAGAGATGTTTTCCACTGGCCGCACATTATTTTACTGACCACCTCCACGGTAGACATTAACGTTCAAAAAAATATCAAATTGGCACTTGAAAGAGTCAAGTCAGTTTCTATAATATTTTTGGCATCATTTATTATTTTACTGAGAGTGAGAGTAATATAATATTTTTGCCATTAACTTAAATATACTGTCAAGGGGCGACTTCTTCTCATAGAACTCCTCAAATCCTGTTTTCCTGAATCTCATCTCCTTTTTTCTGGTGTCATTAAGTGGATATGTATATTATGTTTCAGAAAAAAAATATCACCGCAAATACCATTTCTCGTTATTAGGTTTAGGTGCTTGGATTTTCCTGTGAAAAGCTGTATTGAACATAGCTAGTAATAATGAAGGATTGCTGTATTTTCTTTTTTGTATTGTTTTTCCGGTTAGTTTAGGCCTCTCCAGCCCAAGATACTTGGTGTATGAAGAGCAATACTCCTGGCCTTGAATCCAGTCATCACAGTCATCACAAGGGAGTTATGGATGTCAAAAATGAAGTAGCTCGAAGCCTTGGGCTTGAGGATATGTCAAAATCCATTATAACTGCCAAGTTCATGCTTTTATACAGCCTTTCTACAAGAATTCTTGAAGCACTTCATCATTTCAGAATACGAATGGTTTCTCAAAACAATGGTGAAATTGTTAGCAAGAAGATGGAGGAAAATAATAGTGGTATTCATATTCTGTCGTTAGGGCACGGCTCAGGAATTGGCCACAACAATCCTCCTGGAGAAAGTTCGTAAATCCTTCATTAGAGAGATCTGCACCCTGGCGATGAAGTACTCTGTGCGTTAGAGTTTATCTTTGTTATTAAAATAATGTAAGGGAAGGACGGCTTTTTGTATAAAATGGGCCAAGTAGAATAAATCCAGCTGTTAGTGTAATGATTCGGCAGGTTCTTACTGATATGATTTAGGACACTTAATACTCTATAATATTTAATATCACCATGACCTGTAGAAAATTGCGTTTCACTCTCCCGAAGTACAGAAAAATTCAAAAATTGTAGTGGAGAAGTCACTTGTGTACAACGATTAACTTATTTTATATTCGCACTAGAATGTCTTACCTATATATATATGATTTAGAAAGTCGCTCGCATTGTATTTGTACATGTTTTATAAAACCCACCAGTTAACATCATAGATATTAGAAAGCATAAAATGACCGCAAGCATTAAAGTTGAAACTATTGAAGAAACTATATACTGAAATTTTGTTCGGTTGTTTATTTTAAATTGCTAATTTCTAGACATTCTGTGTGCACGAAATCCGAGAACAACATAGAGTAAGTTAGAAAAATTATGGAATAATTTGTTTTGAAAATCATGCCCACAAAAAGGTTTCGAAAACAATAGTTGTCACGTTAACATTTCTAAGTCAATTATATTTAATAATAATTTTTTTCCCATTGTAACAAATTGTTAAACACCCACATTATACTTTAATGAACTGAATTAGGCTAAGCATGGTTAACTTTTCTCTAGGTGTTATTTTAATAAAAAAATTAATTTCCACTCTAGTTAACTATCCCACAATTAAGTCTCAAGGGTAAAGGGGCCAATATAAATACTAAATTTATTTGATTTCCACAAGGTTAAAACAATTAACAAGGTCCCCATTTGACATGGGGTTAAAATGAAAGCGTCCCTCACCCCATAAAGTGAGAAAATGCGAAACCCCTGCAGAAAGGCAAGTAACAAAAGTCAACCCATGTATTTTAAAATTAAAACATTTAAATTTAAATTCAAGATTCCACTTACCCACTTCCCACCTATTTTTTGTAGGGATGAATCTAATTCCTTGGATGGATTCATTTAGGACCTTTGATGACGGAAAAGGCAAGTAATCCTAAAGCATTCTTAAGAACCTACTGTATCTTTTCCTTTGGCTTATTGCTTCTCTTTTGTTTTACAGGTTGTAGGAGGAGGATTAAGGGGCATGGTCATCATTCTTTCTCTGCTGCAGCACATGGGACAGTATGGGGAGCATTTTGGAAGGCATTGGTGGCACTTCAAGATTTTTGGGGAGACATGCAAGCTCCATTATTTTATCTTATTTATGTATACCCTCATTTAAGTATTTCATTTGAGTGTGTGAATATTGCTGTGAATGCATTTTGCTGGATTATGGTGAACTGTCATCACCTCTTCTAGTGTGCACTTTGCCTCTGTATTTCACACATTTGGAGATTACTCTCACACCCTCTTTTTCTGGTGTATCACCGCTTTAGTGTAGGCTTTCATTTTATGCATTTTCTCTCCCTGGTCCCTTGGAATTTTAAATTAGAACAGTTAGCCTGCCTGCACTGGAGTAGATTGTGGCAGGTAGTTTAGGAGCAAGAACCAGCTTTCTCTGGAGGTCTATCTCAAGTAGCAAGTCCCAAAACTTGGAGATAGTACCCATGTTATCCAATCACACTGGATGCTTAGAGTGATCAAACTAGAAATCTGATCAACATCCAGGGGTACTGTGATTCGGTGATAACACCTACTTTATCTTTTCCTTTGGCTTATTGCTTCTCTTTTGTTTTACAGGTTGTAGGAGAAGGATTGGAAGCCATTGGTGGCCCTTCAAGATTTTTGGGGAGACAAGCAAGCTCCATTATTTTTTCTTATTTCTGTATACCCTCATTTAAGTATTTCATTTGAGTGTGTGAATACATACATACATACATACATACATACATACATACATACATACATATATATATATATATATATATATATATGGGTTAAAAATATGAAATCATCGTTATGCAGTGATTAAAAAGTATTAGAATAAATATGTCTTGTGTGTGTGCGTGTGACACAGAGAGAGAGAGAGAGAGAGAGAGAGAGAGAGAGAGAGAGATTTTTAGGTTCGGCCTGTGCAGAGAAGGAGGATCTGCGACAACTTCTGTAAAAATTGTAGCTTCCAATAACAATGTGTGGGTACCCCCTTTTGGGGTTTTGATTTAATTTAGGGCTATGGGGATGGGGTCACCTACCCCACTCGTACCACTACTTTGACACCTTTCTAAGATGAGGGTCATGGTTTTTTAAAAAGGTTTAACTTTAAAAAGTTTGTTTTTATATAATGCTGATAGATGCATATAGTTATAAATACATATAAATTTAGACACACACACACACACACCAATGTGTGTGTGTGTGTGTGTGTTTATTATATAGATATAATCTATTATTACCTTATTTCAAGGACTAAATTTGTAATAATATACTTTTTGTAATATAATAATATTAATAGAATATTAATATTAATGTATTTTCATATTAAAAGATCCCATATCATATTAAAGTATTTTTTTGTTAATAATATTTAAGAGTAATAAAATTAATATCAATGTTAGGATAAACAATAGATAATAGGATTGGTGGGTTGAATACTTGCACTAATACTTTGTTCTCTAACTATTGAATAAATATAGTATAGATGGTAAAAGAAATTACATTTCTTTTACATTAGCAAATTTGTGATATATTTGCATTAATTTTTTACTTTTTTAATGAGAATTGCATACTAGAATAGCAATAAGACTACTTCATTGGGCCTATATAAAGACAATTTTAATATGGGCTCTTTTCCATCAACAATACAAGAACAAGTATAAATAGTCTAACTTTTCCAATACATGCCTTTCAAGTAACACAATGAAATGCAATATTTCTTAATACAAATTTTCAACATTCCACAAGAGTGTTTATGACAATATTTCCCATAATTTATTTTGAAAAAAAAAAACACACTTTTGTGAGGAAATAAATCAACTAAATGAAAACAAATTGTTTTCACTTTTTAAATTCATTCCCATTACAACAACTAAATTTACTAAAACAAATATTTATTTCCTTTACAAAATACAATGCAATCTTGGTCACTAATAATCAATGCAACTTTTCCTCACAAATATTAATACTATCTTCCACTTAAAGTGGGAAATTTTACAAGAATTAAAGCTTAAAGAAATATAATATTACAAGTCTTCCACTCTAAGTGGGAATAACAAGGAGGTTTTCTCATAAGGAAATTTTTTTTGAGGACACCAACAATGCTCCATGTTTCACATCACCAACAAGAGAGCTCACCCATGCTTCATTTGATCATAAAAAAAAGGGATAGAGACAACACTCTCTACCCAACAAAAATTTTTAGTGAGGAGAAGAAACCATCCTCCTCATTGGCCCCCGAGACCCAACCACATTGCAATGAAAAATGGATTGAACTAATGGAAAAAAAATAAGCTTCCACATCACAATACAAGATTTTACAACCATACCAATACACAAACAATACAACTACAATCATAAGATGGAAAGCAACAAAATACATAAGGATTCAATATGCAAGAGCCAAAGAAGTAAGATCTTTGGGGAAGTCACTTATGCCTCCCAATGCGCAATGGGTTCCCACCTTAAAACCATCCAATAAACCTCTCAAAACCCCTACACACTCTTATGATTCCCTCAAGAACCTCTTATGCCTCCCACATTCTCTTATACCTCCCTACAATCTCTTATGGCTCCCTCATAAAAATAGACCAAGTAAGAAATGCAAGCAATTTCTTATCCAAAGTGGGTAACCTAGAACCCAACTCCCTAAAAAACATGAAATGAACTCTTATGACTCCCCATATGTAAGATACCCATACCCTGCTTCTACACCACACTTAGTCAATCTATCCAAGTACCCAACAAACATAACATAGCATTCAAAAACATGCACATATACACAATATAAAAAGAAAATATTTTACAAGAGTGTAGCTCCTACCTTTCCATGGTAGAGCTTAATCCACGAGTTGCACACCAAGCTTCTTCAAGCCCAAAAAATCACCAAAAAACTCCACCAAATCCACAAGCACTCCAAAATCTTCTAACTCCCAAAAATGCAAGAGCACAAAGAAAAGAAGTAACCCCCAGAAAATTAAAAGAAGTATAGTAAATAGAAAAGGGAGAGAGGAGGGTGAGGTGACTCCATGGAGGGTGCCACATCACTCATCCTCAACTCCACTGCACAAGTCAAACCTCAAACGCAATGCACCATAAATTGGTGGGTGAGAGGAATGACAATTTACTTACACACATAATCCAAGCCCACAGCCCCTAAGGACAAACTTAATTACATGAAAGAAAGTGCAATAAAATTTTACCTTTTTGTCTTCCCAAAATACATAATGGGGTCTATTTTGGACCCTCCAATCCATATGTAGGGTTGGTATAACAATTTAAGTGGTGTGGGACTGTCCCACAAGCTTTTAAAATTGGCCCTTAAGGCCAAAATTGAATTTCCATGAAGGGGTAGAGTGTACAACACTCAGGATCCCAAGAAATCAATTTTGAACACATAAACCAAGAGCCATATAATATATTAAATGAAATAAGTTTGACCCATCCAACATTAATTTAGTAAAAAGATTAATTTACTGATCTAAACACAAATAAAGTAAGTATTAAAAGGAGAATACATAACTATAAAATCACATACAAAAATTAAATAAATAAACTAATAAAAGAGATAACAAACAACCCCTTGGTCAAAATTGGAGGTGATTCCCCCCATGGGGAACCCATAAAAATAATTCAAACACACACACATAACAAAATACATGTTTCCATGGTGGAACTTATTGAATTCATCTAGCATTTCAATGTGGTTCGTCTACAATCCCCCTCTTGTTTGTTGTGACATTTTTACATGTAAAACACATAACACTTCCTTCGGCCTCGTGGCCACATCACAACATCAAAAATAAAATATACAATATAAATACACAACCATCTATATATGAGTCAAAACATCATCTAGGAAAGTAACAATATCATTTACAATTTTTAACAACATCTTGATTCTACATTTCATCAATATCCATTTGATCACAAGATTAGTTCAATTGTTAAGGTATACTCAAAATGAAGAAAGTATTGTGATTAAAAAAAATGTATAGCTATGTCAAAAATGTATCATCATCAATATAATTTATCTCTAATAATTCACATACATCATATTAAGAATTGATATCAACAGCAGTCAAGTATCTCTAACATTTAACATCACGCTAAATCAAAAATCTACAATAATATCCATAAGTATAGTCGACAGTATCAAAAATCAATAATAAAAAGTGTCAAAGGGAAGTGGGCTCTACATCCCCCTTCCCTTAGACTTGAATTCCTCCTGGAAGTCACTAGAACAGGTGTCAAAACTAGACTCATAGCAATGTAGCATCCTCTCATGTAGCCGCAGTCTTATCATATCTTTCACACAGGACTCGAACCTAGTCAATTTATCTACCTTGAAGGCACAAGGTCCTACACTCTAAAATATGTATGGGCTCCACCATCACCTACCCATGATCCTACACCTGCAATGAGGTCTAATCTAACACATGAGAAGGATCTGCATTATATTGCCTAAGTATAGAAGCATGAAAAACATCGTGGATGTAAGACAAGGTAGGTTATAATATGAGATGATAGGCCAAAGGGCCAATATGCTCCAAGATCTCAAAGGGATCCACAAATCTAGGAGAAAACTTAGAAATTTTTCTATAATGGATAGGGATCTTAAGTGTTTTTTGACCAAATAAGCTCACACTTATCTTTAGGTCAACTGACACCATTTTCCCACTTTTGTGCTTCAATTTGAATTTTTACATATTTCAAGCACTTAAGGCCCCCTGAAAGCATTTCCACAAGATAGGAAATTTATTCCCATTTTCATAGATATAAATAAGTCCTTCTAACTCCTCATATTTCACAAGTTACGGGCCAACAGGTATGGGAAGGGTTTTTTTTGCCAAATGTAGGCTTGTGGGCCCAGAGATGTCTTTTTTCCCAAGTGGAAAATATGGGGCGATGGGCTTGAGGATGAATTTTCACCAAGCGGGTGTACGGGGTGTTGTCCACTCAAAATTCCCCTGCTCTTAAGAAAGTGAAAATTTCAAAAATTTGAGTTTTAAGTGTCTTCTCTGTTGTACTCAATGTTAAAAGTTGAGAAATTGAGAAAATCTACGTTTTTGGGTCATTTTGTCTATTTTCGGGCCTGTCGGACATTTTTGTCCCGCGTGTCACAAGTTCAAATAGGCGCTCTATTCCCCGATCAGCCGGTTTCCCCGAAGTTTGTCTTTTTCAGGCCCGTCGAAACTTCTTGTCCCAAATGTCCCAAGTTCAATTTGGCAAGTTGTTCCATTTTCAGTCGAATCGCCTGAACCGCATACTTCACGCTTTCACGTCCCAAATGTCCTAAGATCGCTCGGACCTGTTGTCACATTTTCGTCCGATCCGGCTGAGTCGCGTGTTTCGTGCACTTTTGTCCCACATGTTCCAAAAGGCATTTGTGCGTCTTTTCCCCGCTTCGCCCGAATCGGCCGAACCGCATGTTTCGCGCATTCGCATCTCACATGTCCCAAATGAACCAAGTGCCATTCGTGCTTATTTTTCCAGCTCTACCCGAATATCTTGCTTATTCAAATTGATAGGTATGTATTCAATGCACATTCATTATATTTCTCTCTCCTAATCGTCTATATAATGAGAAAATCCCCTACGCTTTTTTCACACTGCTTCCATGCTATCCTTTGCTCGGACCCTTGCAATCTAAAATCCTACGCGTGTATCCCTTCCCTCTGTAATTCCTTCCTGAGTCTAGTTTGTGGCTCTGCCCTCCGAATTAATATCAAAATGAAGATCAAAGTCTTGGAGGAGGCTTCGGGAGAGCTGAAGAATAACTGATAGAAGGGTGAGGCTTTCAAGACACTGGTTGTCTCTGCTTTCAAAGACATACACTGTCATCTTCAGGATGAAACTTCTGGTGTGCCTCTTTCCCTGCAAGAAATCAAAGCTCAATTCAGAGCTTTTGTCAAAGATAATCTATTCAAGGAAAGCTCCATTTCCAAAGAGAAAATGAAGGAGATCTTCTCTCTTCAATCTGTCATTGAAGAAGCAAATAAAGACTATCATACTCATGTCGAGTTTGATAAGGAAATGGAGAAGTGCCTCGGATTTTGGGCTCAGTCTATAGCCAACACGTTAGTCCCTCGTGGCAGAGACATAGCCGAGGCATTGAAGAGATTCAGGCAGTCAATTTTGAAGTCAGTGGGTCCCTCCCATTCATAACCACCTGTCTACTTCTCCTTATTCTTCTCTTCTTTTCTAATTCCTTTTCTCGGATTCATTGTAATAAGTTGAGGTACTGTGATTGGAAATCCTAAAATAATCTTTAGTTAAAAGAAGTAGTTACAAAGAGTAACTGATTTGTAAGCTATATAATGGACTCTCCACACCATTTTGAAGGGAGGAAGAACTTGGCCTATTTTTTGAAAGTGTAAATAGATCATAAAGAAATCAATACAGAAGGGATTTTCATTCTTTGTCTATCTGATCTCTTTTGTCCCCAGCTTTTCATTTAATTTTGTGAAGATCATTTGTTTGTGTTATGTTAAGAAACTTTGTGTTCTAGCAGATGTTATTTACAGAACTTTGTGTCTTTAAATTCCATCTTATTTATATGATACAAATGATCTTGTTTCAATTCACTGTAACTTCGCATACATAAAGAATTACTCTGTTATCTATAATTCTGAGTGTTGCCTTTTTGCTCATTCTCGTACTCTCATTCGTCAGTTCTTTTGTAATTGATGATGTTTATAGAAAACACTTTCGTAATATCCAAGTTCAACCAGAAAATCATGTTTTGTATATTTGTAAATAGGTTCGTTTCTGAATAAGGGAACCTCTCCCATTAATGAGGAGGGACTTCTTGTCCCCTGACTGTTGCTCTATTTGACGACCAATAGTTTTTGGCAACTCCGCTAGGGATCGAACATATTCCAATTCTATAATTTTTGATCATCCTTTGATCTGGTGACTCCACGTTTTACTCGAGGGAGAAGGGCCCTTGGTATTGAAGATTCTCAGTTTCAGCTTTTGGAGCAGCAGGGTTTTCCTTTCCCTTCAACAAGAAATAGAAAGACTCGTTCGACAAGAACTCCGCCTGTTCAAGCTAGAATTCCTACGGGTGGTATTCCTTCAGAGCTAGCTAGTCCTAATCTTCAAGCTTTGATTCTTGCTGGTGTTGCAGTTCCTCTCCAAGCCATTTTTCCAAGAATGGTGGTACCATTGCCCTGGGGTCATCGTGTCGGCCCCCTTGCTCTTCCTCAGCCTTTGCATGAGTTAACCAGAGGTAACCGGAAGAACTTCCCTAAATTCAAAGGTGATGGAAAAGTGCATCCTGATGAACACATCACAGCCTTCATAGTTGCATGTGGAGTTCTGGGAGTTGAACATGAAGATGTCTTCGTGAGACTGTTTGTTGAGACTTTACAAGATAATGCTGCTGATTGGTTCTATCACCTTCCGGCTGGTGCTATCACTAGCTGGGACACCATGAGAACTAGGTTGGAAAACCGTTTCAAACCAGCAGAAGATGTGCATGCCTTGCTAGCCCAAATCTCTCAGATAAAGAAAGATTCACAAGAGCCCATGAGAGAATTTGTGGCCTGATTCAACAGGCTGATTAATAAAATTCCACCAAATACTTGACCTGTTGATCAAATCCAAAAATGTTTCTTCCTAAATGCCCAATCGCCTAAAGTTAGTTATGTGCTAAGAAGGGCTAATCTCACAACATTGGTTGAAGATCAAACTCTTGTTGTTAGTGTCGAGGATGATTTAATCATGTTAGGGAAGTTGAGGAGAGACCCTTCCAAATCTAAGTTTGCTTCTTCCTCCTCTTCCACCCCTGGACCTAATACTGATCCATTGGTTCAAAAACTTGCGAATGATCTCATTGCCATAAAGAAACAATTGGCTTAGCATGCTCCCTATGTAGATGTTCCTAGGAGGAATTTTCAGCCCAGAAATCATTTGCCTGCTTCTCAAACAAGATTAGCACTTGAAGGACCTCCTGTTAAAGTTCCTGTCAATGTAACCTGTGAAGTTGAGAAACCAGATGATGATGAGGATAATGAAGCTTGGGAGGAATTTGTGGAAGAAGTTGATGATGAAGCAGATGAACTTAAAGGATCTTGAGTTAATTTCTTCACCACTGAGGGCATTGATGATGGAGATGATTATGATGAAGTAGTAGTGGACATGAATAGTGAATCATTCGCTGTCATGACTCGAGAGTAGACAAATCAGAGGGAGAAAGTGACGCATCCCCCCAAGAAATCTAAGGAGCAGCTGACAACTATCCCCGTAATTGCAAAAAGAGGATCTCCTATCCCCGTTTCATCTACACCAAAGGTGAGTCCTGTCAATCCTGCTATTAAAGTTACTTCTTTTTCCCCTAAAGTTGATAAACCTAGGATCTCAAGTGATGTTGGCCCGTCCACTTCTGGGTCTTTTGATATTATTGATCACCTGAAAAAGACTAAGGTTCAAATCTCAGAGGCTGAGTATTATCAAACTCATCCCAAAGCTTTTGCTAAAATGATTCGCTTTGTCAATTCCCATTCTAAAACCACCTCTAAAGGCCTTTTACCCACTCCTTCTTCTGCACCATAGCCTAGTCTGGTAGCCGCTGTCACCTCACCCAATGACAAAATTAAACCATTTTATGTAACACTTCTTATAGCTGGCCATAGGCTCAGTAATTGTGTCATAGACTTAGGAGCCTCAAACAGCGTGATGCCTGCTAAAGTAGCTCATGCCTTACGCTTGACCCTTACACGCATTTATGGATCTTGTTACTCTATGGAGAGTAAGGAAGTGCCCCTAGTCGGAAGAATTAAAGATGCACAAGTGGCTTTTGCTGCTTTGCCCAAGAAGAGAGTTTTGGCTACCATCTTAGTAGTAGATATTCTTCCTTCATACGGGATGTTGCTAAGTAGAATCTTCTGTAAGGATATGGGCGGAGAAATTCAAATGGATTGGTCACATGCACTCGTACCTGTTAATGGACAAATGAAGAAGTTGCTGCCTAAGAAGCAATATGAGTATATTGTACAAAAAAGGGATGATCCTAAAGCACAAATATTGTATGAGGATATGGGGCATGGTAACTATATGATTATGTCCCCTAATGAAATCCAACTCCCCAAAGTGTCACCTAAAGATCCTAATGGTGTTTGGATTTTAGAGTTTGATGGAAGTTTTTCCTTAGCTGGTTCTGGAGCTGGTGTCCTACTGGTGTCATCTGAAGGAAGCCTACATCCTTTTTCATTCAAGTTGCAGTTCGAAAATACTAATAATACAGCAGAGTATGAGGCTCTCACTCTTGGAATGCAAGTGGCCAAAGAACAAGGTGTAAAGAATCTTCAGGCTCGTGATGATGCAGAATTGATTGTAAAGCAAGTTAGAAGCCTTTTCCAGGTAAAAAATGGAAGGTTGAAATATTACCAGAATTAGGTGTGGGATTCCATTTCATGATGCTTTCTCCATCGAAGCAATACCTAGGGAGAAGAACAGCAGGGCTGATTCACTAGCAATCTCAGGGTCACTACTGATTCCTCATCCTGACTTCTCTCAAGACAAGTTCACCATTGAGATGGTCCATCGGCCTAGTGTACCTGATAATACCAATAACTGGCAAGTTTTCAATGATGATCAACACTTGCTTTCTTTCTTAAAACTCAAGGGTAATTTTGAACAACTGTATTTTGAAGGAAGCGACAACCTGCCTCGTGAAAATGTGCCCTTTGACAAAGCAGTCACCCAAGGAGAAGAAATGGATCAAGATGGATGCATCAAACTCAAAGGAAACAAGATTCCTAAAGGATTGGTGAGTTTAGAGGAACTATTTGATAAACATGATAGGTATGTGAAGTCTAGAGCTTCTACTGGACCTCAACAATTAGCTGAGTATGATAAAATTAATATTGGGAGTTCAAGTGATCCTAAGCTCGTGAACATTGGAAAATGTTGCACAGCAGATGAGAGGAAAAAATCAATTGATCTTTTAAAGAGGTATAAGGATGTTCTTGCTTACTCTTATGAAGATTTAAAAGCTTTCAAACCAAAAGATATGCAGCATTTTATTCCTCTCAAACCTGGAATTAAGCCTTTTAAGCAGAAATAGAGGCAATATAACCCCAAAATAGTTGATACCATCTTTCAGGAGATACAGAAGTTGTTGAAGGCCAAAATCATTTTTCCCATTCACCATTCAACATGGATTGCTAATATTGTGCCTATTAGGAAGGAAAATGGTGAGATCCGCATCTGTGTTGATTTCAGGAATCTGAATCAAGCTTCCTTGAAAGATAATTATCGTTTTCCTATGATGGATCAGGTCTTACAAGTAGTAACAGGATCTGAAATTTTATCCATGCTTGATGGATTCTCGGGATATAATCAGGTAGAGGTTGATACTACAGATCAACACAAAACAACTTTCACTACTCCTTGGGGTACCTTTGCTTACAAGAGAATACCTTTTGGGCTCATTAATGTTGGTGCCACTTTTTAGAGAGCTCTGGATCTGTCCTTTGGAAGTTTGAAAGGGAAGTGTATTGTCATATACCTTGACGACTTGACAGTGTTTTCTAAAACAGGGGCGGATCATTTTGACCACCTGGAGACAGTTCTGTTAAGATGCAAAGAACATGGGATTTCTTTGAATCCTAAAAAATCTGTCTTTTGTGTCACAGAGGGGAAATTATTAGGGCATATCATCTCCAAAGATGGTATTAAGATTGATCCTGAGCGAGTTCAAGCTATCCAGCAAATCCCTCTCCCAACCAGCAAAAAGGGTGTGCACTCTTTCTTTGGTAAGATCAATTTTTTAAGAAGGTTCATCCCTGATTTTGCAGAGTTAACTTTGAGTATTTCCCAAATGATGAAAGGCAAACAAATGTTTTGTTGGTATTCTAAAGGAAAGGAATCTTTTGAAGGTATTAAAAGAGCTATTGCTAAAACTCCTGTTTTAGCCTGTCCTGATTTCAGCAAAGATTTTATTATCTATTGCTATGCCACAGATAATACCTTGGCTATTGTTTTGACTCAAGAAGACTCTAATGAGCATGAACTCCCAATTGCGTTCATGAGCTATATTCAGAAAGATCATGAGTTAAAATACACCATGATGGAAAAACATGCTTTTGCAGTGGTCAAAGTTGTTAAGCAGTTTCGTTTTTACATCCTCAACCCTCACTCCATGGTGTTGGTTCCAGATACAACTGTTAAGTCAATTCTCACACAATAGGAATTTGGATCCAAGAGAGGGAACTGGGTTGCTAAGGTCCAAGAATACGATATTGACATCAAACCGACCAAGCTCGTTCGTGGAAAAGGTCTTTGTGAGCTCATTGCTGAAGGAGCTAAGCATGAATTACTGGAGAATAAAGTTGGCCTTCCTACCGTTCTGTTTCTTAGTTCAGTTGATGAATGGTATGCTGAGATCACTCATTTTCTCACCTATGGAGAATGCCCCTCTCATTTGACCGCCAAAGAAAAGAGGACTGTTAAACTAAGGTCAGTGCAATATGTGTTGTGGGAAAACGCCTTGTTCAAACGTGGGTTAGATGGAAGATTTTTGAAATGTGTGGACAAGGAACAGCAGAAAAAGTTACTCTCAGCTTTCCATGATCAGGCATGTGGAGGGCAATATTCATCAACGATCACTGCTCATAAGATACTTCGTGGAGGATATTACTGGCCTTCCTTGTTCAGAGATGCATCCAAGTGGGTTGATAAATGTGAGGCTTGTCAGACCTTCGTGGGAAGACCCAAATTGGCCTCTTTGCCTCTTAAGCCAGTCATAATTGAGGAACCTTTTCAACAGTGGGGCTTGGATTTCATTGGAACACTTAATCCCACTTCTAGTGCTAGTCATACTCATGTATTAACTGCCACAGATTATTTCACCAAATGGGTAGAAGCTATTCCAGTAAAGAGTACTACTTCTGAAGTGGTGTGCAGCTTCATCAAAGAGAACATCTTGGTAAGGTATGGTGTACCTAACAAGATTGTGACAGATAATGCTTCAAATTTCTCTTCAACCGAGATAATGGATTTTTGCTATGGGTATGGAATCTCTTTGGCTCACTCCTCAGATTACTATCCTTAGGGAAATGGGCAAGCAGAATCCACTAATAAAAATTTGGTGACTATTATAAGGAAATTAGTCAATGAGTCTCAACGAAACTGACACAAGAAGCTCTATGATGCTCTTTGGGCAGACAATATTACACCAAAGAGAGTTATTGGAATGTCTCCTTTTCAAGTGGTATATGGAGTAGAAGCTCAATTTCCAGTAACAGTGGAGCTGTCAGCCTTGCATCTAATGAAGGCTATTGAAGATACTAGTTTCAGTGATACTTTGGATAAGAGAATTATGTACCTTCACAAACTGAATGAGGACAGATTGGAGGTTGCTGATAGGATATTTGTTCACCAGTAGAAGGTAAAGGTCCTATTTGATAAGAAAGCCAGGTTCAGAGATTTCCAAGTTGAAGAAACTGTGTTGTTATGGGATAAAAGGCATGAACCTCGTGGCAGCCATGGCAAGTTTGATTCCCTTTGGCTCAGACCTTTCAAGATCAGACACTTTGCTGGTAAGAATTCCTTTTATCTTGATTACATGGATGGTTCTCCTCTCCCACTTCCTTATAGTGGGCAGTACCTTAAGTTGTTCAAAGTCATAGGGTGATTAGGGAGTCCTTTGTATATTCTGTACAACGTTTTGTTTTGCTTTCCTTTTTGTTGGTGTGTTGTCCTCTGTATTAGTTTGCTTTTTGACTCCGTGGCCCAATGGATAAGGTACTGGTCTGCTTCCCCAAGTTTGTCTAAGTTCTTACCTTGTCCCATTCCTTGAATTTATGCAGAGTCATCCCTAGAAGGAGCCAGTTGTTGTCCACTCAAAATTCCCCTGCTCTTAAGAGAGTGAAAATTTAAAAATTTTGAGTTTTAAGTGTCTTCTCTATTGTACTCAATGTTAAAAGTCGAGAAATTGAGAAAATATACCTTTTTGGGTCATTTTGTGTGTTTTTCGGGCCTGTCAGACATTTTTGTCCTGCGTGTCCCAAGTTCAAACGGGCGCTCTGTTCCCCGATCGGCCGGTTTCCCCGAAGTTTTTCTTTTTCGGGCCCGTCGGAACTTCTTGTCCCAAATGTCCCAAGTTCAATTTGGCAAGTTGTTCCATTTTCGGCCGAATCACCCGAACCGCATACTTTGCGCTTTCACGTCCTAAATGTCCCAAGTTCAATTTGGCAAGTTGTTCCATTTTTGGCCGAATCGTCCGAACCGCGTACTTAACGCTTTCACATCCCAAATGTCCCAAGATCGCTTGGACCTGTTGTCACATTTTCATCTGATCCGGCTGAGTCGCGTGTTTCGCGCACTTTTGTCCTGCATGTTCCAAAAGGCATTTGTGCGTATTTTCCCCGCTTCGCCCAAATCGGCCGAACCGCATGTTTCCCGCATTCGTGTCTCACATGTCCCAAATGAACCAAGTGTCATTCGTGCTTGTTTTTCCTGCTCTACCCGAATATCTTTCTTATTCAAATTGATAGGTATGTATTAAATGCGCATTCATTATCTTTCTCTCTCCTAATCGGCTATATAATGAGCAAATCCCCTATGCATTTTTCACACTACTTCTATGCTATCCTTTGCTCAAACCCTTGCAATCTAAAATCCTGCGTGTGTATCCGTTCCCTCTATAAATCCTTCCCAAGTATAGTTTGCAGCTCTGCCCTCCGAATTACTATAAAAATGAAGATCAAAGTCTTAGAGGAGGCTTTGGGAGAGCTGAAGAATAACTGGCAGAAGGTTGAGGCTTTCAAGACACTGGTTGTATCTGCTTTCAAAGACATACACTGTCATCTTCAGGATGAAACTTCTGGTGTGCCTCTTTCCTGGCAAGAAATCAAAGCTCAATTCAGAGCTTTTGTCAAAGATAATCTATTCAAGGAAAGCTCTATTTCCAAAGAGAAAATGAAGGAACTCTGCTCTCTTTAATCTGCCATTGAAGAAGAAAATAAAGACTATCATACTCATGTCGAGTTTGGTAAGGAAATGGAGAAGTGCCTCAGATTTTGGGCTCAGTCTACAACCAACACGTCAGTCCCTCGTGGCAGAGACATAGCCGAGGCATTGAAGAGATTCAGGCAGTGAATTTTGAAGTCAGTGGGTCCCTCCCATTCATAACCACCTGTCTTCTTCTCCTTATTCTTCTCTTCTTTTCTAATTCTTTTTCTCAGATTCATTGTAAAAAGTTGACGTATTGCAATTGGCAATCCTTAACTAATCTTTAGTTAAAAGAAGTAGTTACAAAGAGTAACTGATTTGTAAGCTATATAATGGCCTCTCCACGCAATTTTTAAAGGGAGGAAGAACTTGGCCTATTTTCTGAAAGTGTAAATAGATCATAAAGAAATCAATACAAAAGGGCTTTTTATTCTTTGTCTATCTGATCTCTTTTGTCCCCAGCTTTTCATTTAATTTTGTGAAGATCATTTTTCTGTGTTATGTTAAGAAACTTTGTGTTCTAGCAGATGCTATTTACAGAACTTTGTGTCTTTAAATTCCATCTTATTTATATGATACAAATGATCTTGTTTCAATTCACTGTAACTTTGCATACATAAATAATTACTCTGTTATCTATAATTCTGAGTGTTTCCTTTTTGCTCGATCTCGTACTCTCATTCCTCAGTCCTTTTGTAATTGATGATCTTTATAGAAAACACTTTCATAATATCCAAGTTCAACCAAAAAATCATGTTTTGTATATTTGTAAATAGGTTCGTTTCTGAATAAGGGAACCTTTCCCATTAAAGAGGAGGGACTTCTTGTCCCCTGACTATTGCTCTTCATAAAGTCCTATTTGACGACCAACACGAGGTCAAAGAGGAAATTTCCCCAAAGTGTAAATGCGGGCCGACAGGTCTTCGGGGCACTTTGGAACTTTTACACTTTTCAAAAAATGACACAGTTTTCATGTACGGGAACGCGAGCGCACGGTGACTCATTGGCTGATGTAAAGTCACAGATCGAAAGAAGGTGCCATGTGTCTCAACGGTGCCACTCCTAAAGTCAGGACCAAGAGGCAGTTCCCCAAATGAGCGTGAGGATTCCACTTGTCCTAGGTCTTAAAAGGGGACAAAGCTAGCCATTCATGTTGACTAAGTATAAAAGGGCCAACAAACGGAACCACATGTCAAATTAGTTCAAATTTAGAAGTGAAATACAGAGTGGCTATCTCAGACAAGTTCCAAGCCTCAACGTGTCTGAGGTCAAAATAAACGGGACAAATCCAACCATTTAAATTGACTAAGTATAAAAGTCTCGGCGGAAGCCTCCACGTGTTTCATCAACAGAACACCAAGGTTGGGTCGAAAGAGTAGGTTCCCAAACATGTGCAGACTCTCCACGTGTCTTGGGTCCAGTATAATTCAAATGGATTGAGGCCTGAATTGGCTAAGTATAGAGAACTGGTGGATGGCGCCACGTGTTACATTAGCGAAAATTCAATGGCGATCATCAAAAATTTTAAACAGAGGCAGACCAGTGGAAGAAGCCATGTGTCTGCACGACACAAATTTAAAATTTAAATTCGGAGTGAGTTCCCAAAGGTGCGCTGGGCCTCCACGTGTCTAGGGTTAGACATATGCCTGCAGCAAACAAGGGGACTTAGCCAAAACACAAATAAATATGGAAAATATGGAAGAAGCCACGTGTCTCTTTGGCACAACTCCAAAGGTGTGACCCAAAATGTAGTTTCCATATGAGCACTAACTCGCCATGTGGTTAGAGTTCAAAAGGTAAGGTCAGCCATTGAAAAGTCCAAAAACCCTATGGAGGCCTCTACATGTCTCATCTGCACAAATTTGAAACAAAAACCTAGGGGTAGTTTCCAAATGAGTGCAAAACCTCCATGTGTCTCGAGTCAGGCATAGTGCCTACACCAAACAGGAGGGAGTTGGGCAGAATATAAAAGAAACTGAGGATCCTGGGGAAGCCACCACATGTCAATCTGGCACAATTTCAAAAGTGAGAGGAAGGGACTGAATCTTCAAGATGCATGAGGATTCCATGTGGGTCTTGGATGAAAAGACTGTTTTAAAATACAGGAGCCCACATTAAGCACCTGACCCAGATCTTAAGATGGCCATATATTTCGACTGGGAATTTGATTATGAGCGGGAAAGGACATTTTATAAATCTCTTAACATTGGCTTCTCACCTACCACCATTAATGTTTTGGACCTCTATTTTTAGGGGTTGTAAAGTCTCCTACCTACCGCCATGATGAAGAATGGGCCTCTTTGTTACCCAATAAGGTACAGTGATGGAGGCATGGGTGTTTCAACGAGACTCTTCATTGTGACAAGTTGAATTCAACACATCACAGGGGTGGTTGGGATAGGGTTTAAATTATTCCCTCCTCTCTCTTATTCTTCCTATATATTGTAAAACAGGGGCATATTTAAAAGGTTGGTGATTGTTTCTTTTTTTCCCCCCTCTTTATTTCTTCCATATGGTAGAATGTAGATTCTAAGGCTCCTCTCATGGCTCTGTAATAGAATTTTTTTGCCCCTTGCCCACTGATGATGTACCGTGTGACTTTTGGAGTAATAGAATATGTTTTGTGATTATTTTTTCCATCCTTGCTTATTTTATTGTATCTTCTTACCTCTCACCATTCCAGGTTATATTCTACATACTATGATGTTTATTGCAAGTTCTAGGATCTATGTTTAATGGGTTTTGAAGTGGTTTTCCGTTTGAACATCATCTCTAGTCTGTGGTGCATCTTGTCCACCCCCTCCTCTGCTCACCTCTCTCCACTTCAGGAAGTTTTGATTTGTGATAAGCCACTTCATTTCTTGGTTTTTCACCACTTAGTATAGGCTCTCTTTAACTCTCTCTCTCTCTCTCTCTCTCTCTCTCCCTTTCTGCTTAGAATGGATAGATTATGATTGGATAGATTTTTCTTGCACTTGAGTAGCTTGTGGCAGGTAGATTAGGAAGAAGGAACCAACCTTCTACGGAGGTCCATCTCAAGTCTGGAATTCCCAAAGCTTGAGAGATGGTCCAATGTTGTGCAATGACATCGAATGCCTCCATCTCAGATAAGAGGCAATTCGGGGGTGTTGTGATTTTGTAGTAACAATTTTGGTATGCTTGGTGGCACACTGAAGTTAGGATTCTTTATCTTTCCAAGGTGTCTCATTATCAACAGGAAATATTCAGCCACTGTGTGAACACTAACAATTTTGGTACACCTGGTGGGATAGGTCTAAATCTCCTTACAACTTCATCTTAGCAGGTTGGTGTGTTCCTGGTAAGATTCAACCTTTTGAGGCACATGCAAAGCACATCTGGTGACTCCATCTAGTAAATAACCCATTCTTTGAGTTGCAGACCTTCTCCCATTGATTTTAATCCATTTTTATACCATTTTTTTCATCTTCTTCCATCCCATGATGTTGTGCAATCCTTACTTCGTTCCCATCTTAGAACTCACACTTACAGCAACAACACTACAGTTCACCTCCAATACATTTCTCAACTTCTCCAGATCAACATTATGATCAGATCAAGAATCATCATGCTTACCCATATGAATAGTGTCAGAGCCAATTTGGCTATGGATCTTATCAGGAGCAAGGGTATGCATACAGTGACAATAGTCAAACTGAGTGTTTTGGTTTGTTGGAGAAGATTCAAAGAATAGAGGCTAGCATGGTGCATTCTAGGGCTACATCTTAGATGAAGGCATTCAAGATTTTTTAAAGGGAACCTTGTCCATAGGTAAGCCCTATGCAAAGACATTTCATCCCGCATGAGAAGATGGACTTCATGATTGAGATGCTTCCCAAACTTAAACAGTGAGCTGAGGAGATAGAGGCCTATGAACGTGGTGTTATGGAGTCTTTTCAATGGATAAGTCCTGCACCATCATCTAGTGATTTCCTCTCCATTCCCAAAGCAACACTATCTAAACCTGAGCTTCAATTTTTAAGCTTCCCATCTACTACCCCAAGTGTTGATTTCCCTTCCCTATCTTCTAGTCTTCCATCTCATTTTTTTCCCTCTCCCCTTTTCCCTTCTAAATCTAAGTCCACTCCAGAAGAGAAAAAAGAAATTCCTTGCCCTTAACCACAAACAAGGAATTAACTAGTAGAGACCCCATCCACCACTCCTCCTACTGCCCCAAGTCCATGTCAGGGAGATACTCCAAAAACCAGTGAAGGAGAACAAAAAGTAGAGGAACCCAACAAAGAAGAAATGATAGAAAGTATAAACAATTGGGCTACTAGATTTGAGTTTATAAAGATTACCTTGTTGGTTAAACCTATCGAGGAGGTTGAGGTCAAGCCACAAGTGGTGGAAAATTCAGCTACAACACAAGCATGGGAAGAAGAAGCTACTGTAAACAAAAAATAAGAGGAGTGCATTCCAGCCATGGAGGAAGACCATACAATTTCAAAGGGTTCAAGTGGGGAGCAGGCCATAAAAGAAACGTTAGTTCTTCCTCCATATTCATACCCTTCAAGATCTAATGTTGAAGAAGATTTTGAGATTTCAAACTTCATGTTTGAAGATTAGGAAAACCATGGTGAGAAATATGCATATCAAGAGAACACCATGGAGGAGGTCGAGCACATGGAGTAGGACAATAAGTAGGTAGACTGTCTGCCAGACTTGGAAGATTTATTTGATGGATAGGAGCCTGAGGAGATAACATCATTGGCTCATCCACCATCCACCTTCCAAGCACATAAGCCTATTGTCATGAAGGACATAATTTAAGTACAATATCCTGCACTTCATAATAACCATCCGGAACTAAGGTTGGAAGATATAAATCCTCCATGTTATTTACATGAGAAGGAAAAGAAAGAGCAAGAGGATGTCATCATCTCTCTCACACCATCCACTGAGGAAGGTCAACAAGAAGACTTCACTGTTAGAGTTAAAGTTCAGACTAATGGGCACATCCATCAGATCAGAGTGTGCCCAATCAGATACTTGTTTTCATTGGAGAAAAGGGAAAAGACAAAACAAGTCATGCCCACTTCAGGGCATGATGATGAGCTCCAAAGTACTAAGGATCAGCTACAATGCCTCTCCAATCCAAATGCAGAGAAACTAAAAGAGTAATTTATTTTTTTTCCACCTGAAACCTTGATGATTTTGGTGGAGGACCGACTTATAGCCAATTTTTCACTCATATAAGCAGCCATATTTAGTGTCAAATCATTTACATGCCTGCCTCTTATGAGAGAGGGAAGCTACTTCTCACTACCAATTGCAAGATTTGTTTGAGTCCCCTTTCTCTCTAGTTAGCGTAGAGGAGTAGATTTTTTTATAGTAGAATAAGTTCATGTGCACACTTTGCATATCACACATGGGGTATGTATAATTTCCATTTTTGTACACAGTGTGTGTTTTTGTTTTTTTTTCCTCATTTATGGTACATTGGAAGTAGCATTTGGTGAGTTACCTCCAATTCCAACAGTTTGCAAGTGGCTTAGGGATCAGATTTTTAAGGTTCATATCAGATTGGTGTTTATCAGGAAGACTCCATGCCCAATGGATGCTTCAAGGAAATTGATCATTTCACCTAGTAGGTAGGTGATCCCCATGAGTTGCAAAATTGTTGACCAAATAAGCTCACACTTATCTTTAGGTCAACTGACACCATTTTCCCCCTTTTGTGCTTCAATATGAATTTTTACATATTTTAAGCACTTTAGGCCCCTTGAAAAAATTTCCATCAGATAGGATGTTTCCTCCCCTTTCCACAGATATAAAGAAGTCCTTCTAACTCCTGATATTTCACAAGTTACGAGCCGATGGGCCAAGGAAAGATTTTTTTCCAAATGCGGGGCGATGGGATGGCGCACCCAGAGATGTCTTTTTTCCCAAGTAGAAAATGTGGGATGGTGGGCTAGAGTATGAATTTTTTCCAACCGGGTGTGCGGGGCCATAGAGGAAATTTCTCCCAAGTTTAAATGCGTGATGATGGGTCTACGAGGGACTTTCAAACTTTTACACTTATCAAAAAATGGTGTAGTTTTCAAGTGCGGGCCCGCAAGGACTCATCGTCTGATGTAAAGTCATAGATCAGAAGAAGGTGCCATGTTTCTAAAAAATTCCACTCCTAAATTCATGCCCAAGAGGTGATTCCCCAAATGAGCGCAAGGCTTCCAAGTGTCCCAGGTCGGAAAAGGGGCCAGAGCTGGCCATTAAAATTGACTAAGTATAAAAGGGCCAGCAGATGGAACCACGTGTCAACTCGGCATAGCTTTAGAAGTGAAATACATAGTGGGTCTCCCAGAAAAGTACCAAGCCTCCATATTTCTCATCGGTGCAACACTAAATCTAGGTCAAAAGAGCGGGTTGATAAACGTGCACAGAATCTCCACGTGTATTAGGCCCAACAGAAGTCAAATGGATCAAGGCATGAATCAGATAAGTATTAAGAACCGGTGGACATCACCATGTGTCACATCAACACAAATTGAAAGGCATGATCCAAAGTACGGACTCAAAGAAGCACTGGCCTTCCACATTGTTAGGAATATTATATTGTTTACATTGGTTAATGTGTTAATGTAATATATATTATCATGGAGATAATATATATGGGTGAATAAATAAATGTAATATTATTAAATATGAGAAAACGTATCTCATATTAATAATATAGGTTTTATATAATAGTTGTGAGTTTTGTTGTATAAACAACTCACATTGGTATTTTTAGGATTAGTTGAGTGTGTTGAGATAGCTAAGGGATGTTAGAGAGATATTAGGAGATGGGGTTGAGATTATTTAGGGATTGAAGATCATGTTTGACTCCACCATTGTAGGGGTTAATTGATCTATATATGTAACTCATCAATCATGAATAAAATGTCTCGAATGAAATACAATATATTTGGTTTTATTATTTTACTGTGCAATGTTTAATTTTTTTATTGATTAAATCATGCACATTTTTTAGATTGGTATCAGAACAGTGTTACAATCTTGTGGATGTGCATTTGTGGCTTTGGATTCAATAATTCCCGTGTAAATATCAGGTCATAATTTCATTTTTACGATCTAGGTCTCTGCAATTTTTAATGGGTTTCAAGATTCGTATTGGAGTAGACTACTGTTAAAATTTCAGCCGAACCCACATCACGGTTTATGAGAAAACGTGAAAGATATTCTGACGTCCGAAGTAATTTCTGGAATTTGAGACCACAATTCAGAAGAATGTTGCATAATCCTTGCTAGTGATATTTTACATTAGCTTTGTTTCTCACAAAAATGGAGCATTACTCAGGAGTATTTAATTGCATATTTGATATCAGTATGAAGATAGCATAAATTTTTCTCGATGGAGGCTGGAGGCAACGGAGGCAGGAGGGCAATCGGGTGACCTCTCGTCAGGCACCATCGACGAGGCCGCGGTATTGATTTGGTGGCCAAGTATTTCAGTTGTGTGTTTGATTCCATTATTGTTTGTAATAAGAATAGATGTCACATTCCTGTTCAGAATTGTATTTCCTTTTATAAACTCCTGATGTAAATATGTGATAGTAGAAAGATAAAAGCACAAGAAAAAGCAACGTCATGTTTTTCTTGAAGAGGATGAACAGAGGTTCATGAGCAGGTAGGCTCGTACCTAGGATAGAGGTCCGTTATTGTCGAACAGGGGTGTCGTATTTGGTGAACAGAGGTTCAGCATACCAAGATCATGAGCATGCAGAGGCAGGAAAGCTGTAGAAGACGTGTGAATGTTTTTCTCTACATTGTTCACATTAGGGGAGTGTAATGGAAGTAATAATGTAAACAATAGGGGAGTGAATGTTAGGGAATATTATATTGTTTACATTGGTTAATGTGTTAATGTAATATATATTATCATGGAGATAATATATATGGGTGAATAAATAAAATGTAATATTATTAAATATGAGAAAAACATATCTCATATTAATAATATAGGTTTTATATAATAGTTGTGAGTTTGTTGTATAAACAACTTACATTGGTATTTTTAGGATTAGTTGAGTGTGTTGAGATAGCTAAGGGATGTTAGAGAGATATTATGGAGATGGGGTTGAGATTATTTAGGGATTGAAGATCATGTTTGACTCCACCATTGTAGGGGTTAATTGATCTATATATGTAACTCATCAATCATGAATAAAATGTCTCGAATGAAATACAATATATTTGGTTTTATTATTTTACTGTGCAATGTTTAAAAGCACATTTTTTAGACCAAAAGTGGTCATTGAAAAGTATAAACAGAGGCAGGCCAGTAGAAGGAGCCACGTGTCAACACTACACAAATTTAAAAGTACAATTTGGAGTAAGTTCCCAATGGTGCATTGGGCCTCCACATGTCCAGGGTAAGACATATGCCCATGCCAAAGAAAGTGACTTAGCCAAAACACAAAGAAATAGGGAAAAATTATGGAGGAAGCCACGTGTCTCTTTGGTGCAACTCTAAATGTGCAGCCAAAAAGGTAGTTTCCAAATGAGCACCAACTCGCCATGTGGTCAGATTCTGAAAGGTAAGGTCAGCTATTGAAAATTCCAAAAATCCTGCAGAGGCTTCCACATGTCTTGTCCATGCAACATCAAAATCAAATCTGCTAGGTAGTTTCCAAATGAGCGCAAAGCCTCCATGTATCTCGGGTAAGGCATAGTGCCTCCGCCGAATAGGAGGGAGTTAGGCAGAATACAAAGGAAGCTAAGGATCCCATGACATGTCATTCTGACACAATTTTAAAAGCAAGAGGAAGGGGATGAATCTTAAAGATGCATGTGGCTTCCACATGGGTGTCACACAGACAAACTCCTTTAAAATAGAGGATCCAACGTTAAACACCTGACCATGATCTTCAGACGGCCATAGCCTTTGACTAGGAGCTCAATTTTGAGTGGGAAAGGACATTTTAGAATGGTGTCAACATTGGCTTCTCACCTGACACCATTAATGTTTTGGCCCACTATTTTTGAGTTTTTTCAAGTCTCTGACCTGCCACGATGATGAAGAATGGGACTTTTTCTTGCCTAGTAAGAGACAGGGACGGAGGTATGGGTGTTGCAGTGAAACTCATCATTGTCATAGGTGGAATTCAATGCATCGCAGGGGTGTTGAAACATGTTTCGAATTATTCTCTTATTTCTTTGTTATTCTTCCTATATATTGTAAAGGAGGGGCACATTCAAAAGGTTGGTGATTGTTTCTCTTCTGTCCCCCTCTCTCTTTCTTCCTTAGGGTAGAATGCAGAGTCTAAGCCTCCTCTCATGGCTCTGTAATGTAATTTTATAGCCCCTTGCCCACTGATGATGTACCATGTGAATTTTGGAGAAATAGAATATGTTTTGTGATGCATTTTTCCATCCTCACTTATTTTAATGTCTATTCTTGCCTCTCATCATTGCAGGGTATACTGTGCATACTCTGATGTTTATTGCCAATTCTTGGAGCTGTGTTTAATGGGGTTTGAACTGGTGTTGTGTGTGAACTTTCTCTAAGGTCTATGGTGCATCTTGTCCATCCCCTCCTCTACTCACCTCTCTCCACTTCAAGTAGTTTGTATTTGTGATCAGCCACGTCCTTTTCTTGTGTATCACCGCTTAGTATAGGATCTCTTTCACTCCCTCTCTCCCTCTCTCTCCCTATCTCCTTGGAATGGTTAGATTAGAATTAAATAGGTTCTACCTACACTTGAGTAGATTGTGACAAGTACATTAGGAAGAAGGAACCAACCTTCTTTGGAGGTCCATCTCAAGTCTACAAGTCCCAAAGCTTGAGAGATGGTCTAATGTTGTGCAATCAAACTGAATGCCTGCATCTTAGATCACATGCCATTTGGGGGTGTTGTGATTCTACACTAACAGTGTTTTAACACAAAGAAACACCTTCGTGCTTACCTCATAACTACGATCTATCCTATGCTAATCCACATACTTCTTCTTTCTTTCCTATGCATCCTTCAATCTCTTCCTAATCATACCAACCTACTACTCCATGTTCTGTAGTAAAGTTGGCCCAAGAGAAACCATGTCATATAACATGTCCTAACTAAGAGGTTTCTTCCACTCTCTACCATACAGTGCCTAAAAAGGAGCCATGCCTATTAAACTCTGAAAAATATTATTGTAGGTAAACTCCACCACGTATAAATACTCTTCCCATCTTGACTGATGATCCATAACATACATCCTAAACATGTCCTCCAATATGTGATTCACCCACTCAATCTTTCCATCCATCTTAGGGTTATATGTATTTCTGAAATTTATCTTCAAACTGAGGGCATAATACAATGTAGTCCAGAAGTAGAAAGTGTACAAAGTTTCATAGTCATAAATGATCTTTTGTAGAATCCCATGTGCGGACAATCTCATCAACATATACCCATGCCACTGCACTAGCTTTGTAGGTAGTCTTCACTGGAGAAAAATGAGCCACTTTTTTCCATTTATCCACAGTGACCATGATGGCATCCTAGTGGTATCTTGATTTCGGAAACCCAACTATAAATTCCATGGAAATGGTGTCCCATTTCCACTCCGGTATAGCTTGAGGAAAGAGAAGGCCAATGAGATGTTCATGCTCGACCTTCACCTTATGAAACTCTAAACATTGTGACAAAAAATGAGGCATGTGTCTCTGAATTCCCCTTCAATGGTACAACTATCCCATGGTGGTGTGCATCTTCTTCACCCCAAGATGGGTTGAATAGGGTGCACAATGAGCATCTGTCAAAATGTCATGTCTCAAGCCTCCATATCTTGGAACATATATCCCACCTCTATGTCAGAGAAGGCCATCTTCCTCCAATGAAAATCCATCAAAATTCCCCTCAAGGGGTCTCTAAGACTTGATATCTTCTCTGACTGCAAGGTAGAAGTTATCGTGAGGAAGTTGCTGTAAAATCTTGCTCCACAAATCTGTACACACTGAAGTGGGCATAACCACATGTCTCTGTCTACTCAAGGCATCTATAACCACGTTCTCCTTCTCCTTCACATGCTCTATCTCCATGTCATACTCATAGAGCAACTCCATCCAACACTATTGAAGAGCATTGAGATTGGGATGCATGAAGAGGTGGAGAAGACTCAAGTGATCAGTCCTGAGTGTAAATCATCAGCCAAGAAGGAAGCGTCTCCATCGAACTCAGGCATGTACAACTACTACAAGCACAAGGTCATGAGTCAGATAGCAGATCTCGTAATCCTTGAGTTTACGAGACTCAAAAGCAACTACTATACCCTCCTACATAAACACACCTCCAAGTCTTGTCAAGGAAGCATCTATACAAATGAAGAAATCTCCCTGAAGACACTAAAGAAATTGGAAAAGGTGGTCCTCTTGCTACTCATGTGTACGTGAGTAAATAATAATTTCATCAAGGAAGATGAGCATGAAGCGATCCAAAAAATTCCAGAATACCCCATTCATCAAGCTCATGAAAATTGCGAGGAAATTCGTAAAAAAAAAGGCACTACTGTGAACTCGTAGTGGCCATATCTCATACGGAAGGTGGTCTTATGAATATCCACCTCTGTGATCCTTAGCTAATGATAACCTGACCTAAGATCTATCTTGAAGAAAACTACGCCCCCCTTCATCTGATCAAATAAAGCATCAATGTATGAAAGCGGGTAATGATATTTCATCGTTACTTTGTTAAGCTAGCGGTAATCAATATACAACCGTAAATATTTGTCCTTATTATTTACAAGAATCACTGGTGCACCCCAAGGGGATACAGTAGGATGTATTAAGATATTCTCCAAAAGGCTTTCAAGCTGTAACTTGAGCTCACAGAGCTTAGGGGTAGTCATCTGATAAGTTTCTCGTGAGATAGGCTCTGCTCCCAGAACCAAATCTATGTGAAAAAATATCTCACATGGTGGAGGTTACCCCAGTAGCTACCCTAGAAAGACATAAAAAACTCTCTCAAGATGGGATCATCATTAAGGTATGGCCCACTAGACTCATCCTCTAATATGTCACTAACCGTAACATCATACATCTAGCAACCTCGTCGTACACACCACTTGAGCTACATAACAAAGATGGTGCAAATAGAAATGGGCCTCCTAACTCTTGCTATGACTAAATGAACTCCTAGATCATTTTTACATGATATAGTCTTATGGTAAGAATCCACTCTAGATCTATGTATAGATAACCAGTCCATGCACAAGATGACTCCAAACAAAACCAACAGAAGGATACAAAGATCCGAGGTAGTGGTGAAGGGTCCCAAATTCAATAGACACTCCTTAACTAAGGAGTCTACAGAAATTTTGTCTCCAAAAGCCATTTCAATGTCCTAACTAAGACCCTTCCTAACTGCCGCCATGCTACAACAATCTTCTAAGGATAGTGTAATAAAAGAACCAGATGAACTAGAATAAAACAAAATTGAGGTAGGAATACAACCAATGCTACATGTGGTCTCTATCACGGTAATCTGGTGCTCAACATGGAGGTTGTCAACTGCTGCATAGATCTGATGGTTACACACCATGTCACCAACAATAGGCTCTGAAATCTGCTTCTTACCCTTGTTACTAGGGTTGTGTGGAAAATCTCTCCAATGAGGAGGATCCCCAACAATACCACAACCATAATAATTTCTTTGTCCTCTAGAGTGAGATGTAGTGACAGATGGTACTCTAGAGGTCCTTGGTTTGGATTCTAACGATATGATAATGGATTACTGAGGTCTGTGTTGACAAGCTCCTACTAACTGAGCTCTTAGTGCACCTTGTGTCCTAATGGGAGCCCTAGGAGGAGGCCCCATACTCCATCCTCTCTATGCGTCGAACCTATGAGTAGGTTTGAATAATGGATGAGTGTGCTGCTGCTACTGAGAGGGCTAATGTGGTGGCCTAAAAGAAGATTGTACTAAACCCTGTCCACCATAAGGAGGAGAATCTGACCCCTTTAATCTGTAATCCTACATCTGTTGGATGTGAATTTAAACTCTATCCCTGGCCTATTGCATCTTTCCTCATGTCTCCTCTACAATATAGGCCTTCTCCATGGCCTCTGCTAAGGTCTGTGGGAAGTTCATGTGCACTGGACCACCCAAATCAAAATTTGGGCTCCTGATGAACCAATGAATCCATACGTACTTATCTTGCATATAGTCTACATATTAGAGTAGGTCCAAAAATTGACTCTTATACTCAGCTACAGTCATAGATTCCTGACGGAGGTCATGAAACTCGTTTATTCTCTGCTAAATGAACCTCCAAGATAAGTATTTTCTCTTGAACTACTCTTCCAAGACCTCCTAGATAACCATCTCTGAATCAATGTGGAGCTTCTAATCGTCTATCCTCCACCAGAAACATGTTCCATCCCTAAGAAGATGGATAACAACATGAGGTTTTGTGTTGCTAGTACAAGGGTAGATCTTGAAGCACCCACTCAAGTTTATAAACCAGGACTCTTCCTGAAATCCACCCATATCTCTGAAATAGTGAGACAATCGTAGCTTCAAGATCTCCCTCATATGGTCTGCAACTGTCGACTTGTGACCCATAGGCCTCTCTACATGCTCCTTTTAAGGTCTAGGGCTTTGAGACCTATCCCCGTGTCTTGAAATCCCATCTCCTTGTCTCTTCTTTGGTGACTCTTCCCTAGCCAACTCCACGTGGGAGTTCTCTACCCTATGATCCTCATTGTGTAGATGAGATGCATGATCCTCAATGGTTGACTCCCTATCATGTCTGGAAGACTTTCCTCCTAAGGATCCTCCACTTATAGTGGCATTTACGTCCTGAAGCATATGTAAAATCTGGGGTAGAATGGAAACTACTGTTTGATCTAGAGGTTGCAAGTCTAGATCTATTGGAAAGAACCCATCATCTAGTCCACACCTCCTACACAGACCCAAGTGAGATTTAGTTCATCGTTCTAGGTTTTATTCAAGTTTTCTATGTTTACTAAAATGTACAATTTTAAGACAAGTTGCTTTCTATGTTTAATATTGTGCTAGGTTTAATGTTCATGTCTCATGTTTTCTTATGTGCCCAAGGGTCCAACCTTTGAACGCACGGATCTGATACCACATGTAACATCCACTAAATTCTACCTGCATGAAACCTGAGAACAACCTTGAGAAAGCTAGAAAAATTATGGAATATCTTTTTTAAAAAAACATGCCCACAAAAAGGTTTCCAGAACAATAGTTGTCACGTTAATGTTTCTAACTCAATTATATTTAGTAATAAAAAAATTCTGATTGTAACAAATTGTTAAAAACCCACATTATACTTTAATGAATTGAATTAGGCTAAGCATGGTTAATTTTTCTCTAGGTGTTATTTTAATAATCAAATTAATTTCCACTCTAGTTAAATATCCCGCAATTAAGTCTCAAGGGTAACCAATATAAATACTAAATTTATTTTATTTCCATAAGGTTAAAACAATTAACAAGGTCCCCATTTGACATGGGGTTAAAATAAAAACATTCCTTACTCCATAAAGTGAACCCTTAAAAAAATTCAACCCATGTATTTTGAAATTAAAAAATTTAAATTTAAATTAAAATTCCACTCACCCACTTTACACCTACTTTTTGTAGGTATGAATCTCATCCCTTGGATGGATTGATTTAGGACCTTGTTATCCATAATTCATCCTTGGGTCAAATATCGGATCAGTCATAACCCCACATAAGAGGAACCTAAGAAAACTCATTCAGATCTTGCAAATTAGTCGCAGAAGGACTTAACCATGGAGTGGCGTGGGACAAGAGAGACTAAGGGACCATGTATGAAAGAAATGACTCTGTCATCCCATTACCATGTCTTAAATCCATTCTTTAAGTTACAGGTAGACTCAACTATGAGATAACAAGGTCAGACAAGAAGGGACGATGTTGCAGAGGAACTAGAAACAAGAAGGGGAAGAAATGGATAACATCCAAAGTCCTCGAGCTTGAAATGGTTCAGGGAAAGGATAAAAAATGACTAAGTATGGAGGAGGTAGTGGAAGGAGCCACATGTCATAACGACACTTCTCCAAAGGTGAATCCAAAAAGGGGAACCCAAATTTGCACCAGGATTCCACGCATCCAAAACTCTAAAGAAGTTGCGGGCCGTTGAAAATTTTTCAGCTGAGAGAAAGTGTGTCAGGTGTCAAATTGGCACAAATTTGGGAAGGAAGCCTAGAGCGGAGACTCAAACTTGTGCCAGCCTTCCACATAGCACATGGTCAAACAGATTTGAAAACTAGGCTTTGAAATTGGCTAAGTATAGATGTATCAGTGGAGAATTCCAAGTTTCACTGTGGCACATCTCCAAGAGTTGGCCTCAAGGTGGAAATCTAAATGAGTGTGAGCTCTCCACGTAGCCAAAAGTCTAAAAGGAAAGAGGAACCGTTGAAAATTACACACATCAGTGGAGGCCGACAAGTGTCAACTCAAAGCTCCATTAAATACAATCTTTGGGCTGGATTATCAAGTGAGTGTGGTGCCTCCTCGTGTTATTTCATAGGGGTAGATTTGGTTTAATAGTCAATGCATGAGATTGGTTAGCAGAGGTTGCCAAGTGTCTTAATGACACTAATTCAAGGGTTGAATAGAAAAAAGGTTTCCAAACGAGCACTAGACTCCCATGTGTCCCAGGGAAAAGTGTTCCGTTGAGGGAAAAGTTATTTCTTTGCCCCTTGTTATCTCAAAAGTGGTAAAAGTTGTAAAATGGCCCTCAACTCTACCTAGGGAAAAGTCAGCATTTTGACCGGAGTCACAACCAAAGTAGGGAGTCGAAGGAAAAAGTCAAAGTTTGCCTTTTGTTTAAAATGCAAAAAGATAAAGATGGAAACAAACTCCCCAACCAACCAAAAAGAGCCACGTGTCTAGGTAGAGCTTTGGGGCTATGGGAGTTTTTTGAGTTTTGCACTTTATGCATAAAAAAACAAAAGATAAATTGTAGACCCATGAGTCTGATTTTTGCTCTAATATGGTTGTCACGTGTCCCATATAAAAAGGGGGACCCATTTCTCAATTTTTTTTCCCACCCATTTATAGAAACTTGATCTAAACTTCGAAGGGGCATAGCTTTCGACTCAAGGCTTGAAATATTGTGAATCTAATACTATTGTAAAGATCTCAGCCTCGCCCATGCCATGGAGGCCTGAAACTTTAATTTAAGGAGGTTACCTAAAGAAAATGGAGGAAACATCTTCAAGATTTCAATGTAGGATCCTCTTTCCTCAACAACCAGATCTGATCTGATCTATTTCACCGTTTCCTCTTCATTCAAGGCACCGAACAAAGGATTGATGTTGTAAAGACATACTTAGGGGTAGATTTTACCATAAGTATTAACAACAGTG
This sequence comes from Taxus chinensis, assembly GCA_019776745.2. Lineage (NCBI taxonomy): Eukaryota > Viridiplantae > Streptophyta > Pinopsida > Cupressales > Taxaceae > Taxus > Taxus chinensis. The sequence continues at coordinate 413,980,077 of CM034155.1, read as the reverse complement.
GTTTATCTTTTACCTACTTTTCCCACTTCTCTCTCTTTCTTTCTTATCTTCGATTGAATCTATAAATATGGTTCCAAGATTCATTGTAAAGGGTAAGATATTCTTTTTTTTGCAAGCTCCCTTCTCCTTATAGCAAAGGGATTTATGTGATTTAGGCCTTCCATTAAAATTGTGATACGTTTTTCCTTTTAGATATTTTGTAATGAACTATACCAATCCATAGAGCAATAAAACATGTCTATGATCAATCATAGATCCTTTCTTGTCTCTTTTGCTTTCATTTGGTCTTCTATTAAAGATCTGGCTATCTGTGCTTGTAACTGTATGCATTTTCTTGGTTTGTCCCTATTGGAAAAATAAGTGTTCAGCATTCCTTTGGTGCATTATTTGGTAGTTTAGTTATTTCTTATTCCTTATACTCTTTTACACCTATTTCCTTGGCAAGTTTTAGATTATGTATAGAGATAGATCCTGTGCAAATTCTCATGTATGTAGCTAAACAAAGTAATACTGAACCAACCTTCAATCTAGAGAACTTTTCAATTTTTGCATGGTCCCACACATTAGGGAAAGTTCAATGTTATGCAATCACACGAAATGACCCTGCCTTAGAAAAGAAGACCTGTATAACTCGTTTGGAGTGTTGTGATTTCACAGTAATGGTTTTGGCACACCCGGTGGGATGAAGAAGTATCCATCTTATTACAGTAGGAAATTATGTACACTTGTTGTGATTATAGCTTTTAAGAAGCCTTAAAACTATACATCTAGTGACTCCAAAAGAAACAAATCTACTTGTTTCAGCAGTCTAAGAAAGTTCATGAGAAGAATATAAACACAGTCAAGAACCAGAGAAGAGGGACTATGTGTCTATCCAGACTTATCTCCAGACAGAGGAAGAAGATCCGAGAAGTTTGTATCTCTACCAAGAAGAGATTTATCAACACCTCCTCTTGGTAGACTGTTCATTCAATAAAGAGGGGTGCTCAGACTAATCAGAATGGCTGTAAAAAAGTGTTATATTAACTTCACAGGAAGTATTTCACTTTCCTTAAATGCACAAAATCTAGTTCCTATTGTAGCATTAAATAATATCCCATATTTCTTTTGGGAAAATCAAACTTCTCCTTGTGATCATGTCCAAGATATTGCAAATGTATGTACAATCCATGAGATTCATGAGATTGAAATTGCAGTCAAGTTTCTCACTTCTTCACTAAAAGGGAAGGCTTCACAATGATTCAGGAGTCTTGAGGCAGGCTCTATCCAAAATTGGAACCAGCTATGCACAGCCCTCCACAACTAGTTTGGAGAGAAGGGTGATAAGTTATCTTTGTTGGAGCAACTAATAACAATCAAGAGAGTCCTGAATGAAAAATTGATAGACTTCAACCTCAGATTCTATTGGACCTAGGACAAGATTCTAACAATGGTAAAACCCACAAATGAAGGTGCCTTCATATACTTTCTTAGGGCTTTAAATTCTTATATTTCTCAGATGATTCAATCAATGGTGGGAACTACATTACCTATAACCTATATCATATCCATAGGGCCTGAGAACCATTTGATTAAGGCTGGTAAAATCACTCCTAGGCCATCCATGCCTCTATACCTTGACTTAGGAATTCTAGATGCTAGCCAAATGCCTACATTAGCTCCTATACCCACCCCGAGGAGTCAAAGTTCATCTGAAATTTCCACTTCATCATCTAACACCTCTAAGGAACTCCAGGAAGTCATGAAACAACATCAAACCCTAGGGAATGAGCTAGTAACTATCAAAATGCAACAATCTTAGAGTTTTAGGCCATAAAAATCTTAGGCTTAGTCTTAGGGTCAGTATCAGGCTAGGCCCGAGTACCAGGAAAATAGGCCACCATATTAGACTATAAATCATACCCAGAGCCAAGGACAACCCCAAGCTACTAGACCTTTTAGGTCATATGATCCAAATACAACTTAAACATCAAGGGGATTAGTTCCAACATAGATAAATATGGCACAAGAATATGATTGGTGTTTTCCATGCAATCAATCACATAACCAATCAATGTGATTTAATGGTGCTCTAAATCAGGCCTTGATGGTGAAAACCAGTAAGGTGCAACAGAAACCTAGCCAAGAGGGAGATCAATAGTAAGAAGCTCAACAAGGTGGACCTCCAGGAGAGACTATGATTGTCAATTGGTAGGCTGAAGACTTATGTGGAATGAATTAGTTCCATTCTTAAGGTGTGGCTGCCAATACCTGGTCCAAAAAGATGAATATTGGAGTGGGCCAACCACAAAACTTAGGTGACGCTCAATCTTCCATCACTCCACAAGGTCCTAGTGGTCCAAGTACAACTCCTGATATGTATAACCAATCCACGCCACCTCCCAAACCCAGTCAGGCACTGATTGTAACAACCCATGTGCAAGAAAGAAAATTGTTTGGGAAGGAACAACAAAAGGATAGATCATTCTATATTATCGAGCAAGTGAAGAGGAAAAGTGTGAAAATTTCACTATGGGAGTCACTGTCCATTCCAGGGAAAAGATATCTATTACATACTACCATGTAGAATTGGTCAATTTCAAATCAACCCTAACCAGCAAGAGAGAATGCTTGCCAATGTTGTTCAACTAGGGAGAAACCATGAAGAACAAAAAGTTAATAACTTGAGACCTTCTCTCTTATATGTCTCATTAATTATTGGAGAAAAATTGGTGCATAATTATATGATTGATTCTAGGGCTAGTAGTTATGTGATGTTGAAACAAATAACTGATCAGTTGGGTCTCTAATATGAAGTCATCTCTAGAGGAGTAGTCTAATTATATGGGAAAATAGTGACACCCGTGGGAATCATCAAGTATATGAGCCTCTCTATACATGCCTGCCCCAATGTGACTATTTTTCAAAACGTGTCAATCATAGATTTTCCAACACATTTTTCTTTATGTCTATCCAGGGACTTCACTGCCAAGATTGGAGGCTACTTGTCCGTTGATTGGTCACATATGCTCTTTAGAACAAGGTATGGGGAAAAGGCCACAATCAAATATGAACCCATTGTAAAGTATCATATTGAATCTTATGTTCCTAGCCCAATCAATGCCAACTACTTAGAATTTGATCAGGAAGACCTCCTAAGCACTTGTGAAGCAAATACCAAGGTGGGATGTATCCCAAACTTGACTCTTGACGATTGGGCAAACAAAAGTCATGATTTTTACCCCTATAAGGAGATGGAAGAATCTGAGCTAGGTGTCTACTACCTACATGAAGAGAATCATCCTCTTCCTGACCTAATTAATCCAGAATATAAGGATCACATTGAGGTATGGCAATTTTTCTTTTATGGCTCAAGGATTAGACAAGCAGTGGGAGGAGGAGCCATGATTATGTCCCCCAGAGGTATGAGATATTATTCAGCCCTCACATTCTAGTTTTCTTTCTCAAATAACACTGATGAATATGAGGCTTTAGTCCAAGGTCTTTATTGGGAAATGAAGATGGGGATCAAGAACTTGCAAGTGTTTGGTGATAGTGAACTAGTTTCCAATAAGGTCATAGGACTTAATACTATCAAAAATGGCATGGTTAAGAACTATAAGAGTAGGATATGGGATCTCATGGAAGATTTTGAGGCCTTCAGTATGGTGTCGATAACCAGGTAGGAGAATGAAACTACTGATAGACATGAAGAAATGGAAGCTGTGTTTGATGTGGTTAACAACATCAAGAGGGATGGAGAAAAGCCACATATCCATGTGGTTGTGAGGCCAATAGTGCCAGATAACAAAACATGCTGGAAATTTTTTGAAAATGATCACCATATCATTAAATTTTAGCAAGAAGAAGCTGAATTCACAGCTAGAAACCAAAGTATACTAGAGCAGCAATATGGGAATCAGATATTACTGCTGCGTATGAACAAGATTCCTAAATGCTTAGTGACACTGGAATCTATTTTCAATCCCAATGATCAGTTTAGAAGGGAGAAGATTCAGAGTCAATCCCACTTGGAGAAGACAAAATACTTCAAATTGGGTAAAGTGTCCACCAAGAAAGAAAGGTGTGAATTCATACAACTTTTCAAAGAGTTTCCAGATGTGTTTACTTGGACCTATGAAGACCTAATAGGGTTCAATAAAAAGCTACCACAACACACAATCGAACTAGATCTAGCTACTCAACCCATCATGTAGAAGTAGAGACGAGTCAACTCACATATTGAACCTCTGATGAAGAAAGAGTTGAACAAGATGATAGAGGTGAGTATCATATTTCCATTCAAACACTCAAGTTGGGTTACAAATATGGTCCTAGACAGAAATAAAAATGGAGAAATTAGGTTGTGTGTTGACTTCAGACATTTAAACAGATCCTCCCTCAAATATTGCTACCCACTCCCTTCAATGGAGCATATCTTGCAAGTAGTGTTTAGATCAAAGAGGTTCTCTCTCCTAGATGGTTATTCGGGATACAATCAGATCATGGTGAAATAAGATGATCAATTCAAAACAAATTTCACCACTAAATGGGGCACTTATGCCTACAAAAAAATGCCATTTGAATTTTCCAATGCAAGAGCCACTTTCAAAAGGGAAATGGATATGGCATTCAAGGGGTTGATCAATAAAATAGTATTGATCTATCGAGATGACATCACTTTTTTTTCCAAAAATGCATCATCTTTTCCACCTAAGACAGGTATTCCAAAGATGTTGGAGTTTTGGGGTGTCATTGAACCCTAAGAAATGTATATTCTTGGCCCCTAAAGGAAAGCTTCTAGGCTATATTATATCAAAGGAAGGATTGGCAATTGACATGGAGAGAGTTCAAGGAATAAGAGAATTACCATTGCCAAGTCATAAGAAGGCTATTCAAAGCTTCTTGGGAAAAATCAATTTTGTATGCAGGTTTGTTCCAAAATTTTGTTGCCCTTGTTAAGCCAATAATGTTGATGTTGAAAAAGAGCTTAGCATTCAGGTGGATAGCTGAAGTAAAATCAAACTTTGAGCCGATCAAAGAGGCCATATCACAAGCCCCGACTCTTTTGAATCCATATTTTTCCAAAGGCTTCATACTGTATGCCTTTGGTGATAGTGACACAATTTCTACAATCTTCATTTAGCATAATAGAGAAAGTACACAATAGCCAATTACTTTCTTTAGCTAGAGTGTGGAATATTATGAGGTGAGGTACTCCTTCATTGAGAAATAGGTCCTGGGAGTGATAAGAGGATTGAAGAAGTTTAACCATTTGGTTTCAAAAAAAAAGATCCAACTATTGGTCTCCCATGCAAGAATTAAGGAGTTCCTTCTCAGCAAGGACCTAAATGAGAAGCATGCAGGATGGATCACTTGTGTAATGGAATATGACATTGATATCAAGGTCAACAAGCTGATCCATGGGAAGGGTTTGTGTGAGAAACTAGCCTCAATTCAACAAGATGAAAAAAACAACAAAAGGGAGGTTTTTCTTGTTCTACAAGATGATCAAGAAGATGGGAGAGATGATGTACCTACTACTTGTTGGACCCAATACATGGTGTACTTCCTTCAAACAAGCATGTGTCCTTATGGGATGAATAAATCAAAGAGGAGACATTTAAAGCTACAAGCCATCCCATATGTTCTTATTGATGGTGTCTTGTTCAAAAGAGACATCAATGGCATTTTGTTAAGATGCATTGGGACAAATCAAGTGGAGAGAGTGCTACAAGAATTCCATGTTGAAGTAGCTAGAGGCCATTTCACTCCTAGAGTGACAACAATCAAAATCATGAAAGAAGGATATTATTGGCCCAGAGTGTTTAATGACTACTACACATGGATCAAAAGGTGCAAGAATTGTGAATTCTTCAAGGGAAATGAAAGGCTAACAACACTCCCATTGCACCCAATATTAGTCGACCAGATTTTCATGCAATGGGGATTGGACTTCACTGGATTCATCAATTAAAATTCTAGGAAAGGTCATAAATGGATTTTGACAGTGACATATTATTTCACTAAGTGGACCGAGGCAGTGGCACTCAAGGAAGCCAATGAGTCTAGTATCCTCGATTTATTTGAAGGGATAGTGGCCATATTTGGAGTGCAAGACACCATCATATCAGACAATGCATTAGCATTCATAGGTTCCAAGAACAAACTATTGGATGTCAAGAATGCTACTTATTTGAGCACTTCATCAAACTATTACCGTAAACGTATTGGCTAGGTTGAGTCCATAAATAAGAACTTGCTAAGGATCATTAGAAGAACTCTTGATGACAATTAGAGGACCTGGCACACAAAGCTCAAAACAACCTTATGGGTTGATAAAATAATGCCCAAGAAATCTACATGCATCTCCCCATTCAATCTTGTCTATGGGAAAGAGGTAGTGTTGCCTATATCATTTGAGTTTCTAGCATTAGAGCTCATGAAGAAACTAGAGATGTCTAAATTTGGACCAATTGAGGCCAGGTATGCAGAGCTGATAGAATTGGAATAAGTAAGAGAACAAGAACTCCAAGCAATAGAAAAGAATCAGACCTCAATCAAGAAATGCTTTGATAAGAAGTCAAAATCAGGGACCTTAAAGGAAGGAGACTTGGTTTTGAAATGGGATGTAGATTGAGTAAAAATAGGATGGTATTCATAATTTTATGCCATTTGGAGTGGCCCATATATGATCAAAAGATGTAAGAGTAGTAATGTTTTCCAATTATGTACATTAGAGGGTGAAGAGTTACAGATTCTAGTGAATGGGATCTATCTTAAGCAATGCTACTTAAAAGAGAGTCTCACAACCCCACATAAGAGGAACCTGAGAAAACTCATTTAGATCTTACAAATTGGTCACAGAAGGACTCAACGATGGAGTGGCGTGGGACAAGAGAGACTAAGAGACCATGTATGAAAGAAACAACACTATTAGGTCATTTCCATGTCTTAAATCCATTCTCTAAGTTACAGGTAGACTCAACTATGAGATAGCAGAGTCAGACAAGAAGGGTCGATGTCATAGAGGAACCAGAAACAAGAAGGGGAAGAAACATCAAAGATCTGAAGTGTCTTAATGGCTCTGATTCAAGGGTTGAATAGAGAAAATGTTTCCAAACAAGCACTAGACTACCACGTGTCCTAGGGGAAAGTGGGCCATCGAGGGAAAATTTGGTTCTTTTCCCCTTGTTATCTCAAAAGGGGTAAAAGTTACAAAATGGCCCGCAACTCCGCTTAGGAAAAAGTTAGCATTTGGGCCCGAGTCAAAGCCAAAGCAGGGAGTCGAAGGAAAAAGTGAATGTTTTCGTTTTTTTCAAAAAGCACCAATATAAGGATGGAAACAAATTCCCTAGCCAACCAAAAAAATCCATTTGTCTAGGTGGAGCTACGGGGCTACGGGAGTTTTTTTAGTTTTACATTTTCTATGTAAAAGAACAAAAGATAAATTACAGACCCGTGAATCTGATTTTTTCTCTAATATGGTTGCCATGTGTCCCATATAAAAATGGGGACTAATTATTTAAATTGTTTTCCCACCCATTTATACGGACTTCATAGAAACTGCGAAGGGGCATATCTTTCAACTCAGGGATTGAAATATTTCAAATTTGACACCATTGGAAGATCTCGACCTCGCCTAGACCATGGAGGCCTAAAACTTTAATTTCTAGGAGGTTAGATAAAGAAAATGGAGGAAACATCTTTAGGATTTCAATGTGGAATCCTCTTACCTCAACAACCAAATTAGATCTCATTTGTTTCGCCCTTTCCTCTTCCTTTAAGGTGCTGAACAAATAATTGATGCAATAAAGATGGATTTGGGGGAAGATTTTATCAGAAGCATTAAAAAAATTGGTTGAGCTTAGACCTACTTTTCGCACTTCTCTCTCTCTATCTCTTTCTTCTCTCTAATCGAATCTATAAATACGGGGGCAAGATTCATTGTAAAGGGTTGAACATTTTTTGTTTTGTAGGCTCCCTTCTCCTTCTAGCAAATGGATTTGTGGGGTTCAGGCCTTCCACTAAAATTATGATACGTTTTTCCTTTTGGCTACTTTGAAATGAACTATACCTATCCATAGAGCAATAAAAAATGTTTTTGATCGATCTTAGATCCTTTCTTGTCTCTTCTACTTTCATTTGGTCTCCCATTACATATCTAGCTATCTTTGCTTGTTATTTTATGCATTTTGTTCATTTTTTCCTATTGGAAAAATAAGTGTTCATAATTCCTTTCGTGCATCACCTGGTAGTTTAGTTATTTATTATTCCTTATACTCTTTTAGCTATGTCTCCTTGGAAACTTTTAGATTAGGTACAAAGATAAATCCTCAGCAAATCCTCACGTATGCACCTAAAGAGAGGAATAAGGAACCAACCTTCAATCTAGAAATTTTTTCCATTTTTACAAGGTCCCACACCTTGGGGATAGTTCAATGTTATGCAATCACACCAAATGACCTTGCCTTAGAAAAGTAGACAAGTATAACTCATTTGGGAGTGTTGTGATTTCGCACTAACAAATATTTGATGAGGGAAAAGGGAACAAAACCTAAAGCATTATTAAGAAGCTACTTTCTCTTTTCCTTTGGCTTATTGTTTCTGTTTTGTTTTTCAGGTTGTAGGAGGAGGATGAGAAGCCATTGGTGGCCATTTAAGGTTTTTGGGGAGACATTCAAGCTCCACTATTTTTCATTATTTGTTCATACCCTCATTTAGGATTTGAAATGTATTTTTATATTTTATTTAGCTCATTTTCCTTGGATTTTACCAAATGGGCTTTTGGGTTTTGCCCATTTTTTTATATAGTTAAGATTTGATAATTATTTCATTTGGGTTTGTGAATATATATATAAGGCATATTTATTCATATAAATTGCATATATATATATATTTGTGTGTGAGAGAGAGATTTTTAGGTTTGGCCTATGTAGAGAAGGAGGATCCATTGCCACTCTTGTAAAAATTGCAGCTTCCAATAACAATGCATGGATACCCCCTTTGGGTGTTTTGATTTAATTTAGGGCTATGGGGATGGGGTCACCTACCCCACCCCCACCACTACTTTGACACCTTTCTAAGATGAGTGTCATGGCCTAAGTGTTCCACCGTATTTTTTTAAAAAATGGTTTAACTTTAACAAGTTTGTTTTATATAATACATATAGTTATAAACACACACACACACACACACACACACACATATAATATATTATTAACTTATTTCAAGGACAAAATTTGTAATAACATAATTTTTATAATAGAATATTAATATTATTGTATTTTCATATTAATAGATCCCCTCTAGAATTAAAGTAATTTTTTATTAATAATATTAAAGAGTAATAAAATTACTATGAAAGTGAGGATAACGCAATAGATATTAGTATTGGTGGATTGAATACTTTCGCTAATACATTGTTCTCTTATAATTTCATAAATATAGTATAAAGTTTAAGGGAGATTATATTTATTTTCCATTAGAAAATTTGTGATATATTTGCATTAATTTTTGTTTTAATAAAAATTACATACTATAATAACAATATGACTACTTCATTGGGCCTATTGAAATACAATTTTAATATGAGCTCTTTTCCATTAACAATACAAGAACAAGTATAAATAGTCTAACTTTTCCAATACATGAATTTCAAGTAACAAAATGAAATGCAGTATTTATTAATACAAATTTTCAACATTCCAAAAGAGAGTTTACAACAATATTTCCAATAATTTATTTAGAACAAGAACAATACACTTTTGTGAGGAAATAAATCACCGACAATGGAAACAAATTGTTTTTCCCATTTTAATTTCATTCCCATTAGAAAAAATAGCTTTACTAAAAAAATATTTATTTCCTTTACAAAATACAATGCAATCTTGGTCACTAATAATAAATGAAACTTTTCCTCACAAGTATTAATACAATATCTTCCAGTTAAAGTGGGAAATTTTATAATAATGAAAGCTAAAAGGAATACAATATTACAAGTCTTCCAGCCTAAGTGGTAATAACAAGGAGGTTTTCCCACAAGGAAATATTTCTTGAGCACACAAAAAATGCTCCATGTTTCACATCACAAAAAAGAGAGCTCCACTATTATTCATTTGATCACAACAAAAAAGGGGGAGAGGAAACACTCTCCACCCAAGCAAAAATTTCAATGAGGAGAAGAATCAATCGTCTTCATTAGCCCCCGAGCCCCAACCAAATTGCAATGAAAAATGGATTCAACTAATTTCCAAATAACAATCTTCCACATCACAATACAATATTTTACAACCATACCAAAACACAAACAATACAACCATAATCACAAGAAGGAAAGCAACAAAATTCACAAGGCTTCAACATGCAAGATCCAAAGGAGTAAGATCCATGGGGAGGTCACTTATGCGTAGCAATGGGTTATGGGTGTCCACCTTAGAACTCTCTAATAAACCTCTCAAAAATACCTACACACTCTTATTCCTCCTTCAAGAACCTCTTATGCCTCCGATATTTTCTTATGCCTCCCTAAAATCTCTTATGGCTCCCTCATAAAAATAGACCAAGTAAGAAATGCATGCAATTTCTTGTCCAATGTGGGGAACCCAACCCAAATCCCTCCAAAACATGAAATGAAATCTTATGCCTCCCCACATGTAAGATCACCATAGTCCCCTCCTACACCAGACTTACGCAATCTACCCAAGTACCCAAAAAGCATAACAACATACTAAAAAATATGCACATATACATAACATAAAAGAAAATATTTTACAAGAGTGTATCTCCTACCTTCCCATGGTAAAGCTTGATCCATGAGTCCCACACCAAGCTTCTTCAAGCCCAAAAAATGACCAAAAAACTCCACCAAATCTACAAGCACTCCAAAATCCTCAAACTCCCAAAAATGCAAGAGCACAAAGAAAATAAATAACCCCCAAACAAGCAAAAGAACTTGAATAAATAGAAAAGGTAGAGAGGAGTGTGAGGTGGCTCCATGTATGATGTACATCACTCATCCTCAACTCCACCTCACAAGTAAAATCTCAACCCCAATGCACCATAAATTGGAGGGTGAGAAGAACGACAATTTACTTACACACACAATCTAAGCCCACACCCCCTAAGGAAAAACTTAATTACATGAAAGAAAGTGGAATAAAATTTTACCCTTTTATCTTTCCAAAACACATAAGGGGGTCTATTTTTGACCCCCCAATTCATAGGTAGGGTTGGTATAGCAATTTAAGAGGTGTGGGACAAGTTTAACCTGTCCCACAAGCTTTCAAAATTGGCCCTTAAGGCCAAATTCGAATTTCCATGAAGGGGTAGAGTGTAAAACACTCAAGATCACAAGAACTCAACTTACAACACATAACCCAAGATCCATCTAATCTAATAAATGAAATCCTTTTGACCCATCAATAATTAATTTAGTAAAAATATTAATTTAGTGATCTAGACACAAATCAAGTAATTAATAAAAGGATAATACATCACTATAAAATCACATACAAAAATTAATTAAAGTGAACTAATAAAATAGATAAAACAAAACCCCTTCGTCACAATTGGAGGTTATTCCCTCCCCATGGGTACCCCCTAACAAAAATTCAAACACACACACATATAATAAAATACATGTTGCCATGGTGACCCTTGTTGAATTAATCTAACATTTTAGTGTGCTTGGTCTCCAATCCCCCCATTGTTTATTGTGACATGTTTACCTACAAAACACATAACACATACTTTGTTCTCATAGCCGCATCAAAGCATCTAAAATAAAATATGCAATATAAATCCATAATCATCTATATATGAATCAAAACATCATCTAGGAAAGTAATAATATCATTTTTAATTTTTAACAACATCTCGATTCTACATTTCATCAATATCCATATGATCACAAGATTAGTTCAATTGTTAAGGTCTACTCAAGATGATGAAATAATCGTGAGTCATAAATATATATATCCTTGTCAATAGCATATCATCATCAATATAATTTGTCTCTAATAATCCACATACATCATAGTAAGAAGTGAAATCAACAACATTCCAGTATCTCTAACATCTAACATCATGCTAAATCAAAAAGCTACAATAATATCCATAATTATAGTCGACAGTAATGGAAATCAATAATAAAAAGTGTCGAAGGGAAGTGGGAACTACATCGTATTTTTTATGTTTGAGTCAACAATAATAGTATAAACCCAATCCTTCGAATAATATAAATTCTATTGCTGACAACATATGATTTTATATTATATAGAAAACATATATACACATAGGTTAGAGAATATGATAACATATGTTATTATATTATATAGAAAACATATATACATAGAGGGTGGAGCATATGAAGAAATTTTTAAAAACCAAGTATTGTTTAAGGAATGAGAGTCTCAACTATAATAGATAAACAAATTTATATAAAAAGTATACATAAAAATATTTATAATGAGTTAAAGATATAAGATAACAAATTTGTATGTTTGTTGGTTTTGGTCTAATGATAAAAATATGATTTCTCTTTAATGTTACCCTTGAATACATTTGAGTGGGATGTTTTAGCGGGATGTTCAAACCTGAGCTGTGCAGAAAAATGATCTAATCCAAGGACCTTTTCCTACATGACATCCTATTTGGGAAGCAGGGGAGGTGGCGCTTGGTATGATATGGGCGGATAAAGTAGGAGGAAGCACGGTATAACCCCAGTTTTCTCTTTTAACCCACTTGGCTATAGGGTGTTACTCACTTATCTGTGTCAAACCAAGTCATGGAGAAGGCTTCATAATGGTATAGAAAACATCTTCTTGGATTATTTTCTCGCATCAGAACAATGATTGACCATTAAATCAGAGAACATGCCAAGATAAAATGGAAGTGACAGGGATATAGTGACATCATTATTATGGAAAATGAGGCATTCCTTATCATTTTTTGGTCAGATGTGGATTTATATGATGTTTTGTAGGGTGGCCCTGGTTTTTACTAAAACCATCATTAATTTTTCTGATTGTTAGTCTGGGATGTTTACGGATTCCATGGTTCCTTTTTGACCTATTTGTGGATGTCTACCAACTCTTCCCAATTAATTTTGGGACCAATATGTCCTTCTTTGAATTGGTAAAGCTTGTGGTCAATTTCTTACATTTGATCCAACCACCCTTGCCAAAATGAGGATTGTCTTAGCTAGGTGTTTTTTCAATGTTAGACAAGGAAAATTGCTTCCTTTAACCATTCGTGTAACCTCCTCTAAAAAATGGGAAAAAAAACTACTTATGATGGATATAAAGTATTTTGTGTGAAATGTTCTTCTGCAGATCATGGTGAGGATGTGTCCAAGGCTCTGCTTTCAAGGTGGTAGGTGAAGAGATATCTAGATAACATTATTAGAATGAAAGATGAGTGGAATTTTTTCCTTATTTTGGATAACAATATGGTGGTTTCAAGGCCCTATCCTATCATTAGTCTTTCCTTGGTGATCCCACCAGTTGATTTAACTCTACTGGAGTTATCGTTGTCATTGATGAACTACTTGGAAGCTCCGATTAAAGTAGTGAGGTAACATGCCCTAACAGAGCTCCTCTTGTTATGACCAACACAATGCTTGAACTTGATGAAGACCTTGAATATTAAAAGTATGATTCTATTGAATCTGTGGATTTTCCAGTGATTGACGATGACAAATATGTGTCAAGTGTAAAATTATAGTTGAACTTGAAAAAATAAGTAGATGTTATTGGAAAAGAAAGGAATGCTTGAAGATTGAAAACTATGGAAAAGAAAGAAATGCTTGCAAATTGAAAAGTATAAAAAAGACAGTGCAAAAATAGAAGCCAATTCTCTATTTCCAGAAGTGATTGCAGTACACAAGAATAAATTATTAAATGAGAAACGTGGCCAAAAGGAGTGCAGTTAAAATAGGCGGTGACAACAAATTAATTTGTATTTTTCCAAGGTTGAAAATAGACACTACAATTTACAAGAGACATTGTTGTTTGCTTGAGTTAGATTAAAATTTCTCCGTTGATTAAGGAGGAAACAAAAACCAACACTAACAGCCCCCTTAAGTCTAACTAAGGAGAAAAAAAAATAGGAGAGAGGGAAAACCCTGTGGGAAAAAAACCCCCCCTCAATATATAATGCATGAACTGTGCATGGAATATACTGTGTTGCAATATTATTCACCAAGAAGATCTTATAGAATGTGAAACTTCTACTTAGTGATTTTCTACATGAAGATGTCAGTAAATTTTTCAGAAGTGGCACAGTACTGCAAGTTGATGAATCCATCATGTATAAATTCACAAATTAAATGCATGTGGATATTGATGTGTTTGGTACACTTCCATTATATGGGATCTCAAAAAATCTTTAGTGTACTTTGGTTTTCACACCAAATGACATTTAGTGGATGAAAGAGGATACCAAGCTGAATTAGGAAGTTTGGAAACCAAATGGTTTGAATAGTAATGTTGACTGCACCTCTATATTAGGCCTGTATTCATTATAAAGCAATGACATGTTCCTTATTGCTTGACTAACAAATAAGGCCTTATACCAAACTAATAACATATCCTGAAGTGCACTTGTGATCAATGTTTTCACCAGCCCAATCACAATAAGTATAGCCAATGAGATTCAAATTACATACAGTTGAACAATGAATCCCATAGCTGATGGTTCCCCTAATAGAATGAACTATTCTCTTTACATATTTCCACTGTAGCTAATGAGGCTCCTGCATGTATGTGGAAACAACACCCACTACATATGATAGATCTGGATGAGAGTGAGTGAGATAAATAAGACTCCCAACAAGTTTATGGTAGAGTTTGTAATCAACCAATGGTGTATCCTGGCCATCCTCAAGCTTTACCTCCAATAGGAAAGGTGAGATTTTTGGCTTACAATCACTCATGTGAAATCAAGCCTAGAGATCCCTCGCATACGTGGATTGAGAAACTTTGACACCTGATTCATTCTGGCTGATTTCAAGATTGAGAATTTTTTTGAGGAGATCCATGTCTGTCATGGAAAATATTTCATGGAAAGTTTCTTTGGTTGTAGCAATGGTAGTGGTTGAATTACCTGTTATTATTAGATCATCTACATCAAGTACTACGAGGATAAAAGAGTTATATTTTCTCAACATATAAACATTTGGATCAGATTTGCATCGCATGAAATTTTGAGAGATAAGGTAAGAATCCATTTTTCCATACCAAGCTCTAGGTGCTTTCTTGAGGCCATATAGTGACCTCTTGAGTTTGCATTGAGGCCATATAGTGATTTCTTGAGTTTTCTTATGAAAGAGGAATTTTGAACATACCCTTTTGACTAATCCATGTAGATCTCCTCCTTAATATCACCATGAAGAAATGCATTGCAAACATCCCTGTGATGAATCTCCTACCTTCTTGTTGTTGCAATGGCATGAGCCAATCTAATGGAGTCCATTTTTTCTAATGGAGAAAAGTATCATCGTAATCAATGCCATGAACTTGCTGAAAATCTTTTACCACTGACCTTGATTTGTATCTACTCACATGTTCATTTGCTACTTTGTTTTTTCTATAGACCCACTTACATCTAACAAGCTTTTAATCGGAAGGAGCAAAACCAATTCCCATGTTTGGTTTGCTAAGAGAAAGTTGTACTCCTCCTCCATGATAGATTCCTAAAGAGGAATCATTGTAGCTTCAGCATAATTATTAGGATATGATGTTAGATCCACATAGGCACGTGATTCCATGATGGGCTCAGTAGTTGAGAATCCATGAGGGGTTTCATATATCTCACTTAAGCTCCTATTTCTTTGATTTATCGTAGGGGATGCTCAATCATCACTGGAATAAGGATTTGGTTGTGGATCAACATGAACATACTCATCTCCTTATGAATCAAATACAAAAATATCATAAATCATATATGAATGATTGCATGTATCTTCTTTGAAATATGGAAGAGGAGGAAACACTGAGGTGGTGGCATGTTTATCCTGAGATACATGCAGAGAAATTTATTCAAAGTAAACACTTCTCTCAATGAAGAGTGTTTTTGTTGAAATATATAGTAGTCTATATCCCTTTATTCCATTTGGATATCAAAAGAAGATACATTCTATGTTTTTAGGCTCCAAAACTGTCCTCGTGTCTGTAGGAATATAGGCCAATGCACTTTTTTCCTTTTTTTTTGAAATGTGTGACATCCAATTTCCTGCTACTCCATGCTTCTAAAGGTGTTTTCCCTATGACATATTTTTAAGGATACCTATTTTGTATGTATGAAGAAAAATTGATTACATCAGCCCATAATTTGAAGGGAGAGGACATTGCATGCAACATACAACTCTCCATCTCTTTCAAAGATCAGTTTTTATGCTCTGCTACCCCATTCTATCGTAAAGTGTAAGGAACTATAATCTACAACTATATTCCTTCTTCATTACAAAGATGTTTAACAACATTGTTGACATACTTCCCCCATTATCTATGTGAAGGATCTTGATCATTTTCCTAGATTTATTTTCTACTTGATCTTTTAAGATCTTGATATGCTCAAACACTTCAGACTTGAATTTGAGAAAATATATCCATGTATATTGTGTGTAATCATCAATGAATGTTAGCACATATTTGGCTTGGCTTATGGAAGGTACAGGAAATGGGCCCATAAGATCACTATGAACAAGCTCTAAAGGAGAAGAGGATCTCCGTGCATGCACCTTTGGAAAAAATTCTTGTGGATTTTTTCATAGAGCATAACCTTCACAAAATCCATCCAAAAATTCTATGGTAGGCAAGCCTTTGACCATCCCCTATTTGCTAAGTTGTTACATGTATCTAAATCTTTAGATATCTATATGTTTCATGCTAAATTCTACTTTCATCATTTGTATGTATTAGTAGTAAAGTAAAATTTTATTCGGAATCAATGTTAGAGAAAGTGTACAAATGAGATTGATGATTCATATTACTAATAGAGATTTTCAATTTTTCTTGCATGTCATAAGTGCTCACTAAATATGGTGTGAATTCAACTCTCTTATAGGTTCCAGTATGTGTCATTTAATACATAGAAATAATATTAACATAAATCTTTTGAATGTGTAACACATTCTCAAAACTTCCAATCCCATCCTCTATCCTCCCTATTCCAATTGCCTCTACAAAAGAACCATCTCCCAAGAGAATAGGAAAAGTAGAATATGGTTTCAAAGAATAAAGAGAATTTTTTTTACTACCATGTGGTGTGAAGCTCCAAAGTCTATGATCCATGCATTTGAAGAAGAATGAATAGCATTCAATGCTGAGAATTGTCTCTTGTTTCTATTGATTTTTCTTCTATCTTCTTCTTATCACTCTTTGGGATAAGGATACAAAGATTATGTTGCTGAAGTGACCACAACATGAGATCAATGGTAGACTTAATGCATGATGATTCTGGATGGTACCCAAAGTTACAATAGCTGCACTTTTATTTTCCCTTTTTGTACGTCTTTTCTTTTGAGCCTGTAGATGCATCTGGAGGTTTGGGATTGCTTTATTTCCTTGGATCTGAATCCTTCTTCTCTTTTCCTTTGAATTCTTGGTTGGATTTGGAATTTTTCTTCTCACTTGCATGCACAAAAAGTGCACGAGCTTTGAAACTCTTTGGTGTGCAATTTTTATAAGCTTATCTTGCTCATGTATTAGAGACTCAATGAACGTATCCATTATGGGAATATTTCAAGTTAATCCTATTGTTAGCCTGTTTGTATGGAAATCAAAGACAAATACTCAATATTATGGACCCAAATTTGTTACAATAAAAAGGATTAATTTTCCTTCTCCTTAGTATTTTTTAGTACCACAACATGTCAGTGAAGCAATAAGGCGTTGAATTTTGTGAAGAAATTTTAAATATTATCAAAAATCATTGGATCCAATGAGTTGATATCGTTTTCAAGGATATGACCCCGCAACTCATCTTTCTTTGCAAAGTGAGCCTTAAATGCATTCAAAACATTTTTTGGAGTTTTATATGTCTCAACATGAAATAACAATTATGGAGAGATGGATAAGCATAGATGACCAAATGCTTCATCTATGTACTTAAAATATTTATTCTTTTCAACTACAATATTGGGCTCAACCTCCATATTTATAACTATTTGATAAAGGCATCTACTTCTGAGATGAAGTAGAATATTTGGATTTCAATAAAAATATTTGTATGGTGAGAGAATAGCAAAGGCTGAAAAATCCATTTTGGTCTTCATTTAATGTGAAAAACTATATTCTCCTTCTTCCTAGCTCCAAATCTATTCTAATACCATGTAATATTGTAGTTGAATGTACAAAAAAAAAAAAATTGGCTAGAAAACGAAGGAATGGCTACAGATTGAAAATTAATAAAAATAAAGAGAAAAAATAGAAAACAATTATCTATTTCCAGAAGTGATTACAATTACAAGAATAAATTATTAAATGAGAACCACAACCAAAAGGAGTGTAGTTAGAAGAGGTGGGGATAAAAAATCCATCCATATTTTTTAAAGGTTGAAAATGGACACTACAGTTTACAAGAGACATTGTTATTTGCTTGAGTCAGACTAAAAGTTATCTGTTGATTAAGGAGAAAACAAAAACTAACACTAACACCAATGTTAAGTCTAAGGATCAATTCTTGGTAGATGGAAAAATTTATGGATGAATCTATAGAGTCACAACTAGATGCGCAAGAGGTGATAAATAAACGAAATAGTTTGTGAATAAGTGTTAATGAGCACATGGACACTGTTGCTACCATCCCCTCTCTTTTTGATTAATTTTCCATCAAGGTCGCCTTGTTTCAATACATGTGATTGAAACAGAGAATGGATGAAGGTCATTTTTTAATGGTAAATTGGAGGTATTTTTAATTTTTCATGATCTCAGCAAGAGAAATTCACCTCAAATTCTTCCTTAAATAATTCAACCTCTTAGGTTGTTCCCAACTATTTCAACATCTTGAAATTTTGGGAAGGTCCTCATTACGATGATTACATTCACATGACCTTTGGTGTGTAGGTGGATTTTATAGATCATGTGGATGACGATGGTTGGAATATTGTTCGCAATAGAAAAATCAAAAATTAAGCAATACCTTTCTCATACTTTTGTAATTGTTTTAAAAAATGTGTTGAAAGTGATTCAGGCCTAGTTTCCATGTGGACATCTATCTCAACCAGTTTTTTTGTTCAAATATGCCTTGTTTATTTTTTGGGTTTTGTTGTTTTCCCTAGCTTTTTTTGCTTGGATTTATGTTTTGGGAAATTTGGGTCCCCTTTCAAATCAATTGTTTTACCTAATCATATATATATATATTCCTTACAAGTAACCCACTTGAACTTATAGTATTGTGTATGTGTATGAAAGGATGATCAACTTCTTAAAAAAATAAAAATATACATATTATTCAATATGGTGTTTCAAATGTTTAGCTATTTTTTTTATAGTCGAGCAAAATTAAAAATAATGACAGGTCAGTGGCATGTTCATCTAAGAGTATGTATTTCTGATATTTGTTTTAAATGATGTACAATTGATAGGATTGTCGAAGTTAATTCTTTAATAGTAGTTTTATTGAATTCAAAATAAATTATTATTAATTGCTTTAGCTTAAATCTAACAATCATAAAGTAGTCTATTTCATTCCTTTCATGAGTTACATTTTTATTTTTATTTAATCTAATTCAATAGAAATGTAATTTATTATAAATATATTAGATGACATCATTATTTTAGTGTTTTTTATGTCAAGTACCCCCTATGTATTCTTGTTATTACTACATAAGAAAAAGGTTTGTCAAGGGTTTTTATTTAAAAAGGTTAGATTAGACTTTATGTTAGATATGTATTTAAAATATGGCACCATAAGATGGCTACATGAACTATTTGTCAAATGCCTCAACACATTGAGGTGTCTTGGTTGCATTTAAAATAGATTACTATTGAAAATTTTAATGGGTTTTAAACTACATAAAATTTGAAGTTAAAACCTACTTCGATTGTAAGTAACATTTGTTAATTTCACTTTCCCCTCGATGGATAGTAGAATGCTTATTCTTGACTCGCTCAGTTTATTTTTTAAATTTTTGCTATTTTAAAACACTTATATTTGAATGATCATTATTGTTCTCAATGCATTCGAAATTGAATTTTATTATCTATATATTTCCTTTACGTTCTAGTGATTGTTTTAGTGCCCTTTCTCAACACTCTTGTAAGGTATTTTATCAATTCATATGGATTCCAAATCAACCCTAACTATTTATCACCTAGTTTTCCTTCCTTTGTAAGGTTTTCAAGCCATAAAAAAGGGATTAATATGTAACAGCTAGTAATAAGACACACAAAAACAACACGGAACATATCGAATACTTTTTTGTTTGACTTACTTGAAGCATGTACGAAACCCCGGGTGGTCTTAAAGAACTACATACAAATCATGATATGCTTTGCAAAAAAATTACAGACATAGGAAACAAGAAAACATGTGATACACATCAAGAAAAATTATCTCTTTTTTTTTTACTAGGCACAACATAACCGTCTAGCTACAAAACACACTTTTAAGTAGGGTCTTCACATGGTAAAATATTCTAGTATTACGTATTTTGTATAATCCCATTTCAATTCTTAACATATCATCTAGAAGACTCATGTGATGTGATTCATACATTCCTTATCATGTTGTTATATTTCCTTTTATACTATTGAACATTTATATTATGATATAACTCATTGAATAAAGATCATATATATTATGCCAATTACTTGTTTAATTCATTAGTTTATTAAAGGGATATTCAATTACTCACAAGTATTATTTACATGCCATTAATGGGTTATTTGGTATTATCCCTTGGATTCACTCCCAAGGGCACACATCTTAATCTTAGATCATACCTCCATTACGCAATAGATAAAGGGTAAGTCTAAAGAAGGTGAAGTTCACATTCTTTATTTTTTGTTTAGGGTTGTGTTTCCCATGGTCACTTATAGATTGATTTAGAATGCAAGAAGTGTTAATTACGAAATAGGATCTTTAACGAAAACAAGATTTTTTATACATAGTATAAGAAAAATAATGTTCAATTTACTATAGAGTCTACACAACATGGATCCTTTCTACTCACCACAAAAAGGATTAAACATTACAAAAGAATGACCTAAAAACACTCTTCTCCTAACACACTAATAGAGGTTACATTCCTATAAACCAATCACCATTAAAATAGTCGTTATGGTTCACAAGTATCTCTTAGTATTGATCCATAGTCCCAAATGATAAATAAATTAAGTATTGGGTTTAATAATGATCCCAAATCTTAAGGTGACATTTAAGGTTAGTTTGGTATTCTTCACCAATCAACAAGTGGTTAGTCCAAGTGTGTTTTTAAATCAACAATGAAGTTTTTTTTCTAAGGAACACTACCCTAGGTGAAGGAATTCTCTATAAAGAACACCCTATAATGAAATATATGGGGGAAAAGCATGCGCCAAGACAAGGAAAACCTATGTCGATTCTGAATGTCGGGTTTATGGAAAAATTACAAGCATACCAGATATGACAAAAGAAAACACAAACTTGGGATCATATAGATTTAATCTAGAAGGTGTTATTAAGCATAAGGATTAAGTTTGTTAAAAGAGTATAATTTAGAATTTATAACTTGATAAGTTAGATTTGATTATTTCTTTACCATTTACCCCTACTTTCCATAACCTTGTTATCCTCCCAAATTACTAACATTGGTTTAAATTTTAATATCATTTTACATACCATCAACATTAAGGATTATTTTACTAGTATAGATTAGGAGTAAAAATGTCTATTCTAGTTAACAGAAGAAGATATTTTCCTTTTCTTCCACTTAAGGACTCTTTACTTCATCTATTTGTTTACAACATATGTAGTGTTAGTATAGCCTTTATAATGATTACAATACCATTCTACTATACCTAGTATTACATTATTGCCATAATATATAAGGGTTTACTAATCAACGTTATAATTCAAATTTGTTTACCATTTTGTTTTTTTTTTGTAATAGATACCTATTTCCCTATCCAAAATGACACACACCAAAGGTAGATAAAATTCTTATGTACTTTGATTTGATTTTAAATAGGTAAAACAATATTGGTCATATGAAAGATAATCTATCTTTCAAATTTACAATCATACAATAAGATACTCATAACAATGAAGAGTTCATTTTATTCCATTCACAATAATATTTTTACAAGTTTTAGTTACAGTCAATAACGACAACACTACTTCAAAATTACACAAATTCTAAGGCACTAATTCCTTCTAACTTTTCCAGAAAATTCTATTCCATAACCTTTCAACCCATTAAGCATTAGAGTAAAAGGAATCTCATTAGAAAAACGGATGCAACTTTCTACAATTATTTC
Source organism: Taxus chinensis (assembly GCA_019776745.2). NCBI lineage: Eukaryota > Viridiplantae > Streptophyta > Pinopsida > Cupressales > Taxaceae > Taxus > Taxus chinensis. The sequence continues at coordinate 413,957,635 of CM034155.1, read as the reverse complement.
CCTTTATCTACTCATGAAAGAAATCTACACATTTATGAGATTAAGTCAGTTCATGAGAACTAAACATGATAAGGACTACAACATTGGAAAAAATATGCTATTAGTTAACAATATTGTGAAAGGAAACCTTCTATTTAATGAAATGGATCTAAGTTCTAAACAACTAACGACTATCTTGTAATCATGATAAAATTTTCATCATGTCATCTAAGAAAGAAGTCATATGCTTCAGATATGAACAATGTCACTAAAGACAACAAAATTTTAACAATCAATCAAGTAGGGCCATTGGCCTTATAAGTCAAACACGGGTTGTTGAGTGTATTAGGGTATCAATCATGTAATCATATAGATTATATGATTCGAATCTAATAGTCGAACCATCCATAAAAAATTCCTTATCGAACAAGTTACTCCAGAATTAATAATGATAAAAATGAAGGCTAATAAAATGTCAGATAATAGTCACTTCCTAGTAGCCAAGTTACTTGATATATCCAAATGATTTTATAACAAGTACATAACAACAACAAGTCCAAAAACTACCCCGGTCATTTATGCAAGTTAGTATTCTAAACATCCATCAAAGATTCATAGTAATTTTAATTAATAATCCTCCTTATTTAATCTATAATTTCGATTTTAAATAAATAGAACACCACTTTCTCATCACAAGTTACTTTAAAGTAACCATCGTTACCATACTCAATGCCAGTATTATATATACATTTATATGTACCACTAAATTCCATTAACAACTTTAACAATAATTTCCACCCTAAATCAACAAGATATATATATATATATATATATATATATATAGTATATATATATATATATATACATACTACCAAATTTCATTAATAAAGATCAAGATAAACAACATAAGAAACCTGATCATATTAATAGACGGTTATGAGATAATCATCAATAAGCCATCATATTGCTAAGGTTCATAGCTAAGTTACCAAAACTTAATTCATAATATAACAACACAATAACCATACTTTAATCATAAAGGAAAATAAAACTACTATTCAGTATTGATTATAGAGTTTCAACGACTTAGCCGCAGTAATAATGTTTTTTCCTGACATCGTATTTGAGCCTCAAAAATTTATCAAACTCAACAAAGATCCCTAATGAGAGTCCATGGTTTGAATCTATTATTACAGTTTATGAACGTATCATATTCTTAGGTCAAATCGACCATTTTGGAGCAATACAAAGAGAATTCAACTATTCTAAGGTAAATTACATTTTACCTTATCCAATCAATAGTACTTCAACTACCTGATAATGGGTAACAATCTTTTACCCTTAACCATTAAAGACACGTCATTCACACTTCCATAAGATAATAAGATATTGAATCCCATTAAGGAAATAATTTTAAGCCATGATGGTAAGTTTGATATCCCAAAAAAATCACATACCAAATCAAGATTATTAGGGTAAATTTTATTTACCTTTATTTTATCAAATCCCTACATCCACCTAATTGAAAAAGGTTTACATTTAAAAACTTAGTTTTAACCTTGTCACCAAAGTGAGGAGTCAATGATGAAATCAAGAATTCTTATTCCCTTTTTATAAGGTGAATATGCACTCCTTATGATATTATTAGGTCGATAAAATTTTGAAATAGAACATTAAATCCTGTAAATAAAACTAGTAAAAAAATTCCAAGATACCTGAATATAATAAGAGTATTCAAATTACTAGAGACCATGAAATCGAAGAAGCAAGGTTTGATTAATCAAATGAAAATTAACAACGTACAACATGTACAATATTACAATAAGCCATCAATTTGCACTAACAAAAATAACATAGAATTTCACAAAAATTTATCTAGACACAGAAAAAATCAAGCAATCCAAAATTAATAATTGGCAACATTTTATTGCTATTACATGAAATATTGAGGGAAACAGAGAGGATTCACAGAAAAGCTACTAAACCCATAACAGATCTTCGAGGAAAAATTACCCAGAAGTAAAATCTTAGAGATATACTCATCCAAAATAATCCAGAATCATAAATTTTGAGAATGATCAGGGAATAGCCTACAAGGTATAAAATGAATAAAAAACAACAACAAAATAATAATTGAAAGTCCATTTAAGAGGAAAAGAATGATTAATTTCATGAGATTGAACATGCTAGCATAAAAACCAAATGGGTAGTGCTTATCATACTTGTATTTAATCTTCTGAACTTGCATATATGTCTTATGCCTTCCAACATAATTCATCCCCATTTAAAACTCTCACCATAACCTAACGTCAATGTAATACCCAACACTTCAAGAAAGAAAATAAATTCATACAACACATAACATACAAGAAAACAAGAAGAAAATAAGAGTGCAAGATCCTACCTTAGCATGGTAAGGCTCAACCTTTCAAGAAAGACAAAAATCATTTAATACTCAAGAAAATCCAAGCTCCCTTATGCACCAACAAGAAATCATAACAAAAATCCCAAAATCCAAAACCAAGCAACTAAACCCATTTACTTCACAAAAATTTAAGTATATAGAAAAGAGGAGGAAGATGATGTTGCTCCATGTTGGATGCCACATCATTTCTTCTCCAGTCCACATCACCCAATTCAAAACCATACTCCAAGTAAAAATAAATGGGTGGTTGAGAGGTATAAGTATAAGTAAGAAAGTGCAATTAAAACTCACCTTTTGCCTTCCACAACAAATCATGGGGTCTATTTTTGACCCCCCAACCCATATGTAGGGTTGGTATAATAAACTAAGAGGTGTAGGACAATTTGAACTTATCTGACAAGCCTCCAAAATTGGCCCTTTAGGCCAAATCCGAAATTCTAAGAAGAGGTAGAGTGAACAATACTCAAGATCACATATACTCCACTTACAACACATAAACCAAAGAACCATCTTATCTAATAAATGACTTCTTTTTGTTCCATCTAAAATTTTTCTTAATAATTTTAGTAGTTCACTTAATTAAGACACATAAGCCAATAATGATAAAAGGAAAATTACTTCACAATTAAAATCACATATACCAAAAAGTGAAAAAAAGAAAAGAAAGGACTAAACATAAACCCTTGGTGATAATTAGAGTTAATTCTCCCCATGGAAACCCACCAACAACAAATCAAACACACACAACATAACACATGTTTCCATGGTGACCATTGTTAAATCCATATAGCATTCTAATGTGGTTGGTCCCTAATCCTCCTTTGATTGTTGTGATATAAACTCCTGAAAAACACACAATACCTCCTTCGGCCTCATGGATCCATGAAAACATCCAAGGTTAAATATATGCATATAAATAAAAAATCATTCATACATAAATTAAATTATCATCTAGGAAAATAATGATAGTATTTTAAAATTCCAACATCTCAATTTTATATTTCATCAATACCAATAAGATTACAAAATTAGCTCACTGCTAACTCCTACTCAATATGAAGAAAATGTCAAATGTCAGAAATAGATATAAACGTTTCAAAAAAACATCATCATTAATATAAAATGTCTCTCTATGAAATCCACGCAATCATACTATGAATCCAAATCCATCAATGATCAAAGTATATCTATCATCTAAAAATCATGCTAAACAAAGATGATACAACAATATACATATATATAACCAACAATAATGAAAATCAAAAAGTAATAAGTGTTGAAGGGAAGTAGGAACTAGATCCCCCTCCCCTTAGACTCAACTTCCTCCTGGAAGTCACCAAAATAGGCGCGGAAACTGGACCCATAGGAATGTAACATCCTCCCATGTAGCAGCAGTCTCATCATACCTATCCCAATGGACACGAACCTGGTCAATCTCTCTACCTCGAAGTCCTAGGGTCCTGGACTATAGGATATGGACGAGCTCCACCATCACCTACCCCTGATCCTGCACCTCCAATGATGTCCAATCTAATACATGAGAAGGATCAGAAATGTATGTCCTAAGTAAAGAAACATGAAACACATCATGGACATGCGACAAGATAGGTGGCAATGTTATACGATAAGCTAAAGTACTGATACACTCCAAGATCTCAAAGGGACCCAAAAATATTGTTGGAAGCTTAGAGAATTTTCCATAACATATAGGGCTCTTATGGAGCCTAACATGAAGAAACAACTTCATGCACACCTGAAAACTACGATCTTTCCTATGGTGATCATCATACTTTTTCTTGCATGTCTTAGGCATCCTAGAGTCTTTGTTTGATCATAAAAACCTACTAATACATATCTTGTAGTAAGGCTAGCCAAAGAGAAACCTTTTCCTTCAACTTGTCCCAACTAAGAGGTGTCCTGCACTCTCTACCATACAATTCCTAAAAAGGAGCCATTCCTTTCAAACTCATGAAACTATTATTTTCAAAAAACTCCACCAGATACAAGTACTCTTCCCACCTCGACTAATGATCGATGATGTACATCCTAATCATGTCCTCTAAGATTTGATTCATCCACTCATTCTATCTATATGTCTCAAGGTGATAGGTTATGCTGAAGCTGATCTTCATCTCAAGAGTATACTACATCGTATTCAAGAAGTGAGAACTATACAAGGGATCATGGTCACAAATGATCTTCCATAAAATCCCATGTAATATGACAATCTCATCAAGATATACCAGTACCAGTACACTAGCGTTGTAGGTGGTCCTCACCAGAGAAAAATGAGAAACCTTTGTTAATTTATTGACCATGACCATGATGGCGTCGTGGTGGTATCTTGACGTTGGTAACTATTATCCAAAATTCACCCCCCAGGGTAATTTTGATAACATGCATCAGATTATTCAATCTCGAGAAAGTATATTGATTCAAGGCAAAAAATCATGTTTCTGGGGCCCCCTTGGCTTCCTTCTAACTCTCCCATCCAAGAAGAAAACCCAACGGGTTAGAAAAGGTTAAAAAATTGCAAAAACCCAAGCTTGGGGCTCAAAAAATGAAGAGAATTGGCTAAGTCCTAGTCCAGGCAGTCTGCGGGACAGTTAGGAAAAAAGTATGAGCGGGATGCGAAAAGCCGAATCGGCCAAAAGAGGGAAAAAATTGCCTAAGTCTTGTTTCGCTTGGTTTGGGACAGTTGGAACAAAATTACGCGCGGGACACAGATCGGCCGGTTTGGCACAAGTCAGTCCATTTTGGGTAGTTCGGAGATATATGTCCCAGACGGTCAGAGACATCCGGGCCAAAAGTACGCAGAGGACGCGAACCGGCCAATTCGGCCGAAACAAGAGACAGACGGTCCGGGGCATCTGGGAAAAAAGTACGCGGAGGACGCAAACTGGCTGATTCATCCGAAACAAGAGACAAACGGTCTGGGAAATTTGGGTCAAAAGTACGTGGAGGACGTGAAAAGCCGAAAGAGTCACCAACGAATCAAATCTCGCCACGTGTCTTCACCTCATCGGCCCGGCGGGAAAATTTTGAAAATTTTTCCAAAGACAAAACAAAAGGGAAATGGTTAGGAAGGGCCCACGTCTACTGAAATCATTCCATGTGGCACTTGAGTGGTGGAGCGCGGGGGAAATGGGAAAATTTCTCAAAGAGAAAAATACCAAATTTTTAAAAGGACAAAGTGCGCCCCTCAGGCCTGAGCCAATAAAATAATGCCACATGTCCAAGTGGAAAGAAATTAAGGAAGGGCCTGATAGAAGTTTTCAAAGGATGAGCCCGCAGATGAATTAGAGCCTGACATGTGTCATCCAAGTGGCAGAGCGCGGAAAAAATTCAAATATTTTCCCGCTGATCCGTTTTGGCCTGTTTTTGCCCTAATCTTCATATTGCCATAACTTTCGATCTAGAGCTCAGATTTTCACGTTCTTTATATCAATGGAAAGATGGTGAAATTATATACACGATTCTAGGGACAATCTTGCATTTTGTTTTATTTTAGAGAGAGAAAATCAAGAAATGTCTCTGGCGCGTGATAATGGCCAGACCTGACGTTTCAACAACCAGTTTTAATGCGAAATCCGTCGCATTCTTCTCTAGCACAGCCAAAAATGTTAGGGCATGGGTCTATCAAGATTCCCATGCTATTTTAATGCATCTGCATTTAATGAGGAATGGCTCCCACGCTTTTTCATGTTTTCTCTCTCCTGGGCTCGACCCATGCATTGTATAAAGCCAGATTTGGCTCATTTTAAAAAGGTGGTTCATCTTTTCAGCTCTGCCCTCCCTTGGTTTCTTCTCCAGGGTTGAAAATGGAGTTTGAACCTCCTCCCCTGCTCTGTAATGGCATTTTTACCCTTTTACCATTAAAATGATGTTTCGTGCAAACTTCTGAAACAACAAAAACGTGTTTCGTGATGCATCTGTCCATCCTTGCTCATTTTTCACTTGTTTTCTTCTTGCCTCTCTTCATTGCAGGTATTTTTCCACGTTTTAATTTTCATTAGAGGTTTGGAGCTGTGTTCATGGAGTTTTTGGGACATTTTCCGTGTGAAATCTATCCTTGGGCCTGTGATGCATCTGTCCATCTTTCCCATTGCTCACCTCTCCTTGTTCCATGGTAGTTTTGATAGATGTTCAACATTTTCCTTCTCTGGTGTATCACCGTTTTAGTGTAGGCTATATTTTTCCCTTTTCTCTCTCTCTGTCTCATTGGCATGGTTAGATTAGGATTAGATTAGCTTGCCTACACTGGAATAGCTTGTGGCAGGTAGTTTAGGAATAGGATCCAGCCTTCTCTAGAGATTCCTTTCTCATTTTTGCAAGTCCCACACTTGGAGAAAGGATTCCATGTTGTGCAATCACACTGGATGCTAGAGTGATCAAACTAGAAATCTGATCAACATCCAGGGGTGCTGTGATTCTGCACTAACAGTAACCTAACTATGAAGTCCATGGAAACGGTGTCCCATTTCCACTCCAGTATAACGTGAGGGAAGATAAAGAAAATTGGATGATGATTCTTAACCTTCACCTTATGACACTCTAAACAATGTGACACAAACTGAGCCACATATCTCAAGGTGGGGTGCGTCTTCTTCACCTCGAGATGGGTTGAATAAGGTGCACAATGAACCTCTATCAAAATGTACTATCTCAGGTCTCCATCTATAGGAACATATATTCGACCCTTGTATCTGAGAAGACAATCTATCTCTAATGGAAATCCATCTAATATCCCCTCAAGGGATCATTGTGACTCAATCTCTGCTTTGGCTGCAAGGTAGAAGCTATAATGAGGAAGTTGCTGCAAAATCATGCTCCACAAATTAGTACCCATTGAAGTAGCCATAGCCACATGTCTTAGTCTACTCGGGGCATCTGTAAATTTTTTTCCTTCCCCTTCAAATTCTCTATCTCCATGTCATATTGACAAAATAACTCCATCCAACGCCGCTGATGAGCATTGAGATTTTGCTACGTGAAGAGGTGGCAAAGACTGAAGTTATCACTCCTACGTGTAAATCTCTGGATAAGAAGGAAGTGTCTCCACCGTACCAAGGAGTGTATAACTACTACAAGCTCAAGATCAGAAGATAGATAATTGAGTTCATATTCCTTGAGTTTTTAAGACTCAAAATCAACTACTATGCCCTACTGCATCAACACAGCTCCAAGTCCTGCCAAAGAAGAATTTGTACAAACAAAGAAATCACCCTAAGGGTCTGGTACCACAAGAAAAGGAATTTCCATGAGGAATTCGTTTGGTTTCCTGAAGGCCTTCTCACATCTATCTAACCATAAAAACTTCTTCCCTTTATAAATTTCTTGTAGTATCCTACCAAACCCATAAAACTACGCACCTCGGTCACACTAGTGGGTGCCGGCTAGTCCATAATAGCTCAAATATTGGAAGGATCGATTGTGACACCTTCCTTAGAAATGATGTGGCCCAAATACTGTACCTCTTTCTGAAATAATGCACACTTCTCCAGGTTCCCATAAAGTTTTTTCTCACGAAGACACTGAAGAACCTAACAAAGGTGCCCCTCATGCTTCTCACATGTATATGAGTCTATAAAAATTTTTTCAAGTAAAATGAGCGTGAAGTGATCCAAAAATGTCTTACATACCCCATTCATCAAGATCATGAACACTGCAAGAGAATTCATCAGACCAAAAGGCACCATTATGAACTCGTAGTGGCCATATCTCATATAGAAGGCAATCTTATGAATACCTACCTTCATGATCCTCATCTGATGATACCCTGACATAAGATCTATCTTGGAGAATATTGTGGCCCCATTCATCTGATGAAATAAATCATCAATGTGTGGAAGTGGGTAACAATTCTTGATCGTTAATTTGTTCACTCAGAGATAATAAATACACAAACAAAGAGATCCTTCCTTATTTTTAAAAAACATCACTATTGTACCCCAAGGGTATAAAATTGAGCTCATAGAGCTCATGGGTAGTCATTCAATAAGGTTCTCGTTAGATAGGCTTTGCACATGGAACCAGATCTATATGAAAATCTATATCACATGGGGGAGCTAACCCTAGTAGGTCTCTTGGAAATACATCAACAAACTCTCTGAAGATGTGATGGTCGTAAAGAGATGGCCCACTAGACTCATCCTCATATCTGTCATTAACTGAAACAACATACATCTAGAAACCTCGTTGTACACATCACTTATGTTGCATAGCAGAGATGGTGTGGATGGAAATGGGCCTCCTAACTCCTATTATCACTGACTCAACTCCTAGTCCATTTTTACAAGAAATATTGTTATGGTAACAGTCCAATATGGCTTTGTGTGTTGACAACTAGTCCATGCTCAAGATGAATCCATATGAACCCAACAGAAGGATATGATATTCCAAGGTAGTGGTGAAGGGTCCCAAATCCACTACACACTCCTTAACTAAGGAGTCTATAGAAATGTTTTCTCTAGAATCCATCTCAACATCCCAACTAAGACCTTGCATAAGTGCCACCAACCTACAACACTCAACTAAAGATGGGGCGATAAATGAATTAGACGAAGCATAATCAAATAATATACACCTATAGCAATACAACCAATACTACTTGTAGTCTCTGTCATGGTACTCTGGGTGCTCAGCTTGGCGGTTCTCGACCACTGTGTCTCATGGCTACATTCCATTTCGCCAGCCATAGGCTCTGAAATCTATGCCCTACCTTTGTTACTAGGGTTATGTGGGAAATATCTCTAAAGATTTCCAACAATGCCAAAACCATAATAGCTACTTAGTCCTCTCAAGTGAGATGTAGCTCCATCTGGTACTCTAGAGGTCTATGTCGTAGATCCTCATTATCCGGCTATGGACTGCTAAGGTCTATGCTCATGAGTTCTTTTTGAGTAAGCTCTAGGTGCATCATGTATCCTAATGGGAACCCTAGGAAGAGCCCCCATACTCTGTCCCCTTTGAGCATTCAATAATTGAGTAGGTGTAAATGGTGGATGAGTTTGCTACTGCTACTATGATGGCTGTTGTGATGGCCTAAATAAAGACTACGTAGAACCATGTCCACCATGAGGAGGAGGAGCTGACCCCCTAGACCTGCTATCATGCATCTGTTGGATGAAGTTCTGCACTCTATCCCCATCGTGATTTTTCTTCCCTCATGTCTATTATGTAATATAGGCCTTCTCCATGTCCATTACTAAGTTCTATGGATAGTGAATGCACATTGCCCCTCCCAAATCTAGATTCAGGCCCCTGATGAACCTGTGAATCTAGACATGCTTTTCTTGCATATAGTCAACATACTAGAGTAGGTTAAAGAATTGACTCTCATAATCAACTATAGTCATAAATTTCTGCTGGAGGTCATCGAACTCTTCTATCCTTTGTTGAATGAACCTCCTACATAAATACCTACTCCTAAAATGGTCCTCAAAGAGCTCCCTAGTAACCGTCTTTGAGTCAACGTGGATCTTTTTCTCCTTTGTCCTTCACCAGACATGTGCTCCATCCCTCAGAACATGGATCGCAACATGAGCTTTCATGTTGCTAGTACAATGGTAGAGCTTCAAGCATATAATCAAGCTCACCAACAAGGCCTCTACCTGAAAACCACCAATATCTCTAGAATAGTGACTTGGATGTAGCTTCAGGATCTCCTTGATATGGTTTGCAACTAATGATTGATGACCCCTAGGTCTCTCTGAATGCTCCTCCCTTTACCTATAGCTCCAAGATCTATCCTTGTGTCAAGAAATCTTGTCTCCATGTCCCCTCTATGGTGACTCTTCCCTAGTTGAATCCATGCAGGAGTTCTTTACCATGTGCTCCTCGCTACGTTGATGAGATGCACCAATCTCAACTAATGTCTCCCTATCCTTTCTAGCAGGTCATGCTCCTAAGGAACCTACAACGGAAATATAATAGTGGAAAAAAAGTCTTGAAGTTTCTATAAAATATGAGGTAGAATGGTCGCTATAACCTGATTTGGAGGAGGAAATTCTAGATCTGCATGTAATAACCCCTCGTCTAGTTTTCACCTCCTGCACTAACCAAGGAAATAGTTTGTTTATCATTCTAGGTTTTGTTTCAGTTTTCCTAAGTTTACAAAATCATACAATTATCAGACAATGTTATTTTCTATGTTTATATATGAATATATATTTACAATAGATTATGTGTTCATGTCTCATGTTTTCTAGAGTGCCCAAGGGTAAAATCTTTGAACCCATGGCTCTAATACCAAGTGTAATGCTCACTAAATTTTGCTCGCAAAAAACCTGAGAACAATCTAGGGGAAGCTACAAAAAATTAAGGAATAATTTTTTTTGAAAAGCATGCCCACAAAAAGGTTTCAAAAATAACATTTGTCACATTATTGTTTCTAATTCACTTAAAATTAATAATATATTTCCCCCCTTTATCTCAAAACAATAAAAATCTCATTACATTTTTAATAGACTTAGTTATCCTAAGGAAGGTTAAGGTTCTCCCTAAAGTCACTTTGATAAACATTTAATTTCCACTATAGTCAACTAGAAGAAAATAATCCCATGGATAAATGGGTCCAATTGCTTAAATACTAAAGTTATTTTAATCCCACAAGGTGACTAGGTTTAAAATAAATGAAAAGGTACCTAATTTAGAACAAGGGTTACAATAATAAACCCACCCCTTACAAAAATAAAGTGCCCCCTTTAAAATTCAACCCATGCATTTATGATTTAAAAAGTGAATTTTTACTCAACCACTCCCCACCTACTTTTTCTAGGGATTAATAACATCCATTGGATGGATTCATTTGGGGCCACAAGATCAAGGGATTTCAATAACTCTAAGTTTTCTTATGATGGCTTCTTTATCTTTTCTCTTGTCTTATTATTTCTCTTTTGTTTTACAGATTGGTGGAAGGGAAGGAGGAAGCCATTAGAGACCATCTCAAGCTTTTTAAGGGACATACATACCTAATTTATTTTATTATTTTGTTTATACCCTTAGATAGGGTTTCAATGCATTTTCTTATTTTTGTTTGTTTCATTTCACTAATATTTACCCAAATGGGTTTTGTCCCATTTTGTGATATGGTTAAATTGATGTATACATTTTTCATTTGGGTAAGATAATATATACATATACATATGCGTATACATTTGTATACACACACACATACGTACACACACACACACACACACACACACACACCACACCACACACACACACACACACACACACACACACACACACACACACACACACACTGACACACACACATTTATCATTTATGATAATAAATATGACAGAATAAAATTTTCGTCGATAATATATACCTGACAAATATTTATATTTAAATATATATATACCTGATATATATATATGTGTATATATATATATATATATATATATATATATATATATGTATGTATATATATATATATATATATAAATATAAATACACACACATATATACATACACACATAGAGAGATATATAAAATTAAAAATCAAAAGGTTTGGCTTGTACATATTGTGAAAAATCTACGGCCACACACACAAGTTAAAACAGTCATAAAAGTATGTGTGGATAACCCTATTGGGGTTAGGGAATATTTACAACCATTAGGGGTGGGGTCGCCGACCGCACACCCCACCATTTCCTTTAAAAAAAAATTAATATAGGCCGCGGCCTTAGATCTAACACAACATTTCTTTTTTAGATTTTGTTTTAAATGTTTTACATTTATAAATACTATTTTATATAATACATACATACATATATATATATATATATTATAATATTATTTCAATGGCTAAATATGATACTAGTATATTTTTATTAATATAATAATTTTAATATCATATTAATATTAATATATTTTCATATTAACAAGTACCATTAATAATATAATATTTCATTATTAATAATATTTAAACAAATTAATATCACTATAAAAAGTAGTAATTAAATAGAGATAGTAATATTGACAATTTAAAACAAAACTTTCACTAACACTTTCTTCTCTAAAATTTTGATAAATATTGTATAAAAGGTAGAAGAAAGTAAATTTCATTTCCTTTAATAATTTATAAAACCACCAATCAACTAAAATAGGAATAGTTGTTTTCCTTTCAACTAGATTTCCATCATGTAAAACTAGCTTTACTAAAATGTATTTCTTTCCTTATTTACAATAATGCAACTTCTAAAATGAAAATAAAATTTATTTTCCTTAAGAATAGCTCATTTTGTTCGATAAAAGAGATTTTCTTTCTCATAATACACTACAACTAAACTTTAAAACATGATTCCCATTCAAATTTCTTCCTGCACATTCTATAATTTAAGGAGAAGGGAGAATGCATAGTCCTTAATGAATTTCCCTCAAAATAATAATCCATCTTACTAAATGAACTTACAATGCAACATTTCTTTTAAAAGAAAAATACAATAATCTTCCACATGAAGTGGGAATTTTTTCTTTACAAGGAAATTATAATGAAATTTATTTTTTCTTATATTACTACTCCAAAATTCAAATCTCCTACCAAGCTGCATTATTCTCTTCACTTGATCACAACAACAAAACATGGGGGAGAGGCAACACTCTCCACCCAACCAAAACTCAAATGAGAAGAAGAAGCAATTCTTCTCATTGGCCCCCGAGACCCAACCATAAGGCAATAAGGGATGGATCCAACACATGGAAACTCTACAATTCTTCAACATTTACATCCAAGAAACAAACACACAATAAGATAACAACACAAAATACTCATTTTAAACACAACTTCCCAAAAAATGCTACAAAATAAGCCAATTGGATATAGGAATATGGGGTGCACGTGTGCCTCCCAAGGGTTTGGATGCCCACCTCTAAAATCCTCCATAACACAATAAATACCAAAATCTCTTATGCCTCCCCACAAGAACATATATATTCCTCTTATACCTCCCTCTCTCTTATGGCTCCCACAAAATATAAGATGACAAATTAGAATAAGGAGGGGCATCAAAAACCAATTCCCTCCTAAAAACATAAATAATATCTTATGCCTCCCTATATTATTCATCCCCATTCCAAAATATCACCACAACCTAAGGTCAATTTATTACCCAACACTTCAAGCAAGAACACAAATTCATACAACACATAACTTACAAGAAAACAAGAAGAAAATAAGAGTGCAAGATCCTACCTTGACATGGTAAGGCTCAAAATTTCAAGCAAGACCAAAATCCTTTAAAACTCAAGTGAATGCAATCTCTCTTATACTCCAACAAGAAAGCACAAAAAAAAAATTCAAAATCTAAAACCAAGCAAGTAATCCCATTTACTTCACAAAAAATTCAATATATAGAAAAGAGGAGGGGGAAGATGATGTTGCTCCATGTAGGGTGCCACATCATTTCTTCTCAACTCCACATCACCCAATTCAAACCCATAATCAAAGGAAAAATAAATGGGTGGTTGAGAGGTATGATAAACCTCTTATAGACACCACTCGTACCCATACCCTTTAGGACAAAGAAATAAGTATAAGTAAGAAAGTGCAATTAAAACTCACCTTTTGCCTTCCATAACACATCATGGGGTTTATTTTTGACCCCCAACCCATAGGTAGGGTTATTATAATAAATTAATAGGTGTGGGACAATTTGAAATTATCCCACAAGCCTCCAAAATTGGCCCTTAAGGCCAAATTCGAAATTCCAAGAAGGGGTAGATTAATCACATACACTTAACTTATAACACATAAACCAAAGAACCATCTAATATAATAAATGAATTCTTTTTGTCCCATCTAAAATTTAGATTAATAATGTTATTAGTTCACTTAATTAAGAGACATAACCCAATAATGATAAAAGGTAAATTACTTCACAGTTTAAATCACATATATCAAAAAGTAAATAAAAGAAAAGAAAGGACTAAACATAAACCCTTTTTCACAATAAGAGTTAATTCCCCCCTATGGGAACCCCCTAACAACAAATCAAAAACACACAACATAACACATGTTGGCATGGTGACCATTGTTGAATCCAAACAGCATTTTGATGTGGTTGGTCTCTAATCCTCATTTGATTGTTGTGATATAAACACCTGAAAAACACACAATACCTCCTTCGGCCTCATGGATGCATGAAAACATCCAAGGTTAAATATATGCATATACATGAACAATCATCCATACATAAATTAAATTATAATCTAGGCAAATAATGTTACTATTTTAAAATTCCAGCAACATCTCAATTCTATATTTCATCAATACAAATAAGATTACAAAATTATCTCACTCCTAACTCCTACTCAATATGATGAAAAATGTGAAATGTTAGAAATAAATATAAACATGTCAACAACATATCATCATTAATATGAAATGTCTCTTTAAGATATCCACATGATCATAATATGAATCAAAATCCATCAATGATCAAAGAATATCTATCATATGATGATCATGCTAAACCAAAATGATACAAAAATATCCATGTATATAACAAACAATAATCATAATCAAAATGTAATAAGTGTTGAAGGGAAGTAGTTAAAATTATTTATTTGAATTTGGTCACCTTTTATTTCTTAATAGCTAATATCGGTATATGTATGCCACCTACATCATCCTGTGGTTGTAATCATTGTGTGCTCTCATCACATAAATTTCCCCACAAGGTTATAGCTATAATTGTTATCTCTTAATCACTACACCCTCCGGTTTGCACGAGTGTGTGTGCTTTGACCCATAATGTGATTGGATAACATGGGTACTATCTCCAACTTGTCATAATTTCTACTTGAGATAGACCTCTAGAGAAATCTAATTCTTTCTCCTAAACTACCTACCACAATCTACTCTAATGTAATCAAAACTATCTAATTCTAATCTATCTTTCCAAGGGACCAAGGAGAGAGAATACATAAAAAAAGAGCTTACACTAAAGTTGTAATACACAATGAAAGAGAGTGTGAGAATAGTCTTCCAATGTGTGAAAAATAGAATAAAATTACATACTAGAAGGGGAGAAAACAATTCTCCATAGTTAAAAAATGTATTCACAACAAGATTTCACACATACACAATGATGATGAAATCCTTGCAGAGTGTAAAGTATACACAATATAATTGTAATATGTTTGAAAGGGGAAAGAAGAATGAAAACAAACACAACAAGTGAAGAAGTATCCACAAACTTATATCTATTACTTCACTAATATGCACAACCCAATCTATTATATAATACAGGGTAGGATTACCATACAAGGAGTCCACTAAAAGGGCATGTAGCACATTGGTTTCACAAAAAACAATTGACGGAATTTTGCTACCAAAAACTATCCCACCTTTACAATGAGCCCAACACTCCAATTTATATATTCTTAGGAGAGAGAGAGAGAGGGAAAAATTAAAATCCCTAAATTTTTCCTTCAACCACTTGAAAAACATAGTAAATGGAGTGAAACGATGTTCTATTGCTTTTATAAGGCCCCCCATTCTGTCCCATGACTTGCAACAGTGAGAAATGTCAACCCATGCTTCATTGAATGCATCCCAACTACCAAGTAAAACAATTGTTATGAACTAGGCATGTTTTTTTGCAAAATATCAATCTATTCTTCCTAATTCTAGATTTTTGGATTTCTATGCATCAGTATCAGAAACATGATTCCAACAGTATAAATTTTGTGCATTTTTGTTGAGAACTGCAAAAATTATGGCCTTCTAAGTGTGTGTAGCTATATCTGGGTCTCCCAAAAATTTCTTTCATTTAACAAGACTGAGAATTTAATTTACCGAAGCGTAGAGGAGGTCGTACTCATTCTAGAAAGTCAAATTTCATGAAAGTCAGAGCTCAGGGTCAAAATTTATGGCCATTTGAAGTTCAGGAGGGTCAGACATTCACTTTTCCTTGGTATGCAGCTATTTTGGTGAAATTAGGTCTTCCTGTCTCGGTTGTCCCTAGTGCGAATTGGGCCGAAAACCTCCACTTTTTCTGATTCCCTCTTGATGCAACAATTTTGGAATTTGATGTCCCATTTGTCCCTTGTTTAACCATATGTGAGGGTTTTTGACCTCTGCATTACCCACATCCCTTTGTGATTGGCTATTTTGACATTTTGGTGAACTCATGTCCCATGCTTACCTATGCAGTCTGGGTCCAAAAAACTTTACTTTTCTGATACATTTGCAAATTGGAAATTTTGGCGATGTCGGTCCTATGTGTCCTAGCATCATGTGTACGACCTGGGACATTTTGACCTCACATTTTCAATTCCTTTGCAAATCGGTAATTTCAGATTTTTCGGTCCTGGTTTTCGCGAATATCCCTTGGACCGCCCAGGATAGAAATATTCTACTTTTCCCCAATATACTAGCATAGACCAATTTTTTTGATTCTTTTGCAATTTTTTCTATCTCCTTGAATTTTCTTTGGACAAAGAAGATAGAGAAGACTCCAAAAAAAATCAATTCTTTGTCATTCCGTCATTTCTGCTTGCTCCAACATGAAGAAATTATACAAGTTATCCAAATTACCTCGAGGGGTGAATTTGGGATACTAATATTATATCCCATCTGGTCTTTAATAGAAAATATACAATGTTGCATACAACTTCCATCTTTTTAGGTAATGGCAGAAATTTAGGATGTAGTGGTTGTAACACCAATAACATCAACTATAGATCCATGTGCTAGTGATTGGAGTGCATGTACAGTGGTGAAAAGGAAATGGAGAAGGGGCGTTTCTATTACAGGTTATAAACAAAAGTGAATAATAGATTCCATATTCAAAAAGAGCTCGTAGGGACTCTTTGAGAGCATGGAGGCCATGGAACTAAGGAAATACTATGGAAGGTTTTGCTTTTTTATCTTGGATATACTCACATTTGGGGTATATATATTTATATACAAATATGCCTCCCTATTTTTATTATTTTTATTTCCAATGATAATATACCCATGGATTTAGGGTTTGTGGACACACACACACACATAAACACTATGCGTGTTTTTAATTATGTGTGTGTGTGTGTCCATATAGATACATACACACACAAATGTATATATGATTTATTTGTTTATTATTTTATTGGGGCCGAACGATGCTGGCCACATGACAAAAAACTTCAGGGTTTTAATATATCTATGGGTCAGCCCCCATAGTGGACTGTCTATTGGTTTGAGTATTTCATTTGGGGGGGTTGGTGGGGGTGATACGGTTCCCACCCCACTCCTACTATTTAAAAGGATTGGTGTGGGGGAACCATCCCTACCACACTATTTTGTTTGATTAAAACATAGCCATGGACCGCGCAAGACCATCCGTGCCCAAACAAACTTAATTCATACTTATTTATTTATTTTTATTGTAAAAATGTTCGAATCACTAGGTTTTTTCAATATTAGTTTATGTTGTGTGTGTGTGTGTGTGTGTGTGTGTGTGTACATTTCATTAAAACATATAATTATGATTTATATAAATATATCTATTTATATATACTACTAAATAGATATATACATTTATAAATGTACCCCCTCTTTTATGTTTTATTTTCAAATATAAGTTTAGGTGTTTTATTTAGTATAAACAAGTATATTTAAATATATATTATTATATATCTATTATTTATTAATGTATTTTTATTTATATATGTCTATCCATTTTATGGATTAGTTTTCTTTTAAGGGAATTGCACAATTAAAAAGGAAACAAATTTCTCTCTTAACCTAGGAACTAGTTGTATCCCTTATATTGTTTTTGCAATGTAGTGAAACTTAAAACAAACATACTAAGATACTATCATTTTCCATACTCAATTAAAAGAGATAAAATTATAACATAACTGAAAAAAAAATCTTCTTTTTTTTTTAAAACAAAAATTAACAAGAATACTCAAGATAAACAACCATATTTTCCATATTCTTTCAATGCAAGGAGAACCATTTTAAAAATGAAAATACATTGCGAGTTTTTAATTAAATTCTAGATTTTAAAACAGCTACATTTCTACTATAAAGTCTATTTTAATACAACTTAGAACTAATTCCTTCAACGATTGTAATACATAGTTTGAAAATAAATTTACAAGAACTCACTCTAAAATACAAGTATATACAAGCCTTCCACTCAAAGGTGGAAACAACGTGGTAAAATTTACAAAAATAGGATTCTTTTTTTTGGGCTCAAAACATATATCTTCATCCCTTGATAAAATTGCAACTCCATATATTTTCTCCTTCTTCTCCAAATCACAACAACAAGGAAAGGGGGAGTATGGAATGCTCTCCTCCAAACCATATTCAAATGAGGAGGAGAAACAATCCTCCTCATTGGCCCCCAATCCCAAAAAAAAAATAATAATGGATGTAATGCAACTATGGAAACTTTACGAAGGATTCAAATTACATACACTCATAAAAACAAAATATACAACACATACAAGCACAAAAACACCAATATCAACAATATGCAAATTTCAAACACAAAAGTTTAAAATATGAGCCAAGGGAGAAGAGAAATATTGGAACCACCTCCTTTTTCCTCCCAAGTGAAATAGGGGTTCCATGCAAAATCCTCGATGTGCACATCACACAAAACTAAAAATATTCCTCCCTCTCCCCATATCAAAATATACAAAATGTAGCAATATTTTCCTTTTCTCTCCCCATAGGTGTAACACCCTAATCACAATCCCTCAAAAATACATGCCTCACAACTCCCTTTTCTCTCCCTAGTGGTACCATTTTCTCTCTCTCAGACCCTCCTGAACGTCATACTACCCCAAAACAAAAATAAACACAAACATTCATTCATTCTAACATATAACACACAACAAGTAAAATAAAATACAATGGTATAGAGCCTACCTTTTCATTGCAAGAATTTTGAATCTACAAGAAAAACACTCCAATATTTTCCAAGTCAAAGTTAAACCAAAAGTAAGATCAAAAGATCCCAAAATAGGAATTCAATAAAAACTTAGAAAAAATGAAACTTTGTCAGTAAACCAAGTAACCCCAGAAACTCCAAAATAACTCATATAAATAGAAAATGAGGAGTGGAGGGTGAGGTGGCTCCACATAGGATGCCACATCACTTGTCCTCCAATCCACCTTAACAAGTCAAAACAAAAGACTGAAGATCATAAATGGGTGGGTGATGATATGAAAAGTTTCCTTCAACACACAAACCACTACATTCCTCTAAGGATGTCATTAAAAGAGTTTGTAAGAAAGTGCAATTAATTTCCTATTTTTTTACTTCCGAAACACATAATGGGTCCTTATTTTGACCCCTTACATCATAGATATAGTTGATAAATTAGTTTAAGTGGTAGGGGATGTAATTTCACAAAACAGGGACAGAAGCCTGTAGATTATATTAATGTGAAATCAACCGAGAATACAATGCAGTGCTGAAATTCTTATAGGAATTGTACAACATATGAATATAGTAATAATTGTTACAACAACTTCCAAAATGCATCCCGAAAGCACATAATTGTTATAACAATCATAATAATCATACCTATGGGAATAAAAGAAAAATATGGTTTAAAAACCATATAACAACATTATTTAATAAAAAAAATAATTAAATAATTTATATGACGCATAAAGAATATATTAGGTAAATAATAATTAACCTATGATCCCCCCCTTAATTGTGAATTATCTCAAGGGATGATGAGAGGAACTCTCTGAACAACTCGAAATTGTCACATGAAAGTGAATTTGTGAAGATATCTACCCATTGTTTAGGTATTGGAAAAAATTGAAGCTGGATGTTATGCTTTAACACATGCTCACATATGAAATGAACCTGTACCTCAATGTTTTTTGTCCTCTTGTGAAAAAATGGATTGCGAACAAGTTTGAGAACACCTTCATTGTCAACATACATGGTGGTCGGTTTGTCCTGTGGTATTCCAAGTCATTCTAGTATGTGACGTAGCTATATCACTTCATAGACAACTTCTCCTGCAGAACGATACTCGACTTCAGTGGAAGAGTGAGAAATGAAGTGATGCTTCTTACTTCTTTATGATATTGGTCTAGATCCCATAAATAATACAAATCCATAAGTGGATTTTCTATTGTCAATGTTACCTGTATGATTTGAATCCGAATATCTAGTTAAGAAGAAGTTGTCATTTTTTTTGTATTCTAGACCAAGATCCACTAATCCTTTGAGATATTTGAAGATGTGCCTTATTGCTTTGCAATGAAAAAATTTGGGTTCCTGAATGAACCTAGATAGATAACTTATTGAAAAGATGGTATCTGGTCTAGTGTAGGTTAGGTAAATGAGACTCCCAATTAACTCCCGATAGAGAGTGGCATTTACCTCAGGAGATGGATCTGAACAAGATAAATACAATCTATTCTCCAAAGGTGTAGAAATTGGTGTGCAATCCATTATCATGAATTTATTGAGTGTTTTCTTTGTATATTTCATCTAAGAAAAAAATATGTGACTCTATTTCTGCCATACTTCCAATTCAAGACAATAATGCATTAGCCCAAGATCTGTCATGTCGAATGATCAATTAAGATATTAATTCATTACATCAATCATCCTCACTAAACTTCTAGTGATAACTAGATCATCGACATAAACAACGAAAGTCACAATCTCCCCGTTGATTTTTTAGGTAAAGTTTGGGATCGTATGTATTTCTTACAAATCCATGTTGTATGAGATGCTCATCAATCTTGATGTACCATGCCCGGGGTGCCTGTTCGAGGCCATACCTTTGCTTCTTGACCAGGTACTATATATCCCTCAGGTTGAGTCATGTAGACTTATTCTTGTAAATCTCCATTTAGGAAGGCACTTTTTACATCCATCTACTAGATTTTCCAGCCAAATTGTCTAGCTAGAGCAAAGATCATTCTAATTATTTTGATCTTAGCTATAGGAGAAAATGTCTCCACATAGTTTATACCTTCTTTTTATGCATACCCCTTTGCTACTAGTATCTCTTTATACTTTTTACTTTTTTCTAAATATCCATCTACATCCAATGGGTTTCTTTCCTAGTGGAAGATCGACAATATACCAAGTGTTATTGTTCATCACTAATTGATATTAATAATCCATGGCATCTTTCCAAGATTTTGACTATAGGGCTTCTAGACTATATAGGGTTCATCAAATTTAATAACTATACTCATTAAATAAAATTTAACTTCTTCTCTTGCTTTACTGTGAGTCCATGGTCCAGGGGTGGATGTATCCGGTGGAGCATCCATTCTTGCATCTCATAATGTGCTAGTACAACACTTAGGAATACACTGAACTATTCCCATGGGTCATGGTTCTATCTAATCAACACCATAATACCTATCGTCACTTTCATCTTCTGAGGGAACATCAGCTTCATTTTTTACAACTGGTGAAAAATCTACATCTAGCGAGTCTGGAGGAGGAGTCCCCGCTTCCTTCTTCTTGAAAAACTCAATGGCTCTGCTAGCGTATACTTTTCAAGTCTTAGGATCCATTAATCTATATCTAAGAGTCTCTTCACTGTACCCAATGAAGATGAGTTTCTATGACTTCATGTCTAATTTAGTTATGTTTTTCTTTGGTATGTGCATGCTTTCTTTACACCCGAATACTCTAAGGTGTGCAATATATGGTTTTAGCTTTGACCATGCTTCTTGTGGTGTTACTCCATCAAGAGAAACTATGGGCACTCTGTTTAACAAATACACTGCTATCTTTGTTACTTCTTCTCAGAATGTCTTTACAAGTCCAAAGTCATTGATCATGCATCACACCATTTCCATTATAGTACGATTTATTCTCTGAACAACACCATTTTTTTGCGGTGTGTGTGGAGAAGGAATTTTTTGACAAATCCTGTGAGTTTGTAGGTAGTCTCTGAACTAATTGCTGGTGAATTCCCCCCCCCCCCTTGATCTAAGTGGAGTGTTTTGATGTGAATACCAATTTCATTCTCAACTGCTACTTTAAACTTCTTGAAATTTTCAAAAGCTTCACTTTTCTTGCGAAGACAAAAAATTTGCATTTTTCTTGAATATTCATCAACATAAAGCATGAAGTATTGGAACCCAGAATGACTTGGTTTCATCGGAACATAAAGATTAGTATGAACTAGTTCTATTTTGCCATGATCTCAAAATGTACTCTTATGGAATGAAGCTTTGTGTTGTTTTCCTGTTAGGTAGTGAGGAAACTTGCCTGTATCCTTCCGAAGAGATGGTAACCCATGTACCATATTGCAATGGTGAAGTGTCTCAAGATACTTGTAACTTACATGATGAAGTCTCTAATGCCACAATTGTGCTGAGGTAAAGTTCTTAGCCACAATTTCTTGATCATATCTATGCACAAAATCAAGCTGGAGCATGCATCCCACATTAGAGTATTTTGTAACTATTTTCGAGCCTCTTGATTTGTATTGAATCAAAAATGTTTTCTTGTCGAAATGACAATCAAATTAAATTTTTATATTTTGATCAAGGAGTTTTCTGATTGAAAGAAGATTCTTTATCAACCCAGGGACATAGAAGACATTTGAAAGTCTAGAGTTACGTGAACCAAGGGGTAAAGAAATGTTCCCAATCCACTGAACTGTATATGAAGAATCATCTCCCAACGAAACATTATTTTTTGATGGCATGTCCCTCATTAAAATAAATTAGTCTCTGTGGCTAGTCATGTGTTAGGTGGCCCCCAAATAGACATACCAAACATCACTAGATGACGTGGATGGTTCACTTGATCGAGCAGTGAACAAGTAGTCTTCTTTGTTTGACTGTTCTTGTTGCTCAGCAATATTTCCTTGCTGATGGGGTCTTATTTTCAAGTTCCCCTCTTTCTACCCTTGATTGTATTTAGAATGTCCCTTGTGAGATTATTGTGGAGGTCCAGATTTGCTTGATGAACCTTTCTTGTAAGGATGTTACTAATAATCTTTGACGTCATGTCCTCTTTTACAGATAGGACATTGCTTCTTCTCTTGTCTGTCCCCTTGATACTAATCTTGATTTTGGGACTTTTGATAGGAATTAGGTTTTCCTTTACCTTTTCCTTTCCATTTTTGATGTGAAGAAAGTTCCTGTTATTCTTCATCATCATTATTGTGCATTACTTCCTCTTATTGCAGTAAGTTTACAAATTTGTCAAAACTAACTGTCATATCAGATAAGTTTAGTGTTGTTACAAAAATAAGGTATGAAGAAGGAAGTGCTCTACGAACAATGGGAATGAGATCATCATATTTGACTGCTTCTCCTAGGGCTAGAAGTTTAGCCCTCAATTCTGTAAATCTTCTTAGGAAAGCTTCTATTTTTACATTCTTCTTAAACTCCAATGTGTGTAACTACCTCTGCAAATTCAATATAACATTCTTTTTCTTGGCCTCGTATAATGTTCTCAACTTATCCCGTGCTTCTTTGGCTGTTTTCGCATCTTGAATATGGGGTTGTACATCTTCAGACACTCCAAACAAGATGATGAGTTTGGACTTCTGATCTACTTTATCAAACTACCACAGTTGTGTTATATCAGTAGTTGATCTGGTCAAAGTACCATTAACATCAGGCCATATCTCTTTAAACTCAAGTTGTGTCTTTATTTTTTTCATCCATGCAACATAGTTGTTTCCTCTGAGTAGTTATGAATCTAAAATAAAAATTTGGGGGCATTGGTGCCCATTTTGAAGAAATCACTAACAAGGTTTGGCTCTTATCACTCTAGGATTAAGGTCCCCAATATATATACCGTCAGTCTGATATACCGAACCTTTCTATATACGCACCCTTCTGATATACCCAGTGATACATGGAAGAAGCTGGCCCTTTCTATATAAACGATGGTACATAAAAAAGGCATTAATGTATGTGAAAGAATTCAATACATGGTCCCAAGACAATACTAAAAGTAGTCTGTGCAATTATTGACACCGGCTTAAAGAAATATCGTCATACGCATGTGTAACTTCGATATATACTTGGATAATTTCTCATTCTAGATTTATGTCGTGCAATCATTCACAAACGGATGGGATTGCTCATAGTATGTGCATTGTGACCTTATTACTCCTAGTCGATATAAAGGGTCGATGCCCAAATGACATTGTTACAGCCATAGTAGGAGTTAAGTGCAGTAGTAGTCACAATGGATTTACCCGTAAGCACTTCCCATAGGCACCGTATATACTGAACGCTATGAATGAGATCTAGGATCTCGTGAGTGTTACATAACAATTTTTTTTACTATTTTTATTACAATTATGCTAGTTTCCAATCAGTTACAAATTTTGCAGTTGACTTATGGAAACCTGCAAATTAGTACAATATATTGCAGTATGTAATTAGCTTAAAAAATCTCAAAAAAATTCAATGGTAGGCAAAAAAAATTATTTTACGGGCCTTGGTGGCCTCTGGAGGCCGAAATGACCCACTACGTCAAAAAATTACAAAAATATAGCTGAAAATACAACTTTTAGATAGGCCTCATTTAGCAAAAAATGTCTAGAATGAAAAAATAGGCTGAATGGGGAAAAATAATTTTTACCCTAAATTAGAGATTTCCCTGCTAAAAGTTTAACGACCTGTTTAGTTATGACTAACAAGTTTAATGGAGGTTTTTCTTGTTAAATTAATCTCCAAACTTGGCGAATTCACTGTTTTTTCTGCTAAATTTCAAAATGTAAAATATTTTTGTTGGGGGTGGGGTTTGAACCCCGAACCTCTCTTCCCTAAGTCGTTCCTCTTATACAACTTAGTTCTTTAAGAACTTATGTAATGAAGCGAAACAAATTATATTTAATAAAGAAGGAAAATGACTCACCTTTAGAAAAATTTGATGTGGCTAGAGTCTCACATGGCCTGTGTGATTGGAGGAGTGTGATTGGGGTTTATCTCGCTTAAAGAACGGATCTGAGACTTTTTATCTCCATCCGCTGCTTTTTGTTTGCTCTCCTTTTCCTATTTCTATTTTTTTAAATTTATCTTCCTTTGAATTTTGCATGGCCACATGTGTATAAGCTCCACCATTCTTTTTTTTTTTAAATTAACCACTTCCTATTGAAATTTACTCCACTATTATGTTATTGTTTGTTGTTTCTTTGTGCATGTCTGTGGGGAGGAGTGCAGGTCGGCATGGGGTTTTACATGGCTTTGGCCACTTCAATACTTTCCCTCTATATTGTTTTAATTAAAATGCCTTTGTGCTGATTATTGCAGGTTGATCGACAGCTTTGGCCATAGGGAGTTCTAGGATCCGCTTGTGTAATGTGTTTCCACCACCGCCACTTCCAAATGCTATACTTTGTATTTTTTTGTAAATGCAATGTGATCTCATCTTTGAATGAAGGGGATGAACTCTGGCATGGAGAGAGGTCGGTGGGAGACTTGTCCAAATGTAACTTTCTTTATGGCTTGGTGATGAGATCTGTAATTTGATGGGGGAGATACACCTCAAGAAATAGCACATAGTCCTCTAATTCCAGTAACATGCTAGTATTAGCTAAAGCTAATACTATCACTAGATTTAGTGAGAAAACCCCTAAATAGGGAAAAATTTGTTTTTTTTAAATAAAATACCTGGAGAATGCACAAGCGGTTGTGAGAGTGCAGGGAGGTTTGGGAAGCTACTGGAGGCAACACTTTCTCTTCGGTGAAGTAAATTTCTTCTCCATCAATTATCCTTCCTCTGCAACCTTCTCCAACCTTGCTAGGAGATTCAATTCGCTCTGCTACCAAATGTAATTTCACAAAATAGGTATGGAATCCTATAGATTATATTAATGTGTAATCAACTAAGAATACAATGGAGTACTATTTAATTCTTATAGGATTTGTACAACATATGAATACAATAATAATTGTTACAACAACTTCCAAAATGCATCCGAGAAGCACATAATTATTATAACAATCATAACAATCATACCTATGGCAATAAAAGAAAAATATGGTTTAAAAACCATATAACAACATTATTTAATTAATAACATTAATTAAATAATTTATATGATGCATAAATAATATATTAGGTAAATAATAATTAACCTAACATGGGACAAGCATCACTTGTACCACAAGCCTCTAAAAGTGGCTCCAAAGTCAAAATTAAAGATTTTAAGGATGGGGTTGAGTACAAAACTCAAAATCAAATAAAATCCATCAAAATTAATAAGACCATAAGGACTATCTACCACATTGTATGGAATAAAAGTTCAAAAAGAATTATTCAGTTTGCGTATTGGATTGAGTTGAAGCGACCTATAATTTCAATGTGGATTACGACATATGGAGTGAAAATCCAGTAAATACAAGAATTATTGCATGGAAATATGTATTTCATTTTGTCTTTAGCTTTTATTCCTGCGGGGATTGTTTTTGTGTGATCTGGAGGAAAAGAAAGTGACCTGCATTATTATTATTTTTACCTACGTGAAGGGCTATGCATAGAGAGAGAAGATCGAGTCTTCTGCGTCGAGTGTTGCACCTGAATTCCTCCGCATGGAGAACTTATATGTGAATGTTACCTAGAGATGAATTCTCTACCAATACAAACAAGGAAATAGCTTCTACAAAAACTATGCCGAATGTCGAGTGTAGACAACTCGATTTAGAGCATCGGTAACATGGTCACCACAGCTGAAATATGGAACATCAACTCACCAGTCAGAGAACACTATGAAGAAGCTCCTGAGAGCTCTTGGTTCTAATTTTCTTTGTTGAATGAGCTTTGGAATACTGGTAATCTAGCCTTTGACAAGCTAGTTTGAGAAGGACTTCTTGAATACTTCCTTTTCAACGTCAGCTTCTAAGAAAAGTGAGTACAGGAAGAATTAGAAGCCGAGTACGAAGCAATTGTTATGATGAAGAAGAAATCCCCACAAAGTATCGTCATATCATAGCACACAAATATCATGAGCATCTATGAGCCAGTAATTATCATCAGTGATTCAAAGTTGTAATAACTCTTGAAATAAATAAATATTTTTTTTACTACTATTTCTTCTCCAAAGTTACTTCTTTCTGATGCTCAGTTTCTCAAAGGGTCCAATTTTATAGCTTGGAAGACAAAAATGAATATAATCCTTCAGTTTTAAGGATTATGGTGCATTTCCACAGGGTCTGTGCCCGCTCCCACAACCCCTGATGAAATAACAAAGTATGAGATGGCTTGTGTGAAATCCTTGATGCTGATAATGCTCAGTATCAGTGATGATTTGCAACCACATGTTTGGAATGTGGAGAAACCAAAGGAGGTGTGGGACAAGTTGGCAACAATTTATGAGGCTAAAAATCAGAAAAATATTATTCTTTAGGAAATGTCTGAGAAACAACTTATTATGGTTTGGAATATAAGAAGAATGATCAATTCTTATTACAAGGATACATTGACTCGAACCACGCCGGATTTGTTGATGACAGGAAGTCAACAATAGGATACATATTTCATCTCGGATATGGACCTATCTCGTGGATAAGTAAGAAGCAGAATGCTGTTTCTATCTCATCCACAAAGGCAAATTATTACACCGCACGAGGAGGTGTGTGCAAAATGATATTGTTACGTCACATTTTGGATGACCTAGGAATTCCTGAAAAATAGTCACCTATTCTCTATTGCGACAATCAGAGTGTGTTGAAGCTTTTGAAAAATCTAGTCTTTCATGAACGGACAAATCATATTGAGATTGATTTTCATTTCATTCGAGAGCACATCATGAACCATCACATTCAACTCCAATACTATCCTACAGAAGCACAAGTAGCTGACATTCTCACAAAATCTCTTGGCAAAGTGAAATTTGAACTTTTCAGGGGTCACATTTGCAAGAATAATGTAATAAGTGGGGGAATATTAGCATAGTCTATGTACTTGTAATTTTTATTATTAGAGTAATTGTTCTATCTATTCCATTATTCTATCCTTCTTATTTGTAAATTCTGCATCCATTTAGGGGAGTCTTGTTTATTCCCGTACCTATAAATAATGTACGTGGGTTCTTTGTTCAATAGAATAATAAGAGATATCAATCTCTATTCTCTCTCCTTTATTTCTGCCTCACAAACACTAAAATAAAAAATCATAGTAATAAATATTAGTGGTCCTTAGGCATTATCCATTATATATTTCAATGACATATATGTGAGATATGGAAAATTTTTATTATCAAAAGCTATGGAGGTCTTTGCATAGTCAGGAAGAAATATGGTTATTAAAAATATTTTCTGGGTGCTCAAATAACATCATAGTGATTGATAGGCACACACTTTTGCATCTTGTTTGTTTTACACATCAGTAGACATCAATGAGAAAGCTTAGTGACTGCTAAGCTCCACTACTTTTTAGGAGTAGGTTAGTAGATGCTAGGTTCAACTAAATGTTAATTTTGAATATAAATATAAAAAAATAATTCATATTAAATAAAATTCTTAGCAACTGCTAAGCTCAAATACTCAAATAAGGAAATGATATGGTGGAAACTAAGCTAAAAAATATATTATTTCAAACATAGCGCTCTAATAAAACATCATAGTAATATATAGATATTATTGGTCGCTATGCATTTTTCGTAATATATTTAGATGATAAATATGTGAGAAATAAAAATTGTTTACTCTTGAAAGCTATGTAGGTATTTCAGAAAGTAATAGATTAGATGCCTCAAGGCTAATTTTTTTATTAATTTAGGAAATAGAAATTAAAAAATAGATCCTACTAAAGAAAATTCTTAGAGACTGCTAAGCTCGAATACTTACAAAATATAGTGCTCTAGGCTTACTATTTATTGTTTATTTAGAAAGGAATAAATTAGTGGCCTCTAGGCTAAACGGTTTCTTAATTGTGAAAATAGAGATAAAAAAACAGTTCATATTAGAGAAAATGCTTACCAACCACTAAGATCAAATACTTATAGAATATAGCGCTCGGTAAACAAATCATATGAATGGATAAAATATGGTTGGAATTCATTTTTCATGTCGATTCATATAAAAGGAAATGCGTAGTGACCGCTAAGTTACATTAATTACGTAAAGGAGTGGTTTGGCACTCACTAGGCTCTATTGTTTTTGTTTATTAAAAATACTCACCTAATAAAAATTATTGTCTACTTTAGGGACAAAGATAAGAGTTAGAGAATAATAATAGGAGTACATATGTTAATCCTAATGATGTATCCTAATCATCTCTACCCTACATATTTCAAGAAATAACTTGTGAAACAAAATATTCCTAAACAATTTACTAAAAATTGAGTGAGAGGATGAACATGAATCTTGCTCAAGAATAAATTTTCTAATTCCGTGAAGAGACATTCATTTTTTATGTTTACCAATTATTCGTTGATTAGAAGGCTAAAGAATGTTGGCCACAATATTGTCGACGAATCCATTTTAATATTGCAATAAGTAATATAAACAAGTTTGTTTTCATTATTTGTAATTATATTATATTCAATGGACTATCCATGGTAGATCCAAGTCCTTGAATACATACCTTCGATAAGGTTGACACCTTATGTAGTTCTCATTTGATATATTATTCATACAACATAATTCATATATTTTTCATATAAAAAAATTCTTTGGAACCGATAATCACTGTTAGTTAATGAAAGGGGAGGCTTTACTATTGTTATGGTGAAAAGTTTATAGTAATAAAGATAGCCACATAGTACGGAAAGTTTAGATCATTGTAACATGTGTACATCATTTAAACCTAAAGAATTACCGTACATGTCTTAGCCTTGCATATTTTCTTCAAATCATCCTTCAAATGAAATAGATGTAAATTATCTATCACATATAAAGGGCGAAGGTTAACAAGATTCTCTCCCATGATTAAATGAAAAAATTCTACTGTGTTGATATAATCTTGTTGATATAATATTGTTTTATTTCCATTTATATGGTTTCTATTCTTAGGATCCCTAATTCTGTGTTTGATAAAATCAACAAACTATTTTTTGCCTAACTCTAGCAAGGAACCAATGAGACCATGAAAAAAACTATTGTTAAATGGGCCCACATTTCACTTTTTAAAGATCATGGGGAAGCAAGAATTTATAAGTTGGAAAAACACAAATCTCGGTCTAAGTGATAAATGTGTGTGGTAGCCTCTCTCTAATCCTTAAAGAATGTTTTGCAAGATATCCATGAAAAAAAGGTGGCCTTCTTCTAGAGGCTAATCTCATAATTAAAAACATGACTAATGACTATAATTTTTGTAAATTAATTAACTTATAAATAAATAAATTAAATTGTAGGAACATTGTTGGTCCATGGATAATGAATTAAATAGTAATGAATTAGTTATTGGAGGTGAATCTCATATTATTTATGTGGTCGCAATAAAACATCGTGTTTGAATAAAATTCCTTTTTTACTGTTTCATTAAATATGAATTCAACCTTAAATCTTGTATATTGCAAGGTTACTAAATAGGAAAGTTTGATAGAAAATCGAAGGAATGCCCAAGCATTTTGTGATAAAATTGGTAATGAATATATTGATTGGATGAACTTGCCACCTTTTCCAATAAAGGTTTATCTTAAATCCCTTAGCAAGCTTGTATTAATTACAAGCATGTGATGGCATAGTCACTCCATATATTTACCGATCCACTATCTCATATTTTCACACCTTTTTTTTTTATTTCACTGGATTTCATTTCATCTGTCATATCCTATCCAATGTTTCCTTTCATGCAATAATCCATGTCGATATGAGAAAATGGGATTTTTAACCAATATTTCACTTAGCCATTGTTTTGAACTAAGTCAGAGCAAGACATGGCTATTATTGAGGAATTTATTAGAGATGATTATATTTATTTGGAGGGAATTCTGAGGGTAAATACATAATTTTCTTTTAAATTCCTTTATCATCTTCTTATCATACATCTAGCGAAGGATTGGTCTTTAAAGATGGGTCGTCATTAGATAAAGCGAGTGTATAGGGTTGGCATGGAAGTGGCAATAGAAAAAACTCTAGTGCGTCATGGCCCTTGCTTTCTCAGGCTTGTTATACACATGAAGGTTTGATGGACATGGTCATTTTTGGAGAGTTGGACAAACGAATTGATGTCGTAATGTGTTTCGTGTTTGGTGTGCCCAAATGGGGTGAGAGAACAAGGGCACAACCTAGTGCGCTCCACTTTCCTGACCTGGATGGTATGTTTTCTCCTCTGTAATAGGAAATAACACATTGGGATCTTCTTCAAAAGCAAGGTCATGAGTCGTATGATTGGCTAAAGAGTTCAGATGCTACTGGAAAACATATTTTCTCGTAATCTCCTGCGGAAACAATTTTCATCCCCGTTAAAGTGGAGGTTACGTATGTGTCATATTATTCAGTGAAATAATTTCTTCTAAAATCCATCTATATGTATCATTTTTTTTGTTGTTTTATATCATTTTCAGTTCTATTCTTATTGAATCATCATGTTTGTCTTACTAGTCTGGTGTTTATTTGTCTACTGAACCACTTTTGTTTTTGGCATCGGACCTTGCATTTATTCAACAAAGAACTAATGGATCATTCGGGTTTTTATATTGATATTCTCGTTATATCTTTGTTGTAAAGGGAAAGTAACTCTACAACCGTCATTTAGTTATAAAAAATAAGAAATCATTACTTAAAGTTTTTGTTATGCATTACACTAGAAATTTAAACAATTAATCCGTATTAAATTTGGTTTCTTTGAAGTTGTCAATTTATTGGACAAATTTTCTCTATGAACCAATTAAGTTTTGTTTCTTATGGTTTTTAGATATAAACGATTAATTGATGGAAGAAATAGTAGTTGTCTTTTAGATAGCTCAGGTTATAGAGACATTCTTAGATTGTTATTAAAAATTTGGAAAACTTTGATACGTATGATGTTGTGTAAGAAAATTGGGGCCCAATACAATAAAAAAAATCAATATCAAAACTGGAAATTATTTGCATCTATTTGGGTTTAGTAATAGTATTATAGTTTTGTATCGTTCAAATGATTCAAACGTATTTATGAAAGGCTCTGCAAATAAAATGGAGCAAGGTCTTAAAACTAATATAACTAAATATTATTTCATATTATATAGATTATCAGACAACAAATTAGAAAGTAACATCTTATTACAATTTCTCTATTGACACATCTATTTGTTACATTTAGGTTCTCCAAGATTGGTCATACTGCACATTGACATGGCTATTTACATGTATGAATAAATAATGACAATCATAAAAAATATAAATGAGAAACATGTAATTGGTTTTGGTGCTAAAAGCATTGTTTATAAAAGTGATCTAAAGAATTATAAGCCAATTGCAATAAAGAGAATGTACAGTCATTACCCAATAAGCTTGATTTCATTTAAAACTAATGTGGAAACATTTGGAAACATCAACCATCAGAATCTTGGGAGTCCACATGGATATTCAGTTTCTCTAATTAGAACCCTATTGTTTTACGATTACAGGGTAAACGTGAGTCTGTGGGACATCCTACATGGTGAGTAAAATTATTACGTCATGAAGAAAAATGGATATGTACACTATAGGTTCATATTTTGAAATAGAAGCATCCAATCAATCTTTAACCTTCATATTAAAATGGATTGCTGGAAAATATAACAAGTGCTTTTAAAATAAAGTATTTTTGTATAGGATCATCAAAGAAGATTACGCTAGACTTGAACACTAAGCTACAAATTTATCATTTTTCTAAAGAAGTATATCCATATCTTCATTATCACGGTAACCCACACATTTTCTCAGGGATGTGAATAATTCTAAAATCCTTTTGGATTATAATTTTAAGGGAAATTTTTCATACTTCGGCATTGACAAGTGCATTCCCTCAGAGAAAACCCACATCTCTTCCTATGTTATGTCTACCATTGGTTACATTGACCTATAATATGCAAGAACATCAAGGATGAATGAAAAATATAATGTATAAAGTTACAGAATTTATCTTTTAGAGTTGTTGACTTGAAGGAAGGTATGTCCAATAACTCAAATATGTAGGGTCCTGACACTTTTAAAAGGCTACGAGAAATGGGTACAAGAGGGAGACTTGTGAAAAAAAAAAAAAAAAACGCTATACCACATTAAGGGGTGTGATGCAAATGTAGCTCATTCACATGGACCATCATTAGGAAAAAGGAGTTGGCATATCTTGAATAAAAAAGAATACAATTGTGGTACAATGAGTCTTTTGATTGATGTAAACTATAAAATATTGGTTCAATGTATCTCCAATGGCGTATGAATGTGTTTCTCACAAACGTTTTTATTGCATTTTGTAAAAGGATTTTTTCAATTTCCTACTCATGGAAGTGACTCATTCTGATGTTACATCAATCTTATTTTACTGTAGTAATTTTATGAAGTGTATTATTTATTATGGTAATTTTATTATTATTATTATATGGTTTCATAAACCATATTTTTCATATTATTCATGTAGGACTATCTAGTACATAGTTGAAACAAATACATTTATTGTATGAATTAATTATGCTTCCCGTATGTAGTTTTGGAAGCTTTTGTAATTAGGATTATTATTTCACATGTGAAACATCCTTATCTATTTGTATCTGGCTGTTTAATATTTATAAATATTCCATCCTGCCCTACTATACTTTGATTTGATTGATTATTAATAAAAGTATTAGGCTTCCACCCCTGTTTTCTACTTTCATTTGATACAAGAGCATGTTTAGCCTTTTGGTTAGGTTGGAGTGAGGTTTGCAGAGGTATAAGTGTCTTGGAGAAGAAATGTACATCTCAGGATACCATGTGTTTCCTCCCACAGATTCCCAGACATCCCTGCATCCTCATAACCCCATGTTCTGTTCTAGGTGTTTGGAACACAATTTGTTTTTGCACTCATGCCGCCTATACGAAGAATTTTTTTTTGAAAATAAGTTCAATTAAAATTTTTTTATATATATATATATATATTTCCCCATTAGGGTTTTTTCCTCTAAAACTAGAGGTCTGCTTAGAATATGCTAAATATATAGCAATTTATTTGTATTTAGAGGTGATAGCAAGTTGTAGTAGAGCTAAGAACTGGGTTAATCCTTACAAGGAGGTGAGCTGCTTGAAGGAATCCATCGAGCCAAAGGCTGATCCATATTGCATTTGCATTAGTAAAGGATTCGAGCTCCTACCGAGAAGTCTACACTCCAAGTTTGAGCCCTCCTCTAATCAAACTGATTCGAGTTACATTGGTTTTTAAGCAAGGTTAATTCAGAGGACTAAGGTGTACATTATTTCCATGGCTGAGTCCACACCAAGAATGCAAAGTAGATACAGAACCCCTACACCACACCCTATTGATGAGATGGACGTTTCCCCTTCCTTTGAGCTATACATTGCCATGTTGTGAAGATCGAGATCTACACTAGGCCTATCGAACCATGTCGAGACGAGTGTCACATTGAACACCACCGTGAAAGCTTACATAGTCAAGTCTTCATAACACTCTTCCTATCGATCACCAAATGTCATCTCCTACCTCCAGGCCTATGATATCCTTGAAAAGCGGTAGATCAAACAAACCTACACAATAAAAAAAATAGGCAAGATAGATTTCCTAGGCGACTAGTATGAGATTGTCATGAGCTACATCGATGAAACTATTTCAATGGTTTTCTGTAAAACCACGGTCGAGGCATCAATAAAGTAATAACCATATCAGTCACAAAACAATGGTGGAAATAGAAATCACAAAGAAAAATAAGTCTTCATATCCATTTTTTACGGCAGAAAACCTAAATCCCTAATCTGCCATCCTCCAGCGAGCACCACAATGATGTCATTCATGTTGACACTTCCATTTTTAAAAAAGTCTGTTAAATTTTTTATGCATTAAATACATGTTGCTTCATTATAAGTTATATATGGATAGGTCCCCTTATCGGCTATTGGTAAAAATCTAGTGAGGTTTGTTGTTGGGGTCGATCCCCATTAAACATTTTGTTTTTTTATAACATTAAATTTAGCAGTGAAACTCGTGCCTTCAACCAAAAATAGGAGCATAAAATCCTGCTAAAGCCATTATCAAGTGCTAAATCCCCACCCAAACTTAGTGGAGAAAAACCTAAAAAAGAATTAAAAAAATCTCCCTCATCACTTGCTTTTTTATTTTGAGATTTTTCTGCTAAAGGTGGTGTAGTTAAAAATTGCATTTTGAGCCATTTTTTTGGAGTTTTTTGCTCAAAGAGACACACAATCTCTGGAGGCCACCAAGACCCTGCAAAACATAGAGTTTTTTACTTGTAATTCATTTTTTTTAGAATTTTGGATGTAATTTCATATTTCAGTGTATTGTACTAATTTCCAACTTTCCAAATTCAACCACAAACCAATGTATCTGATTTAAAATTGGAAAATCTTTGTACACCAAAATAATTAAATTTTTTTCTTAAGCATTCACGAGATCTTTGATCTCTTTCGCAACGTTTGGTATATACAGTACCTTTGGAAAGCGCTTACGGGTAAATATGTCACAACCACTACTTCACATAACGCTAAATATATCTACAAGAACATCATCTGGGTATCAACGGGGAGTAATAAGGACACAATGCACACACTTTAAGCCTTCCCTTCCATCTGTGAATGATTTCTCAACTTAAAACTGGACTGACAAATTATCTGAGCATATAGCAAAGTTACGCACGTGTATGAGGATATTTCTTTGATTCGGTGTCAATAATTACAAAAACCCCTTTCATTACTGTATTGGTACCATGTATCATAATTTTTCACATACGTTAACACCACCTGTTCCACGTACTTCTGAGTATATATAAAGGGAAATATCCTTTCATGTACCGATGGTTATATCAGAAGGGTACACATATAGAAAGGTTCGGTATACTAGACTAACATTATATATATTAGGATCCCATATACCTGGAGTGATAAGAGCCTTGCCCTTTGTCAGTTGATTCTGTAAAATGGGCCCCAATGCCCCCAAGTTCTTTCTTCTAGATTCAAAACTTCAAAGAGGAATTAACTATGCAGCATGAAAGACAAAAATCAAAACACAGCTTGAGTTTGAAGAGATTTGGAATGTTTTTGATGGTTTTGTAACCAGATCAAGAATGGATACAACACAATATTGACATGTTGATAGATTTGATTAGAAGGGAAAAATGATAATCTTTTTTGCAATGTCTGACAACGTGTAACCCCATATAAGAGATGCCAAAACAACCAAAGAAGTGTGAGATAAATTGGGTATAGTGTATGAGGCCAAGAACAAGAATTTAATACTAAATTTTCAGAGTCAGTTACACAAATTGAAGTTAAAACAAAATGAAAAATAGAAGCTTTCTAAAGAAGAGTTGCATAATTGAGGAATTCAATTCTAGCCCTAGGAGAGGAGGTCACTGATACAAATCCCATTCCCTTTTTTATGAGATCACTCCCTCCTTAATACTGAATTTTTTTGACAACACTCAAATTTTTGGATCATAAGATAAGTTTTGAAAAGTTGGTAAACCTACTGCAACAAGAGAAAGCAATGTACAAAAAATATGGTGAAGAGGAATAATCATTATCTTCTCACTAGACATGGAAAGGAAAAGGAAAAGCAAAAGGAAAAGAAAATCATAATTCCTATCAAAACTCCCAACATCAGAATTAGCATCAACAAGGGGACAAGTAACTAAATAAGAAATGTCCTATCTAAAAAAGAGGACATGAGTTTAAAGATTGTTGTTTCAATACCTATAAGAATGGTTCATCAAGCACCTCTGAACCTCAAAATCAAAAATGCTATAAGGGACATTCTAACTTCAATCAAGGCTAGAAGAAGGGGAGTTAGCAAAGAAAACCCCATCACCAAGGAAATATAGCTGAGAAGAAGAACATTTGGATAATGAAGACTTCGTGTATAATGCTCACTCAAGTGAACCCTCCACATCATCTAGTGATGTCTGGT
Source organism: Taxus chinensis (assembly GCA_019776745.2). Classification (NCBI taxonomy): domain Eukaryota; kingdom Viridiplantae; phylum Streptophyta; class Pinopsida; order Cupressales; family Taxaceae; genus Taxus; species Taxus chinensis. The sequence goes on along the minus strand of CM034155.1, from coordinate 413,920,272 downwards.
ATGTTGATTCGGGAACCACTGAATAGATGATTTTCCATAGATACTTGTTTACTTCAATGAGGGACATGCCTTTGAAAAACCATGTTTCATTAGGTGATGATTCTTCATACACAGTACAAGGGATTCGGAATATTTCTCTTCCTCTTGGTTCATGCAATTGTAGATTATTAGATGTACTATATGTCCCTGGGTTGACAAATAATCTTCTATCAGTTAGTCAACTCCTACATAAAAATTTGAAAATTGACTTTGATAGTCATTCCAGAAAGAAACTATGTTTAATTTGAGAAAAATCATGAGGATATAAAATAGTAGTAAAATCCTCTAATGTGAAACATATTTTCCAGCTTGATTTTTTCCACATAGATGATCAGGCACTTATAACTAAGAATTATACCTCTCCACATTTTTCGCATCAGAGACTTGATCACATTAGTTTCAAGTATCTTGAAACACTTCACTGGTACAATATGGTAAAAGGATTTCCATGTCTCTAGAAGGATATAGATAAGTTTCCTCACTGCTTAGGAGGAAAACAACAAAGAGCTTCATTTTAGAAGATTAATTATCAGGCTCATGGTAAGCTTGATTTGTTTCATACTATCTTTGATGTCCAATGTAAATGACTCATTCAAGATTTCATTCTTCATACTTTGTGTTGATGACTATTCGAGAAAAATGTGGATATATTTTCTTCATAAGAAAAGTGAAGATTTTGAAACTTTCAAGAAGTCCAACTGGTTTTTGCGAACAAGACTAGTCATCACATCAAAACTCTCAACTTAAATTGAGGGGGGGGGGGGGAGTTCACCAGTAAAAATATCAAATCCTACCTACAAACTCACGGGATTCATCAACAAATGCCTCCTCCACACACATCGTAACAAAACACTGCTATTGAGAAAATAAATTGTACTATCATGGAAATGGTGAATTACATGATCGATGAGTGTAGACTAGCGTGGACATTTTGGGAAGAAACAACAAAGCCAACGCTGTTTTTGTTGAACATAGTGCCCACAATTTCTCTTTATAAAGAGACACCATATGAAGAATTATTGAAGCGGAAATGATCTGTTGCACACCTCGGAGTATTCGGTTGCAAACCAAGCATGCACATACCCAAGAAGAATTCAAATATGTTGGATATGAAGTCACAAACAATCTTCTTCATTGGTTACAGTAAAGAGACTCTTGGGTATATATTGATGGATCCAAAGACTAGTAAATTCTATGCTAGTAGAGATGTTGAGTTTTTTTAGAAGAAGGAACAAGAGAATCCTTCTCTAGAGTCACCTAATGTAGATATTTCACTTGTTGTAAGACCAGAAGATGATGTTAACGCAGATGATGAAAGTTAATATGGGGATGATGGTAATGATCAAATAGAACCATGACCCATGGGAGCAGTTCAACGTATGCCCAAGTGGTATACTAACATGATACGAAATGCAAAATTGGATGCTCCACCAGATACATCTACCATTGGACCGAGAACTTGCAATAAAGTATGATAAGAAGTAAAATTTTCTTTCACGAGTAACATTATTGAATTTGATGATACATCTACATTCTAAGAAGCCCTACATTCAAAATCTTAGAAAGATGCCATGGATTTCAAATATCAGTCAGTGATGAAAAAAAGTACTTCGGAACTTGTCAATCTTCCACCAGGGAAGAAATCCATTTGTTGCAGACGGATATTCAAAATAAAGTAAAAAGAAAATGGGACTATAGACAAGTACAAATAAAGACTTGTAGCAAATGGGTATACGCAAAAAGAAGGCATTGATTATGAGGAGACATTTGCTCCCACAACTAAGATCAAAACGATCAGGATGATATTTGCTGAAGCTACACAGTTTGGTTGGAAAGTCAATCAAATGGACGTAAAAAATTATTTTTTGAACGAAGCTTTACAAGAATAAGTCTACATGACTCAACCTGAGGGATATGTTGTATCTGATCAATAAACAAAAGTATGCAGATTTAGGAAATATTTGTATGGCGTTAAAAAAACACCATGAGCTTAGTACATCAAAATTTATGAGCATCTTGTACAATGTGGATTTTTCAAAAATCCATATGATCCCAATCTCTACGTCAAAAATCAAGGGAGTGTGATTGTGATTGTATTTGTTTATGTCAACAATCTAGTCATCACTTGCAGTTGAGTGAAGATAATTGATGCAATAAAGAAAGATCTTAAACGATCGTTCAACATGATAGATTTCGGGATGATGCACTATTGTCCTAGATTAGAAGTATGGTAGAAAGACAATCACATGTTTCTTTCTCAGTTGAAATATACCAAGACAATTCTTGTGAAATTCATGATCATGGATTGCACACCTATTTCTACACATATTGAGAATAGACTATAGTTATCTCATTCAAATCCATCTTTTGTGGTAAATGCAACTCTCTATCGGCAGTTGATTGAGAGTCTCATTTACCTATCATACACTAGACTAGATATAAGATTTTCAGTGAGCTATCTATCCAAGATCATGCATGAACCCAAAGTTTTTCATTGGAAGGTAGTAAAGTGAATCTCAAGACATCACAAGGGAACATTGGACCTTGGTCTAGAATATAAGAAGATCGACAACTTATTCTTCACTGGATATTAAGATTTAGATCATGCAGTAAACATTGATGACAAAAAATTCACTTCAGAATTTTTGTTATTTTTTAGATCTGGACCGATATCATGGGGAAGCAAGAAACAACACTTTTTTTCTCACTCTTCTATAGAAGTCGAGTATCATGTTGTAGGTGAAGTTGTTTGCAAAGCAATATGGCTATGTCGAATAATTGAAGGACTAGTAATACCACAAGACAAACTGAGCACCTTGTATGTTGACAATGAAGGTGTTCTCAAACTTGTTCGCAATCCATTTTTTCTTGAAAGAACGAAGGACATTGAGATACATGTACATTTCATACACAACCATGTCTTGAAACAAAATATACAGCTTCAATTTTTCCCAACAAATGAACAATGAGCAGATATCTTCACAAAGTCACTTGCACGTGAAAAGTTCAAATTGTTCATAGAGTTCCTCTCGTCATCTCTTGAAAAAATGCAAAATTAAGGGGGGGAATGTTAGGATAATCTTATTTTACTGTAGTAATTTATGCATTTTTTTAATTGATGGCAAATAGTTTTGAAGGGACTATACCCTGTTTAAAAAGAAGACCAAAAAGCCAGATATAACAATCAAAATATCAGAAAAAAAGGATTAGTATCCAGAATAGGCATTTGAAATCAACTGTAACCAAAAATTTACATCAGGAGAAAAACAGAATAAGCGTTGTAACCATGCAGCCAAAAAACAACAAAAAAATAGCAAAAACAATGGAAAAGATCGGCGCCTGTAGCGAAAAACAACCTTGCTTCTTAGCTGCTCTAGTGATTTTAGATTTTATGGTTTGTAGAGTAGTGGAGAGGGCCACCGTAGTCATATGGGTGGGGTCCTTAGTATCAATCTTAGCCAAGGTTTGGTTGCTCTCCTTGACCGTTCCCCACAAACTCTCTGGAATCCCACTCAACACAGTGATGTTGTGAACATGTTGTTAAAGAAAATAACTGATAGCATTAAAAATTGCCATATTATGCTCATGGCAATCCTTGGCTCTTCCCACTTGATTTCCCAAGGAATTCAACTTTTTATAGATGTCCTCCATTTGTTGGTTATCAATCTCAGTACCCTCATCAATCTTCCTTTTCCCTTTTTGCTTGGTAAGCTGCGTCACTTCCTCCTTCAGCTTCATCATCTCCTTTTCAAGGTCATTCAGTCTTTGTATAGTGTTATTTGCTTCATTTTGTGAGGCCTCTTCATGGCCAACGCTGCTTATGTGTAGCAGGTTTTGTGCAACTTCCATATCCTTGCTATTGCGAAGGATTCTGCTCGAAATTGGGGTTTCCAGCTATTATTACCTTTTGTATTATTGATTATTACCTTTATGCATTGTATTATTACCTTTCGTAATTTGTTGATTATGTAATTTATGCATTGTATTATTACCTTTCGTAATTTGTTGATTACAGTTATATGGTTTTATAAACCTTATTTGTAATATTATTCATGTAGGATTATCTATTACATAGTTGTAATAAATACATTTGTATGTATTAATTATTTGTGCTTCATGTATGTAGTTTTGGAAGCTTATATAATTAGGATTATTGTTGCACCTGTGCAAAATCCTTCTCTTTTTGTATCCGGTTGTTCAATATCTATGAATATTGCAACCTGCACTACTGTAATTTGATTGGATTGATTATTAATAAAAGTATCAGGGTTCCGCCCCTGTCCGTTACTTTCCTGTTTATATAGAGAAATGAACAATTTACAAACATAAATTCTACTATTTTTCACAGTAATAGAATTTGTCACATCGTCAAGGGAAGATCTCAATATAAGAATGGATGATTTCATCCCATTTTCTCTTTCTAGTTTCTTTAAGGCGAGATCGATATTGTATAACATATTTTTTTTCCTTGTTAGAAATCGGTTCTTGGTATTAGGATTTTCTTGTCAATATCTATCTGATTGAACATATAGGTAAATAATGAAACCTTGCCGATTTTTCCTTATTGTATTGTTTTTCCAATTACTTTGAGCTATTTCAGCCCAAGCTGCTGGGCGTATGTAGATCTGGTAGGATTATGGAACACAGTTCTCACATGGGACATATGAAGCTCACAAAAGAAGCCTTGGGGTTGAAGAAGAGTCTAAATACATTATAGCTAACAGATCCAAGCTTCCACACACGCTTGCTTCTACAGATGTTGAGGGACTTCTGCATTTCAAGAATGTTACGGTTCTTCAAAATCATGAAGAAAGTGTTACCAAGAAGATGGAGGAAGATAATAATGGTATTCGGATTCATCCATTAGGGCACTTGACATGAATTGGCGACAACAATCCTCCCGTAGAAAGGCCATATAATATCATTCGTTAGAAAAGTCTGCACCCTTCCGATGAATTATTCTGTACATTGTTCGAATTAGTGATTGCGTTTACTTTCAACTTTTTGGAGTTTATCTTTGTTATTATAATAATTTAAGGCAAGGACGGCCGTTAAAATGGGTGGAGTAGAGTAAAACGTATGTGCTATGAATTGGCATCTTCTTACTCGTATGATTTGTGACACCGAATATTCTCCAATATTTAACATCTCGTATGACTTGTAAAAAATTGCTTGCCACGATCCCAGACTAAACAAAATAATTAAACAAAATAATTAAAAACAAGTAGTGGGGAAGCCACTTATTTAGAATGATTAACTAATTTGCTTTTCGCACTTGAATTTCTCACTCATGTACATGATTATCGCGAGTTTGGGAATTATAAAAGCCGCTAGCACCCAACAAGTTAATATTTAATTCGGTCAACTTGAATCAATTACAAATAGGATCTTTAAAACTCAAGAACTCATAAATTTTATTCCATGTAAGAGCATAACTCCATTACAATTCTTGTTCCAAAGACAAGATGATACAGGACAGAGAAAACTAGACTCAAATACAACCCTGGATTATAGAAACTACTCCTTAACTTCAAAACTAGACTCTGAAATCTAACTCTAAAATCCGATGCTTACAAAGGAACCCAACCTATCTTTATATAGGAAAGGAAAGAAGGGTGGCACCGGAAACCTAGAAACCTAAAGACCGGGAACTGGGAACAAAGGTTACCCGAAAGATACCCACTAAGACAAAAGGATGAGTACATGCCACTCATCATAGCACCTTTAGAACATGGGGAGGTCCACAAAATACATAAAGTGATATCAAATCACTACTTTATTGGAAACGATGACAACATGCCTGCCATCTAGCATT